>OV815283.1:51203925-51773649 GCA_929108145.2 Limnephilus rhombicus
TAACTGTTTCATTAAAAAAACAAGTAAATAGCAAAAAAATTTCAAATCAAAGTAAAAAATTCTACTTTTTCACGTGTTGTTTTTTTTATTAAACTCGTGAAATGGCGAAATGAAAAACCGCCTTTAATTAGAAATATGCTTAAAAATTTACACTTGAGGATTTACGAAAAAATAATAAGCATAATTTATATTTACTTTCAAAAATTACTCCTAACCGCAAAGTGGTTGGAAATTACTTGGTCAAACAAAAGTTGAACGTCTTCACCAAATCAAAGCTTTTGAATGAAAATTAGTAAAAGAGATGTTAAAAAATCACAAACCTTGAAAGCTTTCAAAACTATCTTAAGGTCTGGGCGCTTAGAACTCGATGCCATGTCGATTACCATATTTAATTTAGAAAACTCTTCTCACCAAGAAAATATAAGTTTAACCATCGCCAAACTTCCAAATCTCTTTCGAGAAAATAATTCTCACCTGATCAACATTAGTTGCCGCTCTGAGCTTAGTTTTTCAACCGTTTCCTTTCAATTAATATTATTTGAAGTTTGATCAAAATTGGCTTTCATTCTTTCCGAAAAATATTTTCCTGTTTTATCTCGACCGTTTTGCATTTCGTCTGTTTCCTAAATTATTTTTTTTTACATTAACTCTACGTCTGAGATGTCATGTGGAGGGTCTTTTTAGGGAGAGGAAGGAATGAACATTGGTCTTGAAGAGACCCATATTATAGAAAGGAGGAAACACAGAGGCCGGCAAATCGTTCCACAACGAGTCGAAGAAGCGGCTCACTCTCATGTGACAAATGTCAACCGTGTACATATGTTGGGCACGCGTTTGGCGTGTTTTCCGACTATGCACCGGTGCCGAAGGTATCAATGACGCTAGTTCCTCGGAGCATTTTCCATTGAAATACCAGTAGAACAAGGATAGCATTCCCACCCGACGCCTGTGCTCTAAAGATTGCAATCCGTCTGTGAAGATGGGAGAATGTATCAAACGGACCGCCCGTTTCTGCACAGAGTTGAGAGTATTTTTCAGGTATTTTGGAGCTCCAGACCAGAGGTGACTGCCGAATTCAACTGTGGGGCGCACTTGTGATTTGTATAGGGTTTGCAGTTGTGTACTATTATAGAATCTGCGGGCCCTTTACGGTACGCCCAGTTTTCGGGAGGCTAACTTAACTCTGGCTTCGATGGAGCCCCCATATGAGCTGGTCACTTAGAGTTACATCAAGCATATCAATGGAGGGCCTGTTCGGAAGATTGCTGCCGTTGAAGGAGACTAGATTTTCATTTCGATCCCTTTAAGACGTAATCAGACATGATTGGGTCTTTGAAACATTTAATTCAACGAGATAAATTTGTTTATAAGTTCCGTTTCTATCGGTTTTATTTTATACCATATTTAATATGTAAAATACGACACGTGTAAATAATATTTGATTTATGCTGAGCATTAAAATATTGCTTTCCTCATTATCTCAAAACTTAGTATTAGGAGATGTCCTACTAAAATGGAATTCTTCGACTTCATGGAGCATCACTTCATTTACATCAACCTATCTATAGTTGCTCTTGAATAGGCAGAAGTTTTAACTCAAGCATTTGGACTGCATCAAAATGGAATTCTCCAACTTCATGGAGCATCACTTTTATTTACATCAACCTACCTGTAGTTGCTCTTGAATAGGCAAAAGTTTTAACTCAAGCATTTGGACTGCATCAAAATTGAATTCTTCGACTTCATGGAGCTTCACTTTTACTCATATCAACCTATCTAAAGTTGCTCTAGAAGAGGCAGAAGATTTAGCCCTAACATTTGGACAGTATTCAATTCAATCACTGCATCACTGAACATCGTCGAAGGGGGCTTTGTTCACAACTTCACCTTGAATATAATCATCTTTACGCAGTTTGGAAGAACCATGCTAGAAGTCCTGGGAGGCAGTTTCAGTTCTAACTCATTCACCACACAACTGGATGAGCACATTGGAGTTCTTGGTGGCAGCGGTACCTTTTTTCTTCATGCTTCAGACGCCAGGAGGCGTGGAAGTGAAAGTGGAATTTTTTGCAAAAATTCTCTTGGCCATGGGGGTAATGCAGCGGTTTGGGGGCAGTACCTGCTCAATTTAAATGGGGTTTACAGCCAAGCGTGTGCCTAAGGCAAACGACAGCCGTTTGTAAAAGTACAGGCACCGGAAGGAGGGGGAAGATTCCAGAAGTTTCATTTGCGGTCCCCAGTTGGTTTCTGGTGTGCGTCGTGACAACAGCTGGACAGCGAGCCGTCGTAAGGTCATGGCTTCAATACACGTGAGCGAACTAAGATTTCATAATCAGCACGAGATAATTTAATAACTAGCTTAACAATTGATAGTTTATTGCTTAGGATTCCCTTATAAATGTGTATCGATCTTTCTTTACAGGCGCCCACTCAGGATTTCCTAATATTTTAATACTTTGTTTAGATAACCACATGTTTAGATTTCTATAAATCATTATCATGATTACCTTTTTATGGTGAGTCATTATGTAATAAATGTGCAACCTTGTTACCGTACATGCCGACTTTCTTTTGTGAACTACCCACTTGCCTTTCACATTTCATCCTGGTGTATGGATTAATGCTTATAATTATTATGAGAATAGTCCTGAAGATATAGAAGGGATGGCGATGATACGGAGTAAAAGAATTACGTAAGTTTCTTCCGTCACAAACTGGACGATCGATATATTACCTAAAATAGTTTATAGTAATTTTGATTTAGGGTGCAAATCAACAACAAAAAAGTATGAGATGGATTATTTTGAAAGAAAGGTTATTAACATAGTAGAATAAATGAGAGAAAATAATATTTTTATTTCGGTAGTGTTATTCTATGACAGACGAATAAATAAGGATTTTCTTCGAAATGTTGATTGGTTCAAAAAGTTTTTAAAAAAATCTTCCCCGTAAGAGTGTGTCGTATTAAATATTTTTTTTTGTTTTCTTTTTATTTTTAAAGTCCTCTGAGAATGTTTTTTTTCTTTACATTAGCTTCACACAGAAGGCCCTGAAGAAAATATATCTCTCAGGGCCTGTATCATCTTGGGGGATGCTGGGTGGAGGTATTTTAAAGGAAATTAAGAAGAGGAAGTTCTGAGATGGATAAAGGTATAAATGGTGGAAGGAATCTGTTGTCAGTGTTTCCAAGAGTAACAGACGGATCGATTCATCTCTCCCATTGCGGTGCGAGGCAATGTTCCAAGAAATTCCTACTAAAGAAGTCAAAAGGTCTTTCTCAAGCAGACTCTCCTGATCCGGCCCGCCACGCAGTTGATGGGCAGCCGCATCAGCCACCATGATCAGGACAAACCTCAACCCAAGAACCCGGGCACTCCTGCATCACACCAAACATAGCGAATCACTTGAGGTGACCTATGGCAGAGGTAATAATTGGTATCACTCTATTGTCGAAACCGCTTGGCAATTTTATAGTTTTATGAAAAAAAAATCGTGATTTAAACGAAGTATTTTGTTACCTATATTGAAAAAAATATTTTACTCAGAGGTTAACTTAAGCTTTCTGAAAATAGTGTACATCGCAAAAATCTATTAAAATACTAAGCCTTCATTTTAAAGTCTCGCTTATTCGGAATTCTCGGTCGTATTGCAAGGAATCTCCTTGTTTTTCTCCATCGCGCTCGCCGCCATCAAATCTGTTTTTACTCCGGGTGAAGTGGGGAAACTTCTCTTTAAGTTTTCAATAGGAGAACTATCGGAAAAACATTTAGAGTTTTCATTGCCTCACCGATCCGAGGCTTGCTTGGCGGTCAAATGCGGCCAAGGCAGCTAGTCCCCTCCCGCTCCCGCTCCCGGCCACTTTTCGTCATTCTTTTCAGCGATTACCTTAAAGGCTTGAAACTGCGCTTAATTCTAAATACTGCACAGTCTGATATTTTCTTTAATTGTAATTATATATCATGAGAGAGTCATCGGACATATGTTGTGTTTTGTGAATAGATCTTGCGTTCAATTTAGGAGGCGGTAAGTGTACATTTATTGGAAAACCAACACCTCTATCCAAAGGTCACCCCAAGTGGTTCTCTACATTTGGTAACTTAGCAGGGATGCCCGGGTTCCTGGGATAAGTTTTGTCTACATTTTGGCGGCGGGTGCTTCTGTCCACCTACTGCGTGTCGGGCCGGATCGAGAAAGACTGGTTGAAAGAGGCCTTTTGACCTCTCTAGTCATACTAATGACCGCACCGCAGTAGAGGGATGGATTTATACGTCCTTCACTCCTGAATACTCTGGCCCCCAGATTCCTCTCCACCCCTCTTATCTATCTATATCCTAATATCTTTTACATTCCCAAAACTTCATCACCTTCATTTCCTTAAAAAACCGTCCACACAGCATCCCCTAAGGTGAAATAGTTAATGTAAGAAAAAAACTATAGGCAGGTACTTTCTCACCGTCCTCTACCCCATCTCCTTTCCCTCCCCATACCCTAAATTGGGGATGCCATAGTTTTACTGGCTCCGGTTAACAGGGAGTAAGTAGTTGGGTATTTTAGCAGTTAGGTAGGTAAAGGCCATGATGGCATAATTCCAAATCAATGTTAGAAATTCCAAATCAGTGTTCCGAATTCCAAATCAATGTTATAAATTCCAAATCAATGTTAGAAATTCCAAATCAATGTTGGAAATTCCAAATCAATGTTAGAAAATCCAAATCAATGTTATAAATTCCACATCAATGTTAGAAATTCCAAATCAATGTTGGAAATTCCAAATCAATGTTAGAAATTCCAAATCAATGTTAGAAATTCCAAATCAATGTTACGAATTCCAAATCAATGTTAGGAATTCCAAATCAATGTTAGAAATTCCAAATCAATGTTAGAAATTCCAAATCAATGTTAGAAATTCCAAATCAATGTTAGAAATTCCAAATCATTGTTAGAAATTCCAAATCAATGTTAGAAATTCCAAATCATTGTTAGAAATTCCAAATCATTGTTAGAAATTCCAAATCAATGTTAGAAATTCCAAATCAATATAAGAAATATCAAATCAATGTTATAGATTCCAAATCAATGTTAGAAATATCAAATCAATGTTAGAAATTCCAAACCAATGTTAGAGATTCCAAATCAATGTTAGAAATTCCAAATCAGTGTTACGAATTCCAAATCAATGTTAGGAATTCCAAATCAATGTTATAAATTCCAAATCAATGTTAGAAATTCCAAATCAATTTTGGAAATTCCAAATCAATGTTATAAATTCCAAATCAATGTTAGAAATTCCAAATCAATGTTGGAAATTCCAAATCAATGTTAGAAATTCCAAATCAATGTTAGAAATTCCAAATCAATGTTACGAATTCCAAATCAATGTTAGAAATTCCAAATCAATGTTAGAAATTCCAAATCAATGTTAGAAATTCCAAATCAATGTTAGAAATTCCAAATCATTGTTAGAAATTCCAAATCAATGTTAGAAATTCCAAATCATTGTTAGAAATTCCAAATCATTGTTAGAAATTCCAAATCAATGTTAGAAATTCCAAATCAATGTTAGAAATTCCAAATCAATGTTAGAAATTCCAAATCATTGTTAGAAATTCCAAATCAATGTTAGAAATTCCAAATCATTGTTAGAAATTCCAAATCATTGTTAGAAATTCCAAATCAATGTTAGAAATTCCAAATCAATATAAGAAATATCAAATCAATGTTATAAATTCCAAATCAATGTTAGAAATATCAAATCAATGTTAGAAATTCCAAACCAATGTTAGAGATTCCAAATCAATGTTAGAAACATCAAATCAATGTTAGAAATTCCAAATCAATGTTAGAAATTCAAATCAATGTTATAAATTCCAAATCAATGTTAGTGACATAACTAACGTAAATTATACTCGTATCTTCTTTTCAATATTAGGAACTTTTGTATATTTTTATAGATGTTTCTTACACTTAGGTACTAATTTATTACTTTACTCAATCATGAAGTTCTTATTTGCCTTCTGCAAATAAGTCCCCAACATTAAGCCATTTTTCCACTGGTTGTGGGAATTGGGACTCTTGTGTGGTGTTCACACAAAAACAGTTTAATTCTTTTTATGTGAATACCTCATAAGATTCACAGCTGCTTTCCTCTGGAGCCAGTGAGACCATATATGGCATCCCTAATTAGGGTACGTTGTGAAGCCAAAGGCAGTGGGAAGGAAAAGGAGATGGAGGAGAGTAAGGAGGGACGTACCTGGCTATTCAGATCTGGTCATTAAGCACGGCTAAAGCCATTTCAAGCAACGTTTCAGTTCTGAATGGTGGTCTTACACCAGGGCGATACTGAGAGTATCTTCCGTTCTGGAACGTCTTATTTTAAATGAATAAATCATAAAATAACACAAATTAATCAATAAAATTTAATTGCCCACGCCGGGGATTCAATCCCGCGACCTTCTGATTGCGAGTCAAGAGCCTTACCCCTCGACCACGGAAGCCGTCAAAATATTGAAATGCATTTAATTGAATACGTTCACAAGCAGGTAAGTGCATTATATGAGTTAAAAATTTTACGACAGTCATTGTGATTTATTTTTGGGGTACTCCATCTTTAGCCAACATTTTGGACAGCATTGCGCTAAAGAAGGAGGTAGAGCAATCGACATAACACCCAAAAAAGAAATTATGATAAGGTTAAATTCCCATTATAAATAAAATAAATACAAAAATGATAGGCGCATAATTTTCTCTTTTCGTTTTGAAATTTTGTTCTAAGAAAATCCATTCACATAAAAGTTTCTGTAAAAGCAGTCATCGGATTTCTAAAACTTTAAACTAGGTAATTGATACCTCACTTTCAAAGCTAACTCTTGGGGAACACTTGGATTTAACGAAAAAAACGCAGAGCACGAAAACTTGATAGCCTTAAACTTTTAAATTTTAGACAAAAGATTCCGTAGAGATTCCGGTCCTTCCGGCGGCGATCAGAAGAAATTTCCACAGTTGCATTAGAAAGAGAAGAGCATCTTCGCCATAATCGCCTCTGAAGCAGTCAGATGCAATTCCTTGATTGCACTAAACATTCCTAGTTGCATTTCTGTAGCAACCTCCTCCGTGGACCTCCCCCTCCCCCCACCTTCTCACACCTCCCTCAATTCCCACCACTCCACCCTCCTGATCCCCGGGGAAAACTATCCCAAGATTGGGGCTGAGAACCTTCTTGGAAATATGGCAAATTGGAAAACCACTTCGCTTTGAATGGCATTCATGAAATATCTAAGTTCCCACATTTAAAGATTTATATATTAAAAATTCAGTAATTCAAATAATAAAAGAAAAAGATAAATATCCATTTTTAAATGAAAACAGAACTCGACTTAAACATGTTTTTCTATGCCCAAAACTAAATACGTCTTTTGCACAGCATCATTATACTTATCAGGGAAGAACTTTTTTCAATCGTCTACCAGAAGAAATCAGAAGCATCAATGATAAAACCCGAATACTGCTCTCTGTCAAGAGACATTTTAAAAATATTCTTAAAAAAAAAACTATTGTCAACTAATCTTACAAATATCTTAGTTCTCCATAACATTCTTTCTTTAAAAAAAAAAAAAACACACACCATTATCAAATAAATACTGCAGCTCACATATATTTATGTACAATTCATTATTTAAGTACTAACTTATACCTAACTAATAACTAATAGCATTTATGTACACTCCCCTTCCATACACAAGCAAATGCTTTTAATGGAAGAGTAGTAAAAAAACCTGTAAAAAAAAATATTTTGTTGTAAAATTGTAATTATAAGAAATGTTTCAATAAATAAAAAAAAAAAAAAAAAAAAAAAAAAAAAAAAAAATCTTTTTGATGGGAGAACTTTGTGATTTCTAAACCTTTTAGTTATACTTAGGTATGCTGTTTTATATAACAATTAAAAACGATTTAGTCAGTGATGGCAGAGACTTTGGTTCATTCTAATATTATTCATGAAAACCAGGTTTCATGTTGTTATTATATTGTTCCTATGTGTGAGAAAATATGTGTATCTATACGTATGTGAATCTGGGTGAACGTGTGTGTGTATGTGTATATTTATTTATTTTTGAAGTAAAACTTCTTTTCGCATGCTTGACTTTGGGAGTAAGCTGGTGAATGCGTGACGAGAGCGTTATGAAAAGTGTAATCGGGCGAGGCGAACGGAAGTTGAGAGGGAGTTAGTGAAGTTTTAATTCAGTCGTGTGGTCTAAAGGACTCCAGATACTAATATCTACAGCCTGTATATCGGACGAATATCTACAGCTCATATGTTGGACTAATATCTATGCACTTTAGAGTGGTGACTAATATCTATGGAGCACAGGTTGGACTAATATCTACAGAGGGCAGCTGAGCAAGAGATTGTACAAAGATATTTATTTATTTCGAAATACACGGCATCACAACCTAACCTAACCTAACCTAACTGACATAGAAATGGTCATGGTAACAGACTAAATAATTTAGTAGCACTCGAAATAAAGAAAGCTGTTAAAACAAAAACCCAAATCCTTAATAATCAGCTAAATGTGTCCAATAGTCCGATATTAGGGATTTTTACATACATACATAAATTAAGTTCTTTAAACTGCATACGCAATATTACGTTATTCCAATATGCTATACATGCGTTTTATAAATTTTAAATTAAATATCCCACTAGAAGACTTGAAATATAATTTATTATAAAATGTTTTAAAAATACACACACTAGAAGACAGACGTAAAATAAACGACTTAACATTTTTATTCAAAATACTTAACTCTAAATTTGACTGTTGCGAACTACTGCAACTCATAAACTTACGAATACCGACAGTAACTACACGACAAAATACACTATTCTACTGTAGCATTCATAAGCGGAACTGCATTGCCCACTCTCCGATACAACGATTTCACACTATGGGAAATCAGTACTTAGGTGATATTGACATATTTAACATAAACTTGGCAAAATTTGTTGATCTTGTAAAAAACTTATTCCAAAACTATTCCTAAACCTATCTGTTTTTCTGAAAACATGTGAAATCGCTGTATTTGTGTATTTTTATGACTTGTGTGCTTTTTTATCAAATTTTATTTTTATTATTTCTGTATATGTTAAATAATCTGTCATGAATTATTTGTACTACCAAAATGTAAAAGCCCATTGGGCGTTAAATAAATAAATAAATGGAAATCCAACCTCTGCAAGTGCTGTAGATATTCGTCCTCACTTTGGTTCTCGTAGATTTTAGTCAGCAGTTTGAGCTGTAGATATTCGTCCTCACTTTGGTTCTCATAGTTATTAATCCGATTTGTTCAGTTTTTGGAATTCCTGTAGATATTAGTAATCCGTCTGTTAAGATGGGAGAACCTACCAAACGGACCGCCCGTTTCTGAACAGAGTCGAAGGTATTTTTTAGGTATTTTGAAGCTCCAGACCAGAGATGGCTGCCAAATTCAACCGTGTGGCGTACTTGTGATTTTTCCAAAGTTAGCAGTTGTGTACTATTAAAGTATCTGCGGGCCCTGTACAGTACGTCCAGTTTTTGGGAGGCTAACTTTACTCTGGCTTCGATGGAGCCCCCATACCTGAGCTGATCACTTAGGGTTACACCAAGCATATCAATGGAGGGCCTGTTCGGAAGATTGCTTTCGTTGAAAGAGACTAGATTTTCATTTCGATCCCTTTTAGACGTAATCAGACAAGATTGGGTCTTTGAAACATTAAATTCAACGAGATTATTTTTACCCCAAGAGAAAATACTCTCGAGGTAACCGTCCATTCTTTGCTTCGAAGCCCTACGAGCTGTTGGAGTTTGTGAGCCCTTTGGGGGCTTGTCAAACAAAAAGCTATCATGAACTGTACTGTCATCCGCATAATAGTGAATTGGTGTACATGACAACAGGTCGTTGATGTGCAACAAAAACAAATTCGGAGACAGAACCGATCCCTGCGGGACTTCAGCATTTATCGAGTGTGAGGAAGAGGTGAAACCTCCCTCAAGAAGTCGGCAATCCACGTACACAAGGATACGGGAAGTCCGTAAGAATGCAGTTTGTTGACAAGTCCTCGGTGCCAAACCCGGTCAAAGGCCTTGGAGATGTCCAGTGCAACCGTTTGGGTCTCACCAAAACGTTCCAGGCATCGCCCCCAAACATGCGTCAAATACGCGAGAAGATCACCGCACGAGCGGTTCCGCCGGAATCCGTATTAACGGTCGTTAATAATTTTTTTCTTCTCGAGGTATGTGAGCAGTTTGTCGTTGATCACACGTTCCATCACCTTAGACAGAACTGATGTGATCGCTATGGGGCGGTATTTGGCCGGGTTGGAGCGGTCACCCTTCTTTGGAATAGGATGGATAACCGGTTTTTTCCAACCAGAGGGCACAGAGCCAGTCTTCAGTGACATTTTAAAAAGCTTCGTCAAAATTGGAGCTATTTCTGCAGCGCACCTCTGCAGTACCAGGGCAGATATTCTGTCAGGCCCAAAATGGAAAAACGAGACGTGATAAACGAGAGGTTCTGGGTTCGAGTCCCAGTTGCATATTACATTGATGGGAATAACCTTCAAAAATTATAAAAAAGAGAGTTTTTTCTATTAAAAAATTGAATGTTGTAAAGTTATTCGTAATATTTGTGTGTTTTTAAAAATTATATATAAAAATTAACGACAACAATAATAATAACAATAATAATAATGATAATAATGGTCTTTATTCCAGAATGTGGGGAGGTCGACGTCAACGTTCTCAAAGACATATCTATCTTGGAGCTTCTAAACTGGAGAGAGCTGGCACAAAACTGAGATGCGTGGAGGAAGATTCTTGAGGAGGCCAAGACCCACCAGGGGTTGTAGAGCCAATAGTGATGATGATGATGATATATCCCAAGAGGTTGAGTTGATAGCCTCATGGGATGGGTAAAATGCTCTGTTAGTAGTATGTGATTGCTTTCTAAATTCGCAAAGGGTTCCGACTTAACCTTTTCAGAAAAACACATTCAAATAATTATTTTCATGACTGACTTTCGAAATTAACTTCGCGGTATTTTGTTTCCGGTTACATAATATTATTTTGTTTTTTTCTTCAACATTAACCGTAACTTTTTCGGTTGATTTATTTTGATCTGTCTGTTCCCATTACTGTTTTTGTTGATACACTTATAATATTGTAGCATGAAATCAAACGTGAGAAAAGCAATTTCAATCACATTGACCAACTATTCTACTTTGAATGTCAGAAATAAAAAGAACAAAAAGTTAACTTTTTCTAATAATTTATCTATGCACAATCTTAGATAATACACTAAGAACAAGGAAAACTGAACACTTTTTTATGTAAATATCTCACAAGAGTCCCAACAGCTCCTGTCTGAAGCCAGTGAGGCCCTGGCAACCTCAACCGGTGTGTTTCGTGAGGCTGAAGATACATAGTGCGGAGGGTGAGAAGACGCGGAAGAGGAAGTTGGGGAACCAAACACGGCTAAAGCCATTTTAAGCAACGTTTCAATTCTGAAGGCGATACTGAGATTAATCTTCCACTTTGAAACTTTCCGCAAATATGTTAAATATTTTTGAAATAACACAAATTATTAAAATATGCGATGCCAGATAGATGCCATCTATACGGATTACTCCAAAGCATTCGATCGTGTTAATTATTGTAATCTTTTGCTGAAGTTATTAGGTATAAGAATTCACGGTGATCTCTAGAGATGGATCGCATCATATCGGCACCGATTCACGGTTTTCAATGGTATCGCATCTTGCTTAACGGAAATCGTCTCATGTGTGCCCCAGGGGTCCCATCTTGGACCACTCTTATTCAATATTTATGTAAGTAACATTTCTGTATGCTTCTAAAATAGTTACTCTGTGTTATATGCGTGTGGCATGAACTTTTTTAAACCCATACGGTCGTTATCCGATTGTATCGAATTACAAAGCGATCTTGATCATTTGTGCGCATACTGTGAATAAAACTTATTGTCCTTAAACATATATAAATGTCACTCAATAATAATAAAACATTTTTCCTTACAACTTGAATAATAAACCTTTACATTTTATGTTGACATGTAAAAGACATACTTAGATAGAAAACTAATTTTTGATAAGCACATCGAACACATTATATCAAAATCCTACAAGATGCTAGGTTTTCTATTAAGAAAATGTAAAGTTTTCAAAAGTGCTAAGACTCTAGATATGTTGTTTTGTCCGTTGGTCAGTTCACTGGAGTATGCTTCCACAATATTGGATACTCAATATTAGGTGTGTATAGATATAGTAGATAGTATGCAGAATAAATTTCCGAAACATTTACTCAAGAAATACAACAAAACTACAAATAACATGTTAACTTTACAAAAAAGACGCACATTACTTAATAATGAAATAGGTAGTCTCAAATTGCTGTTCCAATGAGGCTACCTGGTACACTTCGCTTTTTCATTTAAAAGCCGATAACACTAATGCAGAAAAAAAACTCCCCAATCACTCGCGCAATCACAACTTATACCATGAAAAATTACTGCACTTTGACATTTTTCACGATTATTGCAAACATACAAAACTAATTTACTTAATGTCTTGGCGTGCTGTTATTTATTTTAAAACTTCTGATACTCATTTTTTTATAAAACTTTTATTACAATTCTTAATCTAAGTATGTCTCTTTATCTTCACAATCTTCCTTTTTATTACTCTACTCATTCATTCATTAGTTAAGTTTTAAGAACCGTTCAATCCCCAGGCGAAATTATCAACGATATTCTACAGATTTACGTAATAAGAATTATAACCATGTTATAATTTTATTTAATATACCCTACAACTTGTTTAATAACGTACCGTGTATATCTTAATCAACAAACAGATAAACAAATTAAATTTATTGCGTACGCCGGGATTTGAACCGCTGTCCTCCGGATTAAAAGTCGAGAGCGTTGCCCCTCAACCACAGAGGCTCTTACTTTCCTCAAAAAGCCCCTCCACTCCACACAGCACCACATAGGCCCTGAGGGAATTTAATTTTTCTCAGGGCCTCTATTGCGAAGTTAATGTAAAAAATAATAATAAAAATGTTCACCTGTTTTCTCTCCATACAAATAACATCACATCAATAAGATCATGCTTTCTGGATTACAAAAACCTTTTTAGATAATATCGAGGAAACCCAACTTTCCTTTCGTAATAAACCAATCACTTACACATTTACTTATTTTGCGTTCCATCTTCCCGGGGTCTTGACTCACACATTGAAATTAGGGATCATCTTTCTTCTCGAGGCCTTTTATCAGGGCAGGCGTCAGTATATTTATTTAACAATCTGATTGATCACGATTCATGATACATACTCATCTCAGACCCACTTACTATATTACTCGGGGGCCTTCTTTCAATTCGACTACCTACTCCGTTCAGGGGGTTATTTATATTCATGGAATATTCCGAAAAAAAATTATAATTAATATAAATATAAAAGAAAGTGTTCTTGCCGCTAAAACTCGGAAACAAGTACCGGTATGATCAAGGGAGTTGTATGGTATAGTAGCCCTCTAAGAAGCCATGAAGAAGGTTCCAGTTTTTACCTGAAGGGTGTGAAGATATAATGGCTGGAAGTTTCAGCTTCTAGAACAGTCCAGAACATTCTAGAATATTCGAGAGCATTCCACAACATTCCAGAATATCCCTAAACATTCGGGAATAGTCTGAAACGTCCGAGAACATCCCGGAACATCCCAGATAATTGTGGAACACTCCAAAACACTCTCGAATGTTTGAAATGTTCTGGAAAATTTTGGACCATTCGAAGCTTTATATAATTTTACCCAATATCTTTGGGTGGGTCTATCCATTGGTATGGGTATATAAAGCAAGATCCGTCGTTTAAACCAAAGATTGTCCTCTGGAAGTAGGGTTGCCATCCGTCCGGGTTTCCCCGGATTTGTCCTAGTTTAGAGGGCGTCCGGGGAGCGTCCGGGCGGGGTTTCATTTGATGTCCGGGCTTAAATATAAGTATAAAAATTTAAAGTCAAACGTATACGTTTGCCCTGAGGAAGGAACGGTCGTTCTGAAACCGGTCGGTTTTAAACAAATATAAAAGTGGTTCAAACAAAGTAACATTGTTTCATTTGTCTTTAATTAAAATTAAATTCAATTTCCAAGAATACAGCTGCATTGATTTTTACAAATTCCTTTTAAAAAGGGAAGATATTCTAAAAGCTAGCGGAAACAGTGATAAATACAAAAAAACAGAAAAGTAAAAAAAAACGAGAGGCTGGGGAAAAAGCTTTAATAGCTAGATAATCAAATAATGTACTAATGATTGCAAAAATTTCTTTTCATTTTTGTAGTTAAAGTTATGATTGTTTTTATTACGCAAAAGAAATTTACAGCATGGCTGTTGATTAAAACTTTAAGGTGATATAAATGAGTACAGTTTTTGATTATTTTATGCTTAAAAAAATTAATAATGTTACTTATATTACAGTATGTCTAAACTTTAAAAAGGTTCAGTTTTATTGCTTAAGATTTAAGAAGAGTGAATTAAGTTCATATTTGTCTACCTCGGGAGCAAAATAACATGGGACGGTCGGTCCAAGAGCGAGGTCGACAGCCGTATACACCAGGCTAGGCTTGCATTCAATAAAAGATCGAATATAATAGAATCGAATAATATAGACCTAAAACTGAGAATACTCCTCATCAAGACCTATGTATGGAGTATCTTGATGTACGGCTGCGAAACATGGTGCCTATCCGAAAGAGATAAACGGAGACTAAAGGCTTTTGAGATGTGGTCCTATAGAAGACTATTAGGAATTTCCTGGAGAGACCACATCACAAATGAGGAGGTTCTCCAAAGAATCGAAGGAGGAAGGCACCTGCTCAGGACCTTGTCCGAAAGGCGCGCAAGATGGATCGGCCATGTAATAAGACAAGAAGGCCTCTTGCATGCCATAATGGAGGGTATGACCGAGGGGACAAACGCTAAGGGACGCCCACGCCGAGAGTACCTGGAGGACCTGCTGGTGGACGTGCGCTGCTCATCATATGCAGACTTCAAAAGAGCCGCACAAGACAGGGAAGAGTGGAAGAAACGTATAGATGAAATTGCTGCAAACCAATCCCACGATTGAAACCAGAGAGAGAGAGATGTTAAGAGATATTTTGTTGTTTAAATGGCTGCTGATAAAAATTTAAAGATGTAATTATTATTGAGTTAAAGAGTTACCTCAAACTGAATACTAAAATGGTCTCAGCACTTTTAAGATTTTTGTTTAAAATTTAATTGAATTTTGTTAGGCTTAATATTTTCATAAGGTTTTGTTTTCATAACAGAGTAGATATTAATAATTTGTGTTTTATTTAAGAATAATTTTTTTTAACTGATTTTTAAAACAATTTGCAACAAACTGTAATAAGATTCTGTTTTGATAGGTACATTTATAATGAAGTCGACTAAATTTAATTTGAAAATAAATATATAGGTGATTTATGACATTTTCAACTGTTTTTTATTACACTGACTATGTTTAAAAAAACCTGTTGACATGTCCGGGTTCTGGGCCCTAAAATCCGGGGTTTTCACGCGTCTTGTCCTGGTTGCCAAATTTAAGAGATGGCAACCCTATCTGGAAGGAATAAAAACCTGCACACAGCCGCAGTAACGACCTGTCAGTGGTTGAGTGGGCATAGCGCTTGGGTCCCACCTGGGTGTCGCGTGTTCGATTCCTCGGCTGGCTAAGTCCTCCATCACAACACAAGCAACATGTTTGACTTTCTGTGGTGGTAGTAGGAGATTTTCAAACATTGTTGGGTTATTTGTAACCCGGGAATGTTTGTCTTTCTTTAAAAAAAAAAAGTTCTCATTCAAACCAACTCTTAATAATAATATAAAGGTAATGTATCTATAGATAATCCAATGTAATTATACTAGAGTCAGTATACTCATGTTTAGGAACTCTGTAAGTATACAAATCAATCAAAAGTCAAAAAAGGTTAGAACGTCAGTTTTATCTGATATCAACTCCCTGAGTGAAGCCCAGTACCGCAGCTAATCCTTCCTATTTTTTTTATTAATATTTTAAAGGCAAAAGTTTGTATGGATGTATCGATGTCTGGATGTATGGGTTTATGTATGTTTGTTTCTCTTTCACGCAAAACTACTGAATGGATTTTAAAAATTCTTTCACTAATAGAAAGCTACATTATTTGCGAATACTACAGGCTATATATATTGGTAAGCTCTGGCGTTATGAAATTATTTATTATACGTTTATTGTCCAGACGAAAAGCAAAGCGTTGCTAAGTAATTGTTAGACGTGCGCTGTCATTTGTTTAGGTTACTACGGAAATCCCTTTGATAGTTAAAATTTACTGCGTGTGTTTGATTTTTACGTTTTAAAAGGTGGCACGCGAGCTGTTTGAAAAATGAATGTAACGAGTATGGAAGGGGGTGGGTTAGGGGTGGGGGGGGCGAGTGGCGCGTGCGAAGCCGGGGACAAAAAGTAGGATGAAATAAAACAATTACTTTATTTATAACCACGGTTTATTTATTTAATTATTTTAATTCTGACTGGTTTCGCTTAACACAGGCATCATAAGGGGATAAATTAAAATCCGTTTAATTTATACATGTATCTATTTATCAGTTTAATTTATACCCCGATGATTTTCAGCGAAATCAGTCGGTACGGAAAAAATTAAAAAATCGAGTTGTGGTTTTAAACAAAGTAATTATTTTATTTCATTAAAAATGTCAAACTACAAAGTGACTGCTTTCCACCAAAATATAATAGTAATATCTTTATTGAAAAACGTTATATGTTAAACGTTATACTTCTTGGAACCCGCCTCACTAGGGTAACCAGTATTGAGGCAATCATTTTTAGAATACCATTCTCACATTAGCTCCACACAGGAAGCCCTAAGGAAAATAATTCCCCTAAGAACCTTTGTCATCAAAGGAAGGAGAGGAAGTTCTCGGAAGGAAAGGGGTATGAGAGGTGGATAGGAATCTGGGGGTCCAGTATGTCTCTATCAGTTGAATCGATTAATATCAAGCATTTTGACTAGATTGATAAACGAATTAGTGAATTTGATTTAACAATTATTATAAGCAATAATTATCAGCCTGAAACACTCATCCAGATGGAAAAATCTTCCGAGAAAAGATACATGACGCCAACGGGACTTGAACCGGTGCCCTTCTGATTGCCGGTCACCTGCTCTCCCAATTGAGCTATGGCGGCTTATCTTATACCCGCCAAATGATTCAATATATACTAGTGTTTCATTCAACAATTACTGCTTATTATATTTTTTCCACCTGAATACAACCAACTTTAGTTTTTGCGAGAGAGACACTGTTAGTGTTAAATCCCACGCTAGGTGGCGTCGAGACAAATTATGTCTTCATTTATTGGGGAAATACTTAAACTTGTCAAATATTAATTATTATTTTTACATCGAGTACATTAAAATTGAATCAATTCATTAACTAATCAGTGACATACAATATGTCGACAATTTTGATTCGATTAATGAGCTAATAAGTGATTTATTCGAGCTTTAAGAAGTTTCCTTAAAACTTTAATTCAATTTTGCACTTTACAGCTATACAGCAGAGTCGTGAACTCATTTAGTTTAATTAAAAGTGGGGCTGGGCCGCACAAAGCCGAGACGGATGACTGTACTTGTTTAAACTAAGCGGCCGCACATTTTGGCCCCTTAAACGGGAGGTGAGCGCAAAGGGTTAAGGGGGAACAAAATTTTAGGGAAAATTTACGACAATGGACGATTAAGATGAATGGCGCCATATCATTTATATTGCTCTTAGTTCATAATGGGCGTCATTTGATGCGGAAGACGCCCCTCTTAATAGATGGTAAATTGCATTCCAAAAGACTTCAATAATTTCATTGTTCAGTGTAATCCGAGCATCGATAAAATTAATTATTCAACCAAACCCTTAAACTTCGTACTTCTACCTTATTTCCGTGGAAACGGCGCGAACCAGACACTAAAAAGTTTAGTGTCTTAATAAGGAATTCCATTCCAATTTTTTTTTTTTTTTTTAATAAATAATGTCCTTTAAACTTAAATAACTGCATTTTGTTTAAGTTAGTTTTAATAGTTAAAATAATTGTACAGGTTTTAATTTTTCAAGATACCCCGAAACCACCGTATATATAGTAAATCGTATGACGTCATCACTCACCAAAATTTATTTTTATTTTCAACAGGTGTTGTCATTTTCTAAGAAGAAATATATATAATATTTTTTTTACATGAGCTCCACACAAGAGGCCCCGAGGAAAATAATTTCCCTCAGGGCCTATGTCATCTTTGGGGATGCTGTGTGGAGGGTATGGAAGAAGGTATGATACTATTCGATAAGTAAAAACATTATTTAGGTGGAATTATTTATTTATTATATTATTATATTTTTCAATATTATTACGGGAGAGTGGTAAAAAAATTAGTTGAAATTTTTATTTTTTTGGCTTTTAAGAATCGAAATCAATATTATGGAACTGTGGACAATTATAGCACACAGCGCCAAATCAGCTGTTCGAAAGCCGCCATTTTGAAATCCAGACTTGGAGGAGAATTAGTAGCATTACGATTTTTTTGTACAGTTCAGTTTTTGAATATTTTAAATAATAGAGACAAACTAAAAGAGATACCTCTATTTTTGATGTTGAATTATTTAGGCCTAAATAATGTTTCAATAAACACAAAAACTAAATCTCTATAAACAATATGTGAATACAATAACATGAAATGTTATTAATACTGATGGCTTGTGCCATACATTTCCGTACAATGACTGTAAAATTATTGTGAGCAGTGACGTCACGACTAAACATTTTAATAATACTAACTTGACGGTGTGTTTCTATGACACGATTAAAAATAGACTTCTTAATATTTTTTTAAAAACTCTGCGTTTAATATTAGTTAATAAAACTTATATATTCATAATCAGCGTTTATTGGTCTATGAGCATATTTTTTAAAGCCGTAATATTTTTCACTTGAGTTCGTTAATCTGTTTTAAAGAGGTAGACAATTTACAAGCATTAATTTATTCCACTTGAATACCTTAAAATAGAACAGTTTGGGAGACGGATGTGGGTACCGCCGTCCCGGGAACCATATATTGGATAACCAACGCCCTTGCCATAGGTACCCAAGTGGTTCTCTATGTTTGGTGACTTAACAGGGGTGCCCGTCTTGGCGGAAGATGCTTTTGGGCCGGATCGGGAGAGACTGGTTGAGAGACCACTCGACCCATTGGCTTGCACTACATTGGGAGGGATAGATTCATACGTTCGCCATTACCCAGGGAGATTAAGTAAAAAAAAGCTTATCCTTCATTGGTTATAAAGCTACGACTCTTGAAGACTATAAAAATCTAAATTATCTTTTGTTTAAAATAATCCCGTTCAAATGGTTTGGCTTATTTATTACCTTCTATAACTTACTGCATACCAAGAAAACGACAAGTACGATTCTTACAATTAGATACATATCGACTGAAAATAGGTAAAACGCTTCAAACCACAAAATGAAAACAAGAGACGATAAAAACGAATTAAAAATCATGAAAATTGTACGGTAGAAGACTTTTTTTTAATTTTTATATAAAGTATTCTATTTGTGGTTATTGATTACGAAAGATTTTAGGTGTCAAGTAATTTCTTATATGGTTTTCTCGAAATGATATGAGTATCTCGATGTATGTTTAAATATTAAAAATATTTTAATCAGGAAAAAAGACTTTACCGCGTTACATGAAAAAGTGAGTTTTATAACTCGTGGGGATTTTTTTTACTCCACACAGGAGGTCATAAATGTCATCTGGGATGCTGTGTGGAGGATCTTTTTGAGGAGAGGAAGGAATGAACATTGGTCTTGAAGAGACCCATGTTGTAGGAAGGAGGAAACGCAGAGGCCTCCAGCAAAAAATAAAATAATTTAAAAAAAAACACTGATAAGTAATTAAATAAAATTTATTTGCCCACGCGCATTGCGAGTCAAGAGCCTTACCCCTCGACCACGGCGGCAGTCATTTATTAAGAATATTTCATGTTTTGTAGCAGGTTATCTGGGTTATCGTAAACTTACAAACATTGTTTTAAACAAAAAAAAATGTTACATAATAAAATGCTTGTAATAAAGAATCGCTAAGTAGATACAGTACGATAACAATAATTCAACATTGAACTCAATCCGGCATTAATATTGATTCCTGAATTCGATCTCGCTGTTCTGGCTACAAAGTCAAATGCAATTTGATTCAATCACATAACGCATTCAAAACGGGAAAAGGAGCCTTTCCTTCGGGCCAATGTTACATTCAATTGAAACTTTTCCTTGCGCCGAGTACCTACCAGGAACTACCCTCCCCAATAGGTAGTAGGTAGGCACTACACTCGCCTAGAGTGACGTTCGTGAGATTCTACCCTCTTGCATTAAAAGAGAAAGAAGAATTTCAAAACGTTTTATAGCAATTGCTATACTTTAACCACAACGATATAGACGATTATGTTTTAATATGACAATTAAAATGATTTGGTTTTAAAAATATTATATTATATTATTAGATTTTTTAAATATTTGTATTGAGGATCAGTAGGATTTATAGATCTAATTAGGAGTTCCACAGAGCCGAACCCTCTGATATGAAAATATCTAGAGTCGGTGAATTATTTTCCCATTTGGTCTCTGGTAGGTTGACATGTTGTTCTTGTATAGTTTTGTATTTATAATACTTATATAGTGCAATTCCATAGCGTGGATTGACTAGATGATCATTTGAGGAAGTGTGTGAAGGAGTTTAGTTTTTCCTGTGGAGAAAATTTAACCCGGACATTTAAATCTGGTGCGTAAAAAGTTAGGTAGAAGGTTAGTTCTTTATCACTTGTCTTAATTCTTCTCACAATCAGTTTCAATTTTTAAAAAGACACGTTCAAAGCAAATTTGAGTTCATAGAACCAGAGTTAAGTACATTTTAAGAGAAAAAGGATTTCAAAACCTTTTATGGCCATTCTTGCCTATAAAATGCCAAATACTTTAACGACATCGGGTATGATTGTACCTATACGACTATTAAAATAATTTTGTCTTTAAAATATTATATTATAGGTAGTTAGGTTCTTTATAGCTTGTCTGAATTTTTCTCAGTCAGTTTTTAATGACACACAAATTCAAAGCAAATTTGAGTTCATTGAACCAGATATTATTATTATTAATAAAAAAATTAAAAAATTTGTAATACTAAGGTAAAAAAAAATTGAAAACAGAGGCTTAATGTTTATTTATAATTGTATTTTTATGACGAAATCACAAGAGCTTGGATTTGGAAAGAAGGGGGAGGATTCACAGGATGATGGGATAGACACATAGAAGGGAGGAGGCAATGGGGACTCGGGACGTATGGGAAAGGACACGCAGGGAGAATCTATTTATTTATTTAAGTGGCATTGCAACGCTTGATGGAAACTCGCTACAACTTAATAAATTTTATGTTTTTTCACACAACCTCTTTCATTTTATTATCAACTAGCTGATCCGACGAACTTCGTACCGCCTCAGAATCAATTACTTATTAGCTGAATTAAATTCTGTTTTTTTATTAAGTTAAAAATTACACAATAAAGCAATTATCGATGCGCAACTGTCCGTGTTTTGTTTTTGTCAGTATCAGATATGGCGTTGCGTACGGATTTATGTTTTTTGGGATTTTCTTTCTTTTCCACTTACTTAATTGCTTTACATTTTCATTATGCGTGTGAGGAAGATTTATCATAATTATTATTATATTTTTCCTTTAGAGGGGTGCAGACATACGTTCACCGTTTGTCTCATTTTCGACAATTGACATTTAGTGTGTAAGAAAGAGGGGCAGCATTATATGTTTAAGAACATAAGCAAAACAATCAGCGCGTTGACATTTGGCGTTTTAGAATTTTTGGAATTCACTCACTTTTCAATATTAATACTTTTCACAATATTGCTGCAGCTCTTTCAAAAGATGAGAATTCGTTCCATACAAAATGAATTAGGAAAAGAATTTTTTTTCACAATTTTTTTTTGGTGAACTTTTCCGATCTTTTAATAGCTATTCTACTATTAGTGGCAGAGACAAATCCAACAAATCACAGATCATAAAAATCGGTCAAGTCTTTCTTGAGTTATAAACGGTGTAACTAACCCGTCTTTGTTGTATATATTAATAAAAATATGGTATTAAACACAGATTATACTATTTAAATCTACTATTATAAATGACATCTTGTTATTCATACTTTATATTTAATAAGGTTTTATAGTTCATAACGTAAATTACTTATTGAGGTTATTAAATGTGTGAGAGCTGTGCGAATCAGGAATCCAGAGCTCACTGTTTTTAGTGTGGACAACCGGCAAAATTCTTTCAGATTCTCATTTTACTATTCCTAGCTTTTAGTGCGAAAAACTTCAAATAATGATTTGGAGGTTTGAGCTTTTACATTATTTAATCATCTTGCATTCATTTAAAGAAATACAAAAAATAAAACACGAACGGCGATTTAGAAAATATTTGATAATCGTTTTCGTTTCCGGCGTCGCCCGTGACAGCCCCGCGATATTGTGTTTAATATTCCATTAAAACATCCATCTTGTTACAAACAGATGACGTCACAATAGCGAATTACAATAATTTACCGAGTGAATGGAAATATAGGGGAAGCGAAATCTCGCCCTAAAAAATTCGCTTTCCAAATTCAAGCAAAAAGTTAACGACTGTTGTTGGCTACAGTAGTTATAATCTCATTTTTTAAGTTAATTCCGCTGTGTTAAAAATATTTATTAAATGGAATACGGAGAAAAAAAATCCCACCTCGCGACAGATGAAAACTCCATTTACATATTTAAGCAATAAAATTTCTGTAGCGTTTCGTCTGTTTTTATGTTGTTTTTACATCTTTCTCTCCGCGGGTCCTTTATCACAATAAAACAAAAGAAGCCGCGGGCCCTTGATTACACATTCACCCCTTCCTGTCTTTTCTCTTCTCCCCCGACTTCTGGGCTTCTGGAAGTCGACACATTTTTAATTCATCTTCTTCGTCCAGGGGCGACAACGGGGGGGGGGGGTCGCTTATTAATTTAGCCGGCGAGAAGCGGCATTTATTAATTTACCTCCCGCCCACGCCTAACTAAATGAATGTTTACGAGTGCCGTCGGACCGCGGTCGTGGGTTGGACGCCCCTGCATCCTGCGACGCCTTTTTTACCATTAATCCTAAGTGTATTTAAGAAGATTTTTAACCCTTTACGCGGCGGAAGCGACGTATTAAGTGCCATCCCGCTGGGATTTCCTCCATTTCGCTGCCACATTAAGAGTCAAGTGAGTCTGATTTCTTCACTTTAAATATTTATAAATCATTTTAAGTAAACATTCGCAACTTTTAGCATGAGAAATAATAATAGTAATATTTGGATGACTTGTACAGCGCCGTTTTTTGTGAAAAACCACCTAAAGGGCGCTGTACAAACTTATAATACATTTCTACAATCTTACTTCTAACTACAACTAGACAAACCATTACGACAACTTATGAATAAAAATTGTATCCACCGGTTTATCGATCACCGATACGAAACTATATGTACAATGATTTCACCAATGAACGCGATGCCGCTGTAAAAATGTACTGTACAGGTAGAAAATATATACAGGCCCATACTTAGCTGGGAGGTTACTAGAGATTAACACTGTTTATTTATTTATGTATTTATTGTTCTTATACGCCCGTAGGGGCTTTTACATAGATTATAAAATAATATTTAAGATATCGAGGATTACACATACATAGAATTTATACCAAACATTATAAAAGTGAAAAAACTTTTAAGAATATACAAGTACTTTTTAAAGAAAAAACCACTTGTATATTCTTGCGTAAAACCGTGAAATATTTTAAACAATGTTATATTTAACAATAACATAGAACAAAATATAATATAAAACATTACAATAACACATGAAATCGTTAAATATATTATATCCACGTTACAATAATTTGTAGGATTCCATAAAGTGTTGGTTTAAATTTCATTTTAGAATGTAAAGGGAATCAGCGAATACATCTACAATACCACCAAACTTGTTGCCTAAATCATGCATCCTATTGGTAAGTGAGTGTGATTGATAGTTGGTTGTGTATGTGTTGCAAAAGAATGTTATATTTTGTCTAGTATTCCTTGTCGGTACATGGAGTTTAATACTAGAAACGATGGCAGGGCTGTCAATTAGGTTGTACATAACTCTGTACAATAAAATTAGGTCTGAAATGATTCTTCTGTCAGACAGCGTAATTAAACTGTTATTGTTTATTTTGGAAAATTTAGGTACAGTTCTCACGCAGAGGACATAATTGGGAACTATAATATATAATATGTTCTTTAATGAGCGTATTTTGAAAACAAAAGCAAATTTTATGATGGGCCGTACTAGTACAAGGATTTGATCAGAATATTTATCTTCCTAAATGTGATTCGTTCCTTGGTAAGAGAAAGATTGATGTGTTCGGATTCGAATGATGTTAATCCAATAAGAAAAATATGATAAAGGTATATCATTGGCAAAACAAAAATGATACTCTCAGATGGGTATTTTTTATTTAAGAGTATGAGAGCTCAAAAAGGTAGGTTTTTCATTTGGACCTAAATTCGGATGGGCTTGTTATGAATCTAAGTTCGGGAGGGAGTTTATTCCACGCCATGGGCCCAGATTCTCCGAAAGCGCGATCTCCAAAATTACACTACATAAATAAAATTGCTATTAATTTAATACAATATCACCACAAAATGTTGAAAGATCTTATTGACGCAACTACACATACATCTCCTTTCTACCTATTTTCCATGTATCTGTTCTATCTGACAATTCGTGTCAATATTACCTACTTGTGAAATTTTGAAGAATAGCTCTAGGAACAGTCGGTCTATTGAACTAACCCGTGGAATTATCACCTCCTGTGGTATCTCGGTGACTTCAATATCGATTCTTACAAAAACTTGCGCATTGATCAACCCAGTGATTCCTCGGTGCCGTAATATAGAATCTCACAAGAACAAGAAATTAAAGAAAGTCAGATTGCTTCCCATTGTCTACTGTTCACTAAGCTATTCCCATAGTTGTATAACTTGAAAAATATTATAACAGTATTTTATTTATCTGCGGCTACAGTTCTTAAGCAGAGTTAAAACAAATTTCCCAGTAGTTGGCATGATATATAATATAATTGATTTTCTAGTAAATCAGTTCATACCGAAGTATGAATAAATCACTTTAAGATGAAGCCATCCGAAATAATGCAAAATCATACAAAATCATGTATATTTGTTTTGAAAATTTGATCGCTTAGAAGTATCATAGATGCTTCAATTAAATACTTCGTGTAGAACATTATCTTCAGTTTCCTTATGTCTTTCTACATTTTTTATAAGTGTTTTAATAAGCCAAAAAAAAAATTATTAGGCCTATAAAAAAAACACTTTCTAGTGCAAACTCTCCTACTTATAAACCGCTTTGCGGATATGGTTTTATTATTTAATGTGGCAAATTTAGTTTCTTTTATATAATAATCGCAAAAAAAATGATATTTACGCCCGAACTTCACAAAATATTTCCTAGATATTTGAAATGTTCCATTTATTTCTTCTTTTTGAAATCCTTCGCAAAAACAAATATCATTTAAGAAACTTAAAAATTAGTTTGCCAAAAGGCGGCGTTGCCACCTTTTTCGCGGCACATTTAAAGGCATATTTTTTTTAATTAGTAAGAATTCAAAATAGATCTAGAGTCTTTTTTCAATGTGTAACTAAAACACCGGTTGACGGTTGGGAAGGTTTTTTATTAGTAGGGCTGAAAAACAATACATTAATAGTAGAGTACCTTTAAATGTATCTTCAATGTGCCACAAGAGACCCACTGCTCAAAGACAATAGGATTAATTTTGAAAAAAAATCGTCATGTATTTGACCTACATACAGCAGAATTTTCACATTTTCGCAAGTCTAATAGTTCACAGCCGATTAGATGCAATTCTTCTGAGGACAATACCTTTCAAATAATTTTATTAAAATATTCTAGACGAGCGACCTTTGTTCCAAACGTTGAAATTAGAATTGAATTTCCGAGTTGATAAATTATTCTTAATTTTCTCTCTGCGGACTTGGAAAACTTTTGTTAATTGCTAGCGGTCACGCACATCAATTCTCCCTTTTATTTCCCCCCCCCCCCCCCCCCCCTCTGATATCCCTTTCACTCTGTGCAATCAAATTTTTTATCCAGTCAATTTCACATAAGTAATATCTTTTTCAAAATAAAAAAGTTCACGTTGAGTTTGCGGACCTGAACAATGAACGTGTGTTCAAGATTTTCTGCGAATGAAAAGTATATAATTTTTATATTAACTCCTCACAGGAGGCTTTGAGCAAAATATGTTCCCTCAGGACCTGTGACAATCAAAACCAATCAAATTCCTGTAGCACCGGTCTTGAATCAACTGGTGCCTTGAGCAACATGAATGCGTCATTAAGAATCTAAAAAAAAACAGCATGTGTGCAGTTCATACGCGGTAGACGTGAAACCTTCAGAAAACTAACGTAGTTGGGAGGTTACGAAACACCGCACAAAGAGGAGACCGATTATACTATCTCATTCTCTCGCAGGCTAAATCCTATAGATGTTTGTGTTTTTGTCTCTTTTTAGAGTCACTTTTTCTTTTCATCGAGTTTCAAATCACAATGGTGCTCAAAAAGTTTTCACATCAATAATAATAAAACCACTCAACAAAATAATTCCTAGCAGTGTGATCATAAGGTTTAAAAATAAAACCGATTTTTGTTATTTTATTTCGGATATGTCAACTGCTAAGCACCCGACAGGCTAATGCAATTAATGAATTGACCAAAAAGGCATTACAGTTTTGGCAATGTTGATCAATTTCATCTGAAAATAGTTTTTTTTTTCAAAGAAAGACAAACATTCCCGGGTTACGAATAACGCGACAAATTTTTAAAATCTCCTACTACCACCACAGTAAGCGGAAAATATTGCTTGTGTCATGATGGAGGACTTAGCCAGTAAAGGAATCGAACACGGGCGCCTGGGTGGGACCCAAACGCGATACCAACTCAGCCACCGACCGGTCGGGCTCACGGACACACTCAATACAACAAAATTTTATGGGTGTTTCTCTTCAATAAATAAAACTTTTAGCGCAAAGCTAGCAGTCTACAGTGGACTTCTGATACCACCGCTGACGGTTGGGATGGAGCTGTTAAAAGAAGGATGAAAGTAGACTGAACGCTCCGATAGTTTGGGCGTACAGACGAATGAAGAAAGAAAGAAATGTAATAATGTATACACATTTATTATATTAAGCTTTTTTATATACTTTTCATTATTTCATGTATGTATTATATGTATTGTTGAGTACTTCTGACGCTATTGCCGCCGTAACTGACTTCATTGTGAAAAACCTCGATAAAAGCAAAAAATGTATTTCAATATTTTTAGACCTCTCTAAAGCCTTTGATACAATATCACACAGTAAATTATTAAACAAACTTCAAATAATCGGTGTTACAGGCAACGAACTTAACTTTTTTAAGAGCTACCTTGATGACCGCAAGCAACAAGTGAAAATAATGAACACACTTAGCAATCAGTGCTCAACTCACTATGGGATACCTCAAGGTAGCATATTAGGACCATCTTTGTTCCTTTTATATATCAACGACTTATGTAACTTTAACATTCAGGGAAAAATAGTTAGTTTTGCCGATGACACTGTTTTACTATTTGAAGCTGACACTTGGCAAGCTGTTTACAAAAAAGCTGAAACGGATATAAACATTATAAAAAAGTGGTTAGATACAAATACGCTCACATTGAACACTGAGAAAACTAAATATGTCACATCAAGCATAAATATAACAGGTCAACCTCATGATGACGCCTCTATTAGAATACACACATGTTTAAATTCCGATGAATCTTGTCAGTGTCCCTACATTGAGCGCACTACACAGATGAAGTATCTCGGCCTCACAATTGATCCATATCTCAAATGGAATATTCACACTCAAATAATTGCTAACAAAATAAGAAAAACCATGCACTTTTTCAGAACGATACGAAACTTTCTCGACTTAAAACACTTGAAAATGATTTATTTTGCAGTCTGTCAATCCATTATTGAGTATGGTATCATAGCATGGGGAGGCGGTACTGCATCAGCACTGGACCCAATCATAAAGGCACAGAAAACTATTATAAAATTAATTCTTAGACTACCTCTAATTACAGACTCCAACTTAATCTTCAATATTATGAATGTGTTTGACGTTCGGCAGATATATGCAAAAACAATCTTCACTCATCTATACACAAATATACACAAATACTATGAAAAAAGATTAAACACTCGCTGTACTCGAAACAATAACAAATATTTACTACAAATTCCCATAACTCATACTACTTTTGGTCAACGAAGCTTCAGATACCTTGCAACAAGACTTTACAACATTCTTCCAATTAGTATAAAAAAATGTGATTCACAAAAAAATTTCAAAAATAACATAAAAATTTGGATAAAAAATAATGATAGAGCATTTACCGGTGCACTCACCCAAATTCGAAATTAATATTGAACCAATGCTGTTATTATTGTACCAATGTTATTGTTATTATTAATGCAACCATTCTATTGTGTGATTTTATTCTAATGTAAGTGTAGGTATGTTCACAGTATAATAAATTGACATAAAATTACTGCCTCAACACAGGCTAGCCTAGTGAGGCAGGTTATGAGAAACCTAAATTTATAATTATAAATCTCTGTTCTTTAATTACCTACTGTAATTACCTACTGTACTTTTTTAGTTGTAATGTTGCCAATTTAATTGAATAAATATATATTATTATTATTATTATTATTATTGTATCAAAATTTTCAATTAAAAAAAAAAAAAAAAGTTAATAGTAGAAGAAATCGTGGTCGCCCGAGGAAGACGTGGCACCTTCAAGTGAACCAAATACTTGAGTCAGGTCATATCAACAGTCTGAATAACACTTAGGATATGAACGAGATAATTTTTTTACATTAACTCTACACAGGAGACCCTGATGAAAATAATTTCCCTCAGAGCCTATGTCATCTTTGAAGATGCTGTGGAGGGTCTTTTTAGGAGAGGAAGGAGTGAACATGAGTCTTGAAGAGGAGGGAGGAAACACAGAGGCCGGCAAGATCCACAGCCGAGCTGTTGAACTAAAGAACGAGTCGTAGAAACGACCCGTTCTCATGTGATAAATGTCAACCGTGTACATATGTTGCGCGAGTTTTTGGTGTGTTTCGCGACTACGCACTGGTGCCGAGGGGATCAATTACACTCCTCGGAGGATCTTCCATTGTAATACCGGTAGAACCAGAACTGCATTCTCACCTGACGCCTGTGCTCTAAAGATTACAATCTGTTTATCAATTTAGGAGAATCTATCAAACGGACCGCCCGTTTCTGCACAGAGTCGAGAGTTTTTTTAGGTATTTTGAGGCTCTGGACCAGAGGTGGCTGCCAAATTCAACCATGGGGCGTACTTGCGATTTGTACAGGGTTAGCATTAAATTAGGTTAACTATTAAAATTCCTAGGAGACTAGATTTTCATTTCGATCGAGATTTATTTATTTATTTATTTACGGACTTACGTCCAATTTGAAACAAGGTATCACGAAGTATAGAAATGAACAATGTAAGGATTCGGATGGTACATGAAAGCAAAGACAAACAGTGAAAATAGAAGAAAAATAAGTGTCAAGTCACGTTAAGACCTTGCAAAAATTAGGGTGAATATTACATATCTTCATTTGTTTAAAGAGCGACAGAAATCATTTAAGCTAATACCAAAAAAATCAAGGTCTTGACGTGAGTTGACCAGTCTACACATTCTGGACAGTGGTGAGTTATAACCATAGTTAGTCGAGTGCTGATTGAGGAAAAGCAGGTCTTTATTTCTGAGTCTACGAGAAGGTATATTAAATGTGATGAGTTGTAGTAATGTAGGCGAGTCGATTAAACAGTTAATAACTTTGAAGAAACAAATGAGATCAGATTTTATCCGACGGTCTTCTAAAGGAGAAAGGTTTAGAGTTTGTTCAATTTCAGCATACGAGTAATTGCCTCGCTCTAATCCTAGCCTCCAAGCAATTCCCTTTAGGAACCGATGTTGAACGGATTCAATATGACGAATATGGACAGCATAAAAAGGAGACCATATAATACAAGCATATTCAAGATGGGGGCGAACCAAGGAGCAGTAAAGAGTTCTTAGGGTATTTATGTTTTTGAAGTCAGAAGTGGTTCTAGTGATAAAACCAAGTAGTTTGAGAGATTTATTAACAATCGTATTTATATGTTCCCGGAAAGAAAGCTTGCTATCAAGAGAGACACCAAGATCTTTAATAGATTGAACAGTTGTTAGGCAATTATTATTTTATTTGTATTCGAAAACAATCTGATTTTTAGATCTGAAGAAGGACATAATTTTGCACTTATCGACATTTAGTTCCAAGCAATTAATTTTACACCAGTCATTGAAAGAGTCAATATCTGATTGGAAAAGAAGGCAGTCATGGTAGTTTTTGATTATTTTTAGGATCTTATTGTCATCAGCAAAAAGCCAAAAGCGTGTGTGAGAGAAAATACGAATAATGTCATTTATAAACAAGTTGAAGAGAAGCGGGGCTAAATGTGCTCCTTGCGGTACGCCGGATGTTACTTCAATAATAATAGACTCAATGTTATTTATTTTACCTCTTTGTTTTCTATTGCTTAAATAAGAATTAAAGAAAGATAGCAATGGGTTTCGTATACCTATAGCATATAGCTTGGCCATGAGGATAGCGTGTTTTACTTTGTCAAAAGCTTTAGAAAAGTCGGTATATAGAACATCTACTTGTGATTTATCTTCTAGGCCATTGACTACAGTGTTGGTGAAGGAGAGTAAGTTTGTAGTGGTAGATTTAGCAGATCTAAAGCCATGCTGTTCCTCAATCAGCACATTTTTGAAAATAGGTGTTATTTTTTTTGTGATTATAGATTCAAAGATTTTAGGAATATGAGATAACATCGATATAGGTCTATAGTTTTCTACGTTCGACCTATTACCCGATTTAAAAATAGGTCGTATATAGGAAACCTTCCAGGAATCCGGAAAAGTGGCAGATGATAATGATAAGTTATATAATAAACAAATTGGCTTAGATACAACAGATTTACATTCTTTCAATAATATTTCAGGTATACCATCAGGACCAGTGCTTGTTTTGCTGGGAAGATTTTTTAAGTAATTGAAAACATCTACAAGTGTGATTTCGCAATTATTAAGGTCAATAGTATTAGCATATTTAAGTGGAGGGATGGTGCATATGTTATCAGTATAGACAGAGGAGAAATGTTCAGCAAAAAGGTTGGCAATATCGAAATCGTTGGTGGCGTGAGTATCATTAAAAAATAAATTTGAAGGGAGATCGTTATCAATACGTTTTTGTTTAATAAATTTCCAAAATTGTTTAGGGTTAAGATTTAATTTTGTCTCAGTGAGTTCAATATAAGATTTGTAACCCAAGTTAGATTCAATTTTGGATAATTCTCTTAACTGAGAAAATTTTTGATAAAGCGCTAAGTTGTTCGTTGATTTGAATAACTTGTGTGTTTTCTTTTTTTCCATAATCAAATGCTTTAGTTTCATACTGAACCAAATAGGAAATTTAGGCTAGGAAAAAGTTCCCCTTGGAACGAACAAATCTATAGCATGAGTTATACATTCGTTGAATTTAAATACAGCATCGTTAATATTGTTGAGATGATGTATGAATGTGATTAGTCTCTTTAGAGAGAGAAGTTCCATTCTCTCTCTCTAAAGCTTGATGGTTGGTTAGTTAGTAAAATTGAAGTTTGTTAGTTATTCGGCTACACTGACTTTTTCATGACAGACAAAATTTTGTATTTGAGGCCAATATACCTAACCAAACCAAAAAATATTTTTTAATCAAAAGGTACGGCAAATATGTAGTGCGAATATGTGCTACTTTATTGATTTGTGTTTTGACTTATGATATATATTTAAAAAATTTAGAGGCAACCTTGGCAATTATTTGTGAAACAGTGGTTTTTTTTAATACTCTATTTACTTTTTTGTTATTTGTTTTTGGGGTGTTAAGCCGTGTTGCGCTACTTCCTTGAGCCAACGTTTCGGCCAGCGTTGCAGTGTCAGATCCGGTAGATGTAATATAACGTATAACTCTATTTACTGTACACATATGAAGAAATATAATTTTTTTAAATTTAATTATTAAGTACGCATTTTGATGGACGTAAATTTATATTACAAGTAACCGATTAACGGTTAGAAAACAAATTTGTCATATAAAGTTAAAATTACGATTTTTTTTTTTGGTAGAAAGCAGTCACTTTGTGGTTTGACATATTAATTAAAGGAAAACAATCACTTTGTTTGTAACCACGATTTATTGATTTAATTTTTATTTACCGACCGGTTTCGCTTAATACAAGCATCTTCAGGGTATAAATTAAAACTGATGAAAAAATACATTGTGTGAGCTTATATATGTATACATACAGACAGAGACAAAACATAATATAAAGTAAGAGTGAGAGAGTGTAATTAACATCCTACATAGTGATAGAGAGAAAGAGACGGGTATATCTAATGAATAATTACATTATATCTACCGGGACAAAACGTCATTTGAACAGGTGATTAAGGAGTAAAGTGGCTACGGGTTTTTTTATATTTCCCATAAACTGATTCAGTTATTTTACAAGTTATATGTATGAAAAAATTCACAGTGTTTCTTTAAATGCTGTTTAAGATAATGCCTTTAAGATTTTTGCTCTATTTTAAACGAGTCGTGTTTTATTAAACATTTTCGCAATTTTCGCATCAAATTTGTCGCTGTAAATATTAGCGCTCTCCTCAAACATTCGTAATTTCGTACCTCTCCATCTTCTTCTTTTCGGGTCCGGTTGCAGAGCCTTAAAGATATGTCTTTACAATATAATGATATGTAACAATTTTAATAATAAATTGTTAACACTAGCCACATGTTAGCCACTAGATTCCACCGCAGGAATGTCTCGTGAAAATACGTGACCGGGTTTCAACGTATAATTAATTTGCCACGAGTTTGCATGGGCCTTGGACAGTACCGGATTATCCCTAAGGCAGAGTAGGCAACTGCCTAGGGGCCCCGCATCGGCTGGGGGCCCCGCGCCCCGAAAAAAATGACTTGCTTCAATGGTTTGATTCTCTATCAGTAAGCAACGGGATGCCGCGCCGGAGTTTTTGTCGGCTTAGAAAAGATCTAGCGAGGTACGAAAACACTGCTTAAAATATTATAGAGTCATTAATTCTTCAGACACAGGGTAATAGTTCACAGATCTCAGGGAAAATCTAGATATCGTCAATTTTAATCCAAACCTGAATGCATTGTAAATGCACACCTACTGCTATATGGATTTATTTATTCTATGCCCACTTTCATAAGGTTGGCAGTACTATTTGGCATGACAAAGAGCATTGGGGACCCCGGATTTGGGTGAGTCTCCGATTGACTCCGATTCGTTCGATACGTATGTTGTGTCATGTGTCATAAAAAAACTTCATTTCATTTTCTAAAAATCGGCGACCCTACGAGTGTAATAAACTGAAGTTACATTACGATACCACGTATGTTTAATTACCAGATTTTATTTAACATACTTAATTCATTTAATATTATAGAATTTGAATTGTGTCGTAAACACATTTCATATCGTTTTGTCTTAAATTACGATTTGGGAGTTTTGCGACAATGATTTAATTTAAACAGTTTTACTCTGTTCGATGTTTCAAAACTTTAGAATTTTGTTAAGAAGTGTTATATTTTTATAGTTTGCAAGTGCTTCTAGAAAATCGGCGAGACGACGAGTGTAATAAACTGAAGTTACATTACGATACCACGTAAGTTTGATTACCAGATTTTATTTAACATAAGTATTTATTTCATTTAATATTATAGAATTTGACGAGTGTGAAGTTTTTCTTGTGAAGATATTATGAAAATTGTTACTATTTCATCTCGTGCCGTTTTCATTTTCTCTCCGTCCGCCTAATAGTACCTACCTAACTAGTAAGTTAGAAAAATAATAAATGATGTAATGATAAAAATATCTAGATAGGTAAGTATTTGGGTTCAGTTAATTTTATCTAAATAAATAAATGCTTTCCTGTCAAATGTTATTTGTAAATTTTTCTTTCAGGGACAAAATGTCGGAGGTACCCTTAAAGAAAAAACACCAAAGTGGTTCGGAAAAACGTAAAAAGCGGCAAGGGCAACAAAAAAGCGTGATGAACAATTGAAGAAAACACAAAACCCTTTTCAAATAGGATTTAGTCGTCAACCAATGGAAAATCAACCTTTAAATGTCCGCCGCGTACTGCCAGCCTCACGATGGGCGATGGCGGTGAACGCACTGACCCGGTAGAGATTCCTTGCGAGCGTTCTGAACAAACTGGCCAGGATCAAAAAACAGCTACTTTAGTGGGTGCAGAGGAAAGTAAGGCCGAGTCCGAGGTACAATTGCTACATCAAAACGTACTCCATCTAAGAGTAGAATACCAGAATGACATTGGATTATGGCTTAATATTACAGACGAAATACAACATTTTTGGTGTACTAGAGACCCTAACGAATGTCAACATTTTGACTGTGATTTTTCTGTTTCAAGCCGACAATACGACGATAGCAAAAGATTTTTTTCTCAATCTTTGTTTTTTCGGAAACATATAAGTGGTGGTAAAATTAAACGAGAGTGGCTCATGTATTTTCCGTCTACTGGAAAAGTAAACAGTTTTCCATGTGTTCTTTTTGGTGAAGCTCAAAGCAAATCACAATTTAAAAATGGATTTTCTGATTGGAAAAATGCTTCGCACCGAATTCAATCGCATGAGAATAATACAACGCACCAAGTATGTGTCCAGACACTGATTAGTAGACGACGTATTCACGGACGAATCGACACCTCTTTGGAAATTACATTCAACAAAGAAAGAGAATATTGGTTGAAAGTTTTACAAAGAATGGTCTATGTGATTAAATTTTTATCATCCCGTGGATTAGCATTTCGTGGTAATAATGAAATTCTTGCTTCTCAACATAACGGCAACTGTTTGGGAATTTTAGAGTTAATTGCAGAGTACGACCCGTTCCTTAGTTTGCATTTAGCCAAATACGTTAATGAAGGCAGGGGAAAACAATCATATTTATCTTCAACAATTTGCGAGGAACTTATTGAAGTATTGGGAAATAAGGTTTTAAAATGCATTGTTGATGAAATTATTGAAGCTAAATATTTCTCAATAAGTGTCGATTCAACACCAGATATATCTCATACTGATCAGTTGCCTGTAGTGCTGAGATACGTTACGTCAAATGGAGAAGTAGCAGAACGTTTTCTTGCGTTTATTCCCATAGAAAGTCACAAAGGGGAAGAACTAGCCACCACAATTTAAATTTTTTTCAACGAATGTTGAGAGGCCAGTCTTACGATAATGCGTCAAATATGTATGGTTGTTATACCTAATGGTCTACAGGCGCATATTAAGAAAATAAATCACCTCGCACACTACGTTCCATGTGCAGCGCACTCACTGAATTTGGTTGGAGTACGTGCTGCGGAGAGCTGCGTTGGAGCAATCTCATTCTTCGGATTTGTACAGGCACTATACAACTTTTTTTCGGCATCAACTCATCGCTGGGCAATTATGCTCAAACACCTTAAACAATACTCGTCATTAGTTCCGAAAAGAGTATCCGACACAAGATGGTGTGCAAGGGCCGATGCGGTTAAGGCTTTTTCAAGAGTTTACAACGGTTTACAGAAAGCTTTGCAATCTATTGCTGAAGATGAGACTCAGATATCACAAGCAATTACAAGCAATACAGTGATGAAAATCAGCGTGTGCGAAAAAGGAAAAGACAACACGATGACGGATCTGCAGAAGACGTTGTCCACAGAGGAAAAGAGAAGTTAAAAGTTGAAACTTATTTGCCTGTACTAGACACGCTGTGTACAGAATTGTCGCGGCGACTAGACGCTTCCCGGGAAATTAATTGTCTGTTTGGATTTCTTACAGATTTCTTGACAAAGTCCAACGATGAAATTAGAGAGGCTTGTACAAAGTTTAGGGAACATTATTCCGAGGACATTGAGCCTGAGTTTTCAGACGAGATGGTACAGTTCAAGTACTTCATTTTACAATTAGAGGATTCATTAAAAGATAAAATTGTACTTGCCGAGGATTCATATAAACTCATTTTTGGTAATATGGCACAATCGACTTTTCCGAATGTAATGACAGCATTGCAAATATATAGAAGTCTGATGATTACAAACGCCACGGGTGAACGCAACTTTTCCAAACTAAAACTAATCAAAAATTGTCTTCGTTCATCAATGTCTCAGAAGCGTTTAAATTCATTGGTGATAATGTCGATTGAAAATGATATTTTGGAAAAGGTCAACTTTCAAGATGTTTTAAACGATTTTGTATCTAAAAAAGTTAGAAGAGTTAATATTTAAACGTCATTGTATTTTTGTTATTAGTTTTTTGGATGTTATGCCGTGTAACCAAAGAAGGAGGTAGCGCAACACGGCATAACATTCCAAAAACTAATAACAAAAAACTTTTGTCCGTGAAAATCTAAAAACGTATCATTGTTGTATTTTACTTTACTTTTATTCGTTAAGCAGCATTACTTAGTATCAGGTAGGTGCCGAGTGCGGCTTTTATTGGAATTTATTTTGTTTCAGTTTTTTTTTTACTTTTTATTTCTAATTATGTGTTTAAAATATAAATGTTATACAAGCTTATCTCCATACCAAGGTGGTCTGGAAGAGATCACAAGAGTGATAAGACCGCTCATAGCACTGTTTTAAAAAATATATATATTTTGTTTCTATATCTGTGTCTTTTTATGTATAATAAAGAATTATTGTATTGTATTGTATTGTATTTGTTTCAATTTTTTTTTATTGGATGGGATGATGGCATTACTTCGTAGCCGGCCGGCTTAGTCCAGCGAAGGCTCTTGACTCGCATTTTGAAGGTCGCGGGATCGAATCCCGGCGTGGCAAATAAATTTTATTTGATTAAATTGTGTTATTCACAATTTACTCATTTGAAATAATATACATATAGTATATTTGCGGCACGTTCCAGAGTGGAAGATACTCTCAGTATCGCCCTGGTGTAAGACCACCATTCAAAATTGAAACGTTGCTGGAAATGGCTTTAGCCGTGTTTGGTGATCGGATTTGAATAGCCAGGTACTTCCTCACCTTCCTCCTCCCTATCTTCTTCCCGTCCCCACTACCTTCAGCCAAAACATACCCCAATTGGGGATGACATTGTCTCACTGGCTCCAGATGGGAGCAGTTGAGACTCTTGTGCGGTATTCATATAAAAAATAAAAAAAATAATAAAAAAAAATAAAAAAATATGAATTAAAGTACGTTGTGGTAGAAAAATATTTTTCATAGTTTGAAAAGGGTGTAGGTAGGGGCCCCGAGACGTGCACTGCCTACGGGCCCCGACATGCTTAATCCGGCCCTGGCCTTGGAAACAGTTTTTTAACATCACCCACGGGTCCAAGTAGCCTATCTTTTATTGCATATTTCTACGACCATTACGGGCATATTTTGATGGGTTTAATATGTTTGAACTGTAAAAATATGCGGATAATGGTCACGATAATGCGTGTTCAGAGGTGGAAAAGTATGAGTAGAATTTAGGCAGGTTAAAGCGCGATTTAAACAATTTTATATTTAGCCGAGTCGATTTGTGATATCGATAATCCATTTGATTTGTCAGATAACTTCAAGACAAGGTCTCTGCCCACTACACCGTTCCATACCATGACCGTACTATTATGAACGTATCAGCCCCGAAATAAACACGCTACACCCTACTATGCCCACTAGAACGTGCTAACACCGTATTATACCCGTACGATACCCGTATACACCGCGGTTAGTGTCCGTACCATCCCCGTTCAAAAGGCGTACGGTGCCCGTTCTATCGGTTATAGTCATGTTGTAGTATGTCTACCCGCTGACGCACGTCTTATAAAACTGAACACAAATCACGAACTGACGGAGTGGCAACGCGGTTAGAACGGGGTTAGAACGGGGATCATACGCGTATGATCCCCGTTCTAACACCGTCGCATGCCATGCATAGAGCGAACCGGCACCTGCAAAATATTGTCATCGAGAATTCGCCGTCAGTCCGGTCATGGTATGCGACGGGTGTTGGTCGGTGACGGAACGGGCTAGTGGGCAGCGTTTCATACTGATCGATACAAAGAATATTTTTTTGCATGCGCCGCTACGGCTACGGTCATGGTATGGAACGGTGTAGTGGGCAGAGACCTTAAGTTTTGAAATAATTAGGAAAGCAATACTCAAATGATCTGTCCGGATTTTGAAATATCCTACCAGTGACCCAGAAAACATCAATATTTTGCTTAATTCACTATAAGATTTTCCACATTATAATTGATTTGGTGGCGTTTATGAGTGATTTACCAGATATAGTTTACAATTTTTTCTTATACAGGGTGTCCGGGGGTAAAGTGCATTAACTTCGGGAGGTGATTCTACATGATAGTACAAGTAAAAAAGGTAAATAACTTTTTTTGAAATTCCAACTTTTAGGGATAGTTTTGAGGTAAAAAGATAAAATTAGTCCGGCGTGTACGGCCAGATTTATTATTTTCCGCTGTTACGATACAGGCCAATCACAATCGAGTCGGGCGCCCGGAAGGCTCTCACCAAGTAAGATCGTATCTAACACTAAGGATGTTTAGTGGGTACGTCTTTTTGTATGGGAAAAAAATGTTGGAATTTTGGAAAAAGTTGTTAATCTTTTTTATTCCTACCATCATGAAGAATCACCTCCCGAAGTTAATGCACTTTACCCACCGACATCCTGTATATAACTTTTACCTTCATATAACTGCATACTCAACTTAAATTTCGATTTTTCGGAGATGTCTGAATATCGACTGATCGATTTGTCAAAAGCTATGGGGGTTAAAATAACTTTCACTAAGGACAGTTGTTTCACAGAATTTGAACAGTTCATCAAATTTCAAAGTTAAATTTCATGCTCTGTGATAGTTGTTTTCAATTTCTGTTTTTATATCAGTGTCGACAAGTTGCTTCACAGAACTGAAATAATGAAAAAATTTGAATGGAACTATGACAAGGTAGGTACTGTTTAATGTACAATATATTTATTCTGCTTGCAATGTGAACGCTGGTCATACCGGACAGTCGACCTGTAGTTCCAATTACTACCGCAAAATCATTCCCGTCCACAGTTTCCTGCTGTATACAGCTGTCAGATTTAGCCTCGCAACTTTCGGAGATTTATTATTGTGTCGCGTTAATTGTGTTTGACAAGGTATTAAAATAAAAAGTGGATTTGTTAAATTAACGCCTTTTAATCATTTATCAAACCCCCGTGACACTGATTCCTGCTAAGGTCAATATACCCATATTTTTTTAATGCCGGCAACCCGGTCGTTTATTGTAATAATAATCATATACACACAAGTTAGTAGCCCGCCTCACTAGACTAAGTCTGTTCCGAGGCGGGTACATATATATATATATATACATAAACTTAGACACATATACATTTACATATATATACATGCATATACACAATTTTGTTCATACACACATACACGCATATGCGGACATACTTACACACAGGTATTCGCATACGTGTACATAATCAAACTCATAGATACATATTAAAACCTAAATACATATAATCAAATAAGAATTATTGGGAGTTGAAATACAGTTATCAAGGAATTGACAAATTTCCATAAAACCAAAAATTCATCAAGTACACATAGTAATGCTAGCGTCTAAATCTAGAACTATAAGATTTCAACAAAATAATATACATATGAGGTAATAATAATATAAACTTTCGCAAAACAGAAGCAGTATTAATAATAAAAGCATTCGTAATACAAAAGCAGTATTAATAATTAAGATAAAATTTCTATAAGTAACCAACACATATAAGTAAATAAAGAGTGAGGATTATAGACTAAGATGAGATTACTAATAACTTGGTGATGCTTGCCCTTTTTTTGTGTAGTAACCATGTATTGAAATGTTTGTATAACCAGTTTAGGTTGTTTTTTGTGGTACAGTAGGTGGTTTCTTTTAGGAAGGTGTTGAAAATGTGAGGTGCGAGGTAAGATTCGTGTTTTTGGGCAAAAGTTGATTTAGTTTTAGGCACTAGAAGTAGGTTACACGATTTAGCTCTTGTGTTTTTCGGGTGAGTTATGTGGCATGGAGAGGAATTTACGCAGTTTATTTGAATGATCTTTTTAATGAACAGCTTCCTGATATCTAGTATGTTATTAGTAATAAGTATGTTTTCCGTCGGGTGAAGATAAGGTTTATTGAACATGATCCTAATTAATGTTTTATGAATTGTGTTAAGCGGTTTAATGTACTTGTCGGCAGCTCCCCCCCAAGCAGAAATTCCATAAGTTAGGAGGCTTTGACAAAGAGCGTAGTAAACATTTTTTAATTGTTTTAGTGGCATAATGTTTCTAATAGTTTTGAAAATAAATGTTAGTTTACGGATTTTTTTAGTTAGTAAGTTAATATGAAGTTCCCAGTTTAATTTACAATCCACTGTTAAGCCTAGATACTTGATATTATCAGTATGTTCTATTTTTTCGCAGTTGTGGTTTGAGGGATTTGAGGTAATATCAGGGTGTAGGTATAAAGGCGGAGTGATTTTTGGTTGCCCGGTAGTGGTTTTGCTGAATGTTAAGTATTTTGTTTTGGAGATGTTTAAGGTAAGAAGATTTTCGTCCAGCCAATTTTTTATTTCTAACATACCAGTTTCCGCACTTTTGAAGGCCTTTTCCCAACTCGGTGCTTTGAATAGAATTACCGTGTCATCTGCGTAACTGATTACCTTGTAGTCGATAGAAGCCATTTTAATATCGGTAAGTTCATTTATGTAAATGAGAAATAGAAGGGGACCAAGTACACTACCTTGAGGGACGCCATACTTGATTTCTTCCGGATCACTGTAGCATTTATTAAGTTCAACTATTTGTTTCCTATTTTTAGTATAGCTAATAAACCATTCGAGCGGCGGACCGTTGATACCATTATTTTTAAGTTTATCGTACAGAATGTCATGAGAGATAGTATCAAAAGCCTTAGCCAGATCTAGAAAAACTCCGATGACTTTGGATCCTACATCTGTATTTTTGACAATGTAATCTGTTAATTCGGATATAGCCTGTTCTGTGCTCATTTTAGCTCGAAAACCGAATTGACAATCTGAGAGTAAGTTGTGTTTATCGAGGTAGGATATTAGCCTTTTTTTCATTGCTTTTTCCAAAACTTTCGATAAAGAATTTAATAGTGAGATAGGTCTGTAGTTAGATATGAGAGATTTGTCCCCTGACTTGTGAATTGGAGTTATAATGGCAATTTTTAGTTTATCCGGGAAAATCCCATGGCTAAAGCTTTGATTGAATATGTGTAGAAGAGGTATAACAATAAATTCTCGCAGATTAATCAGAATTTGGTTTGAGATTTTGTCCGGGCCCGGAGCGCAATGTGGTTTGAGAGATAAAATAAAGTCGGAAATTTCTGTTTTATTGAGTTTATATATATTAAAAGAGTGTAATGATTGCTTGGTAGGGCTGTGTTTAGATGAAAGTTTTTTTGCAGTGTGGTGATTGTTGAGGATTTTGCTTGCTAGATTTAGGCCTACGTTGGAAAAATGAGAATTAATATAATTAGCTAGTTTAAATGGTTCGTTCTTAGTTTCAAGGATTTCTCCATTAATTGACAGTTTCTTGATATTATTATTCTTCTTGGGTTTTAAATATGCTGCTTCATTAATGACTTTCCAAGTTTTTTTTGGATCCGTTCTGGCATTTTCAATTGCGTTCCTATAAAATTTGTATTTGGCCTGCTTAATTAATTTGTTACATAGATTTCTATATAATAAGTAGTCATGATTAAGTTTACCGTCATGTGGGTTTTTATGAACTCTCATGTGCATTGCGTTTCGTTTGTGAATACTCTTTACTAGCCCTGCAGTGATCCATGGTTTAATTTGCAATGTTTTGTGAGCTTTGTTTTTATGTGTTTTTATTGTAGTGTGCTTGTTAGTGTACTTTTCCATAGTTATTAGGAAAGCATTTAGAGCTTTGTTCGGGTCTTTTTCTTTTAGTGTTGAAGTCCAGGATTCATGACTAATTTCTGCCCTAAGTGATTTGAAGTCTATGACGTGTTGTGTGGTGTTTGTAGGCATTTTCGTTTTATTTTTGAAGTTCGATCTAATGCCGAGTGAAGTAGTGTAGTGATCGGTGACCGTTGTGTGAATAATGGATGAGATGGTTATTTTCTTGGTTTTAGCAAAAATGTGATCAATGCAAGACTTGGACTCAAGGCTTATTCTTGTGGTAGAATTAATAGTTGATTTAAGGCCATAATGACTTAAAAGACTTAGATATTCGTTAGTTTGAGGATTGCAATTCAAAATGTTTATGTTCAGATCACCCGCTAAGATGAGTTGGTATTTGTGTTATCATTCAGAAGTTTTTGTAGAGAATTTAGGAAAGGTGTAAGATTTTTAAAGCAAGGAGGTCTATAAATCGCAAATACAGATAAATCAGATCCAAGTGATATTTTTAAGCAATTTGCTTCCGTTAAATTTATTTCAGAGATAAAGGGATTCAGCGAATCTGTTACGAAGATAACTATCCCATCATTTTGGTTGAGTTTAGTAGTAGTATGGAATGTCGAATATCCAGGTAAGTAGATATCGGTGTAAGAGTCATCTGTCCAGCATTCACTTAAAATTATTATATCAAAGCGGGAGTCGAGGTCTTGTAAAAGAATTGTAAAACTGTCAAAGTTCTTGCGAATGCTTCTAATATTTTGGGATATTATATTTAAAGAGTTATTTGTGTGGAATACTTTGAAATCTTGAGAATTTTTGAATATATGTTCTTCATGATAGGGTGGTTCAAAATCAATGTTTAGTAGTGAGTCCATTTGTAATAGATGGAGTTACCTATACAGTAGACAGTTAAAAATAATGTAACCAATTGGTTACCCGGACGTCGTAAAACTTTCACAGAGCGTAAAAAATAGCTTTTAAATTTATTGAATTGTTCAAATTCGGTAAAACAACTAGTCCTAAGGAATTAAAAATATGAATTTTTCTTCACAAACATATTTTTACAGCTGTCGCAAGGAACGTTAAAAGTTCAAATTTAGCAAATTTTCAATGTTGTTGTTTTTCTTTCAGCGCACTTGTATACCGAAAGTTTATTCTTTTCAATAGCATAACATCAGGCTTTGCATTTGATGTCGACAAATCAACTTAATTCTCCCAATTAGTCTCGTTCCCCGCACGTAGCTACCCACCCCTGTTCCGAGGAAATATTCCCGTTCCCGGGAGATCCAGCCCTGCGGTTAATTGCAGTCTATCAATTAAAAATGTTTCACTTTTTACATGAAAAACGAACGAGAGAATGCTTCAATAAGGCAGAGTAATTAGCGTGTCTGTTGCAGTCGGAATTTTATTCAGTTGTGCTTTATTAAACGTAAACTTTTTCATTTTATTATACACGAGTGAATGTTTTAATGGATGCTTTAATAACTGTTATAAATTCAGTTTGATAACATCATACAATATCATATTAGGTACATTAAAAGCTTTCTGTGTATTTATTTTTGATATTGGAAACTGGTGCATTGTCGAAGCGAGCTTCAATTTAAAAAGTGAAAAAACCTTAGTAGTTATCCTTGTTCTAATAATTCGAGTTACTGTACGATTAGAACTAGGATTGCTGATAATTTCGGTTGTGATTCTGCGATACCAGTTCAATTAGCTCCACATCTTGGATTTCGTTAAATTTCATTGTCATTTTCATATGCGTTATTTCTATAACGTTCACAATATAATAAATACTACAATAATATATTAATAAAACAATTAATAAAAATAAAGTCAAGCAAAAATCAAGTCTAGGGGCTATCACTAAAAATGTCTGGAATCTTACCACAGATGTTATAATATTACATAGTTGACATATTCATAGAATAGGTTGGGAGAAAGTTAAGTTTGTTTTTTGGAAAAGAATATGGAAGGTTTCGAAGTTTGGTAGTGGACTGCAATTGATATTGTTATTGATCGTGACTATTGGGGAAAATTCTATGTGGTTATTTATAATTTTGAAATGAAATTTGATGCTGTTTTTGTCACGATGCGCGACGTTCATTTAATATTTCTAATTTGAAATATTCTGGGCGTATCTTAAATTCGGTAAGTAGTGTTAACATTCTGGTTAAGTAGGATATTGCCCAAGTTGATCTTTTTTGAACTGATCCTATTTCTGTTACCGTCATCGTCCAATTTTTTAATATTTCTAATATGAAATATTCTAAGCGTTTCTTGTAGTCAAGCAATGTGAATAATCTGGTTATTTAGGATATTGCCCCAGTTGGTCTCTTTTGAACTTATTCGATTGCTGTTATCGTCATCCTCCTGCTGTTTTTGTAATATTTCTTATTTGAAATATTCTAGGCCTTTCTTATGGTCGGTAAGAAGCGTGAACAATCTAATTATGCAGGATATTGCCCGAGTTGGTCTCTTTTGAACTGATTCGATTGCTGTTATCGTCATCCTCCTGCTGTTTTTGTAATATTTATTATTTGAAATATTCTAGGCGTTTCTTGTGGTCGGTAAGAAGCGTGAACAATCTGATTATGCAGGATATTGCCTGAGTTGGTCTCTTTTGAACTGATTCGATTGCCGTTATCGTCATCGTCCAATTTTACTAATATTTCTAATTTGAAATATTTTAGGCATTCCTTGTAGTCGGTAAGCAATATGAACAGTCTCGTTATATAGTTCCCTGCCCTCCCTGGTTCCCCCCCCCCCCCCCCTCCTACATTCCATAAATTTATTCCCGATACATTTAGTTTTCAAACAGCTCGCGTGCCACCTATTACAATTCTTTATACAAAATAACAAACAAAAAAAGAATTATCCAATCCGGTGTAGTCGTTTGGAAGTTATGCGCATACATACATTTCGATGATTCATTTTTAGAGATAGATGTTAACTATTACGCCAACAAAGCACTCTTTTTAGAGTGAATTGCCTAGTTCAAAAAAAAGAAACATCGTTTCCAAGGCAACAATTTGTTTGCTTTTCTTCTGACGTTTGCAATTTTGTTATTCTGAACGAACCAACAATGATAACCATCAAAATATTAAAACTTCAATACGTAATAATCCAAGTAATGTGGATATATTTTGTCGATTCAAAACCCTTAATTTAATATGTGCTTCAATTCGAGTGGACCCGAGTCTACCGTTTCGAAGGGACGAACGTCAAATGTTTGAATGGAAAGTTGGTAGAACAGTTTATATAGGAAAATTAAATTGTTGTTTTTACTATCTTCCTCGCAACTTTTTCAAACTTTCTCACCGTTTAAACCTTTCCTGGAATACGACAAACATTTCAAAATCAAAATCAGCTAAATCGGCCCAGCCGTTCCAGAGTTTTAGCGAGACAAACGAACAGCAATAGATTTTTTGTATAAAGATTTGAAATATTCTAGGCATTTCTTATGGTCAGTAAGAAGTGAGAACAATATGGTTTAGTCTGGTAGGATATTGCAGTATATTGCCCGAGTTGGTATCGTTGAACTAATTCGACTGCTATTATCATCATCGTCATGTTTTTTTAATATTTCTAATTTTAAATATTCTTAGAGTTTCATAAAGTCGGTAAGCAGTGTGAACAATATGGTGAGTTGGTCTCTTTTGAACTGATTCGATTCCTGTTATCGTCGTCGTCCTATTTTATATTACCACGCGCAGCGTTCATTTAATATTTGTAATTCAAAATATATTAGGCGTTTCTTATAGCCGGTAAGCAGTATGAACAATCTGGTTATACAAGAAATTATCCAAGTTGATCTCTTTTAAACTGATTCGATTGCTGTTATCGTCATCATCCTGTTTTTTTTTTTTTTATTTCAATTCTCCTTTTGACCTCAGAACATCTGTAATTAACGAGTTGGTACCTATTCCGGCCTTTGTGGTTGTTGTTATAGTTCAATTTTGGGGTCAGTCTCTGGTGGAGTTGAATAAGGTGGGGTAGGTACCGCAGCCAGCAGCCAGCAGACAGCCAGCGACCGCAGTCCGCAGCTCACAACCCACGGCTCACGAGGACTGAATCAATCTTCGTTAGGGGCGCTGCGCTATCGTCAAACTTCTTGTGGATTTCCTACAGCCGGACATAGGTGGAGGCCACGGAGGTTGCGATTGTACTGGAGTTCGCACAGTATACTGATCAACTTTCACACGGTTAGGTTTTTCTTAAGTACCTACTTTTCTTAGACTTATATATCAAAATGAAAATATTCCGATTTTTTTAATTGATGCAGTAGCATTATGTATTTACAACCATTATTTTTGCATTGGCTCCACCTGAAGAAAATAATTCCCCTCAGGGCCTATATCATATTTGGGGATGCGGTGTGGGGGGTCTTTTTAGAGAAAGGAAAGAGAGGAAGTCGTGGGAAGGAAAAAAGTATGAGGGTTGGGTAGGAATCTGTGGGTCAGTGTGTCCAGGAGTGACGGACGTACGAATCAATCCCCCCAATGCGGATAAGGCGATCTTCCGAGAGTCCTACAGGTCTACAGGTCTTCCTCAACCAGTCTCTCCCGATCCCGGTGGACAGACGCATCCGCCGCCAAGATTCAGACATACCTCACCCCATGAACCCGGGCACCTCTGCTAAGTCACCAAACGTAGCGAACCACTTGAGGTGACATATGGCAGAGGTGTTGGTAATCCAATAAATGGTTCCCGGGGCGGCGGTACCCATGCCCGCCTCTCAAATTGTGTTATTAGTGCAGAAATTCTGTAACTAAATACTTTTACACCGGATGCTAAGGGACGTACTTGACTTTCGTATTTACCAGTGATTCCTGACATAATTTGAAGTAAACGAAATTTTAGTCTCCCGTGACTTTTTCGATATCTTTTTTCTTTCATTTTTTTTTGTTCAAAATCAACAAAAAAATCTCAAAGATCACTCAGCCGAGTAACCAAACAACCCCTCACCCCGTCCCCGAAAGTCGAATACCTACACATTTGTTTTATGTTTTTAATTTACATTTTACATGTTTTACTCCAAACAAGGTTAAAGTCAAGTACGTCCCTTAAAACCATTTATAAACCTCATTGCCCAGAATACTTATGGAGGGAAATAATTATGCCGAGTCAGTGGACATTTTTAATTTATGGGGTATGATTTCAGATTTTCGTGGCCAAAAGTATTACGGTGATTTAGTTTTGGGATATTACGCCGTGCTGCGCTTCCTCCGTCTTTAGTCAACGTTTCTGACACTGTACGAACGTCTGTAATGCTGTCCGAAACGTTGGCTAAAGAAGAAATATACGTCATGATTATCTTTAATTTATCACAAAACAAATATTAAATATTGTTACTGGGGCAGTTCAGTTATGTATACTCTGTAAAAGCCCCTGAAAAGAACGATAACAATTTTTTTTAAATTAAAATAATGTGTGCCCCTCTGGGTACTTTGCCCGTGATTAGGCCCCTGTTTCACAATTTAATAAATTTCAATAAAAATACAAAATAAAACATTAAATTGATATAAAATAAAATACTATAATAAAGGCTGTAACGAAAAACTTAGACAAATATTATGAGGTACGGTTATATATCTAGACTGAAGTGTGTATTGCGTATTACGTAAAAACATATAAATATGTTTTGTTTTTTAAGTAAAATTTTGATAACATTGCCTTTTTGATCTATAATTTTTTACGTGAAGTTTTTTTTTAAATACACAATATTTTTTATGGGTTAACCATAAATTTATCCTCCACCATGCAATATGCTGGGAATTAGGAGATGGAAAATTCTCACCAGTTTTTCGTAATTTTTATGGTTTTACAAAGGTTAATAAGTTGTTTCTTGGTTATTAAAAATAGTTTGTCCACAAAAATATATATGTTTTCAAATGTCTCTATCAAGGGTTTTCATATATATGTACATCGTGATTTTCAAAATACTTTAAATCTTTGAAATCCTTCCTTAAACGAAAAGAAAGAAAATCATCCGCCAGATTATATTTATATACAGATATTAAAAAATAAATCAAAAATCTGAAAATTCACTTTAGGCTCTAGTCCATTAATTTAATCACAGGAGACCATATTTGTAAGTCTTAGAAATCGTTGTTTCACCCTTATCATCATAGTGCGAAATATTATCTAAACGGTATTGGAGATTAAAAAAACAACACGCTTTACACTCAAATCTAAAATGTACACCTTTATGAAATTTTGTGAATTTTTTATGAAATTTTTTAACGTGGAACGACAAAAAAGTGAGTTGAAAATAACGTTTTTAATTCATTTGTCTAATAAAATATGTGTGTGTGTTTTTTTTGTTATCGGTAATTTTAGTTAGAAAATACAAAAGGTGAACGATTTTTAAAATTTGTATTAAAAAAAATTATATTTTAAAAATTGCATAGTTATTTAAAACAATAAAATTTGAAGGCGTATTTCATCACCTTCCGAAATTAGTTTTTAGTTTTCGGATACATTCACAAATATTCCCTTTTTTTCTTAAAAAGAAAGACAAACATTCCCGAGTTACGAATAACCCGACAATATTTGAAAATCTCCTACTACCACCACAGTAAGCCGAAAATGTTACTTGAGTCGTGATAGAGGACTTGCCAGTCGAGGAATCGAATACGGAACGCCTGGGTGGGACCCAAACGCGATGCCCACTCAACCACTGACCGGTCAAAGTCATTTATTTGGATAGTATTGCAAAGTGGAAATATTTTTACCTCCTGACAAAATACGCTTTAATTTTTAAAGCTTAGTCAAAAATAATTGTATGGCAAAGCGGTGTCCATTCATTTGTAATATCTGGTGTCCTGGTTAAGGAACACTAGTCGCATTACGCTAATTAGCAGACTGCAGCGGGAGAAGCTGTTTATCAATGTCCTTATTGAAAAGTGATTTATCAAAGTGAAGCCACCAACCAACGCCGACCAACGTGGGCTCTGCCCAGACCAGTGCAGACTTCGTGCACTCCATACAATACTCCATACCCGGAATTATACTCTACTAACTTTAACTCAGTTTCCCAGCTCTCTCAATCATTGGTACAGACCGAACTACAGGAGACCTCTGAGGTAAGAAAAGCATTAGAAATATCTGCGACGTTAAAAATTACATTTGAAATCTATGATAAAGCTCACTTTTTCTATACAGGGTGTTAAGGTACGTACCTGACTTACTTTAACCAGTGATTCCTGACATTATTTGGAGTAAAAAATGTAAATGAAATTTTGGTCTCCGGTGACTTTCATGACGTTTTTTTTTCAACATTTTTTTCTTAAAAATCAAACAAAAAATATTTCTTCCGCATGTCGTCACTAGTCACTCAGCCGAGTAACAGACCAACCCATTACCCCTCCTCCAACTGTCCAACACCTAATATTTTTTTATGGTTTTGTAGAAGAAAAAAAACGTTAAACATGTTACCGGAGACCAAAATTTCATTTACATTTTTTACTCCAAATAATGTCACGAATCACTGGTTAAAGTACGTCCATTAAAATCCTGTATATATTCACAGGAGGCCGGAAAAAAAATCCCTTCAGAGCCTGTGTCATCTTTGGGGATGCTGTGTGGGTGGGTCTTTTTAGGGAAAGGAAGGAGAGATAGTTCTGTGAAGGAAAAAATATGAGGTGTGGGTAGGAATCTAGGAGTCAGTGGGTCCAAAAGTGACGGATGTATGAATCCATTCCTCCCACTGCGGGGTCAAAAAGACTCCCCCCGATTCGGCCCGCCACGCAGTTGGTGGGCAGACCTAGACACGCCTCACCCATTTACCCGAGCACCCCCCACTAAGTCACCAAACGTAGCGAACTACTTGGGGTGACCTGAGGGAAGGGGTGTTGGTTATGCAATAAATGGTTCCCAGGGCAGCGGTACCCATACCCGCCTCCAAAATAAAACCAAGATCATGTGTAACCAAATATATTAAAATTTAAACGTTTTTAAAATAAATGTTGTTCATACTATTATATCTTGTCAGGTCTGCATTATTTCCTAGCAGGCCAAATTACTTATGGTAAGGAACCAAATGTTCCGGTCATGCATTATAAATTATTTTGTAATTACGAACTATCTGCGCCTTATGTAAATGTACATAAAATTTAAAGTGACATTATTTGACAAATTCTCATACACAATTTGGTTATTATTGGACCGATGCAATGCCGCGATGTATGACGTTTTGCAGGGGTTAATTTTTTTTCTGGGGAATTTTATTATATAACTTTGGTCCTAGACATACGTAAAAATATGGCATATCTCATAGGAACAATGAGATAGTTTCTGGTGTGACTTCTTATAATGTGTTGATGAGCATTTTGTTTATAGGTTTTTTAGTACGTGGATGGTAAATTTTCTATTGTAGTTTTAGCAAACAGAGATTTAATAATAATGCGATTGTGCAATCCCTTTTTTTAAACGAACAGGACCTCTATCGATATGCTTGATGTAACTCTGTAAGTGACCAGCTCAGGTACGGGGGCTCCATCGAAACCAGAGTTAAGTTAGCCTCCCAGAAACTGGGCGTACTGCACAGGGCCCGCTGATACTTTAATAGTACACAACTGCTAACACTGTACAAATCGCAAGTGCGCCCCACGGTTGAATTTGGCAGCCACCTCTGGTCTGGAGCTCCAAAATACCTTAAAAAAACCCTTGACTCTGCAGAAACGGGCGGTCCGTTTGATTGATTCTCCCATCTTAACAGACGGACTGCAATCTTTAGAGCACAGGCGTCAGGTGGGAATGCTGTCCTTGTTCTACCGGTATTACAATGGAAGATGCTCCGAGGAACTAGCGTAATTGATCCCCTCGGCACCGGTGCATAGCCGGGAAACACGCCAAACACGCGCCCAACATTGTACACGGTTGACATTAGTCACATGAGAACGGGTCGTTTCTATGACTCGTTCTTGAGTTCAACGGCTCGGCTGTGGAACGGTTTGCCGGCCGCTGTGTTTTCTCCCTCCTACAACATGGGTCTCTTCAAGACTCGTGTTCACTCCTTCCTTTCCTCAAAAAGACGCTCCACACAGCATCTTCAAAGATGATATAGGCCCTGAGGGAAGTTATTTTCCTCAGGGCCTCCTGTGTGGAGTTAATGTAAAAAAAAAATCTTTAGAGAACTCAACGCTAGAAAACCTGTACGATTGAGATATAATAATCTAATATGGATTTATGTACCTTCACAAGCGGATCTAAATTTGTCCTTCTCCGTATGTTCAGTCCGATATATATATTTTTAAGTCTTATTATCTATTTATGTTCCATTACAAAGAATAAGTTTTTTATCTTTATTGAAAAGTTTCGCTCGTATATTGAATAGGGTGGAAAAATTAAACAGATAATAATCACAAGAACTATTTTCTGTGATGAATGTCAAATAGTCAAAAGTTGTAAATCAAAAGTTTATGAATGTTCAAAAGTTGTGAATAGAAAAAGAAGAAAACCTTGGTCACGAGTCTATCTTGGCCACATTAAAATTGTTACCTTGTGTTCTCTGTTATATTGGATAGCATGGGAAAACTGAACATAATCTCAATATAATCACCACATAATTTTAATTTTCTCCTAGGTGTATTTTTCACTGTTATTCCTAATGTTTTATGTACATCCTATATACATTTCTTGTTTAATTACTCCTATGAACTTTTAAAATATGTCTAAATCTCTTCACAAGTTAAACCCTTTATTTTGTGATAAGAATCTTTTTTTTTTAATAATTCTTAAGTTATTAACAAGTTGTCCTCTCCTAAACACAAGCATTTGCTTTCTTAGGAGAATGTATAAAAATATGTAAGCAATATTATGTTATATTATAAAAATGTAAATGAAACAATAATTAATAAAAATAAAAAAATAATTGTTTTCTATGGTGAATATCGAATGTTCAAAAGTAGTGAATCTGTTCAAAAGGTGTGAATCAAAAGTTGTGAATGTTCAAAAGTTGTGAATCAAAAAAGAAGAACACCTTGGTCACGAGTCTATCTTGGTCACATTAAAATTACTCAGCATATGATCTAATCTACGGAAAGTTGACGGAACATCGGAGAAGAAACATGCCACTAGAAAAATTATGATCAATGTACAAATAGATTTGGGATGCCTGACACAGATTATCCCTGATGAGACAGGCACAGGAAAAAAGTAAAAGAATTTTTCGAACCTTCCAACTTTTTACCTACCTACTAATAAATAAATTATTAAAATTACCAGATTATTCCATATTGAGGTTCAAAATATATAACGCAATGACCAATCTTGTCCATTGAGTATCAAAGTTCCTCTGTAACACCCCAATAGTTAAACTAACGTCGCCATTTCATTGATGTTTTTTTTTGGTCGTTAATTATTTAACAACGATAACATTGACAAGAACTTGGCCGGTGCTGGAAACCGCACAGTGGTAGAAGTTTGCTTTTCTTTGAATTATATTTTTATTCTTCATGCTGTGAGCTGATCTATTATTAACGAGTTCGATGGCTAGCAGTACCATTTTACGATTTTTCAATTTCCACAAACAAAAATTAGTCTATAAAAGAAAGCAGATAACCGAAAATTGGCATATTATTAGCAAAAAGCGTATCATCAATAACTCTACCGCACCGTAAGGGGTAATACGCACACCCCAAACAAGAATTTTGTGCAACATTTTACTTAGTTATAGCTAGTATATTACTGAATAATACACGTATTTGAGTTACGTTCGACTTTTTTCCTGTCTCTTTAAGCCGCCGCTACCAGAATTTCTACCGATTTCTTAGCGATTATCTTTATCTTTCTTATAAAGTTAGCGGTAAGCACCAGATTTTATTTTTCTAGACGATGAATTAATAACTTCGGGAGGGAAACATTTAGAAACATCTTAAATATTTGTAGCACGTTCTTCAGAATTAATTAAAATGAACGCGGCGGAAAGGTCGAATCTCCAGGCCCGCTAGGGATAATTCGACCGTACGTTCATCCAATACGCCGTGCCGCGGGGGTATATTTGTTTACACGCTTTCTTCACTTACGTCGTTAAGATTCCCACATTATTTTTCTTCTTCTTCTTTTCTTTTATACGGCAAATTCGACAGTAGGTCCGTCCAATACATGGGTCGCGTGTAGCAATTTGTATTCACGACTTCTTTACTTACGTCGTTAAGATTCTGAATGGTGATGATGAATACATATTATAATTTTTTATACAAGGCGTCCGTGGGTAAAGTGTGCAAGGAAGGTGATTCTACATAATAGTACAAGTAAAAGAGGTAAATATTTTTTTCTAACGTTTTTAGGTAGTTTTCGGGTAAAAAAGTTGAATTGTTTGCTTATAAAAAAGTATATTCCTCTACGGAAAAATATTTTTATTAGGGAAAAAAACATTGAAATTTCGAAAAAAGTTGTTATTTTTACTTCTACCGTCATGTAGAATCTCCTCCCGAAGTTTGTACACTTTATCCCCGGAAATCCTGTACAGATAACCTTATGAGAAAAACCTTAATTAAATTAGTTGTTTTTTTTAAATATATATTTTTTTTTTCATTAACTCCACACAAGAAGCCCTGAATAAAATGATTCCCCTCAGTCCTATATCATCTTTGTGGAGGGTATTTTTTTATGAAAGGTAGGAGAGGAAGTTTTGGGAACGAAAGGGTGTTAGGGGTGGGTAGAATCTGTGACGTGTGTGGGAGTGCTCAGTAAGTAATAAAAAAGGTATATGTGTCTCTATCGTTTATTTCTTCATTTAAGTACTGACAAATTGAAATATAGATAATCGTCGTTGCGGTGGTAATATCTATTAAGTAACGTTTCAAAATTGCTCAAGAGTTAATATAAAAGGTATGTATCTCTTTCGATTTTGTAAGATGTGTTTTTTCAACAAAAAGAAACACGTAATTAATATAGCAACATAGAACACATAAAATAAATTACTGAAAGACGGGAGTTATTTTTATAGCAAAAAAAAATTATTTGATAAAAATACCCGCGGGCCAATGATGATGAAATACAACCCTGATATGTTGGAACACGTGCAAGGCCTTGTGCGTATGAGAGTGACGTCAGAAACTTTGCTTGTAAGTAAATGTATGATTTTAAAATTTTCACATTTATTTGTACGCTGCCCTAAAACGATCTATAAGGTATATATGTTTTTTTGTATTCGGATAGCTGATTACATTTTAAAAAATAAAGTTCGCGATGCATACACTTTAAAGTAGCTGGAACTGGGTTATTTAAAAATTAAACCCCCTCAATACTATAGACAAAAAAAGCGCAAAATGCGAAGCACAAAGCGAACTAAATGCTGCCATATGTTACACGCCCTTTTTGTAAATGGGCACTACTGACTTTTGCTAACAATATTTTAAAAAAATCGTGTTAGTTTGCAGTCATTTTAACAGATGGCGCTAATGCAAAACATGAATTTCTTATTTTATTTTAATGGGACGATGGAACCTCTGCAGGGAAGTTTTCAAAGTATTATTCGTACAAAGAACCGAATCGCAAATTCTGATTTGGGAGAACCGACTCTTAAGCATTTGAAGTTTTTAAGCTCTTTAAAAAATATATGTTATTTTTGAAGAAAATATCTATACATTCCCCACGCCAAAAAGCAAATTATATGAAATTCCCTCGATTGAAAAAAATCGCAAAGTATGCTCCGAAAATTATTATTTTCACGCCTGTTTCAGTTATTTTACAAGTTATATGTATGAAAAAATTCACAGTGTTTCTTTAAAAGCTATTTTATACAGCCCCAAGAGATTTTTGCTCTGTTTTAAACGAGTCGTGTTTTATTAAACATTTTCACAATTTTCGCTCCAATTTTACCGTTTTTAATATTAGTGCACCCTCTCCAACATTCGTAATTACATATCCCTCCATCTTCTTCTTTTTGAGCGGGGATACGACGCCTTAACCTAGGCAAATATGGGCGATGTCCGGGTAAAACGGTAGGTACCTTTATAAAGAATATATATATATATATATATATATATATATATATATATATATATATATATATATATATCTTTATTAAAGAAAAGTAACTAATATCTGATTGTTACTAGAAAGGGAACGAAAGTCATTCCACTCTATATACAGGGTGTTAAGGGACGTACTTGACTTACTTTACCCAGTGATTTCTGACATTATTTGGAGTAAAAAATGTAAATGAAATTTTGGTCTCCGGTGACTTTTTTGATTACTTTTTTTTTCAAAAATTTTTTCTTCAAAATCAAACAAAAAAAAATTCTTCCGCATGTCGTCACTGGTCACTCAGCCGGGTGTCCGACGAACCCCTTACCCCGCCTCCAACTGTTCAACAACTACCATTTTTTAATGTTTTTGTAGAAAAAAAAAAAAAAACATCAAAAATGTCACCGGAGACCAAAATTTCATTTACATTTTTTACTCCAAATAATGTCAGGAATCACTGGTTAAAGTAAGTCAAGTACGTCCCTTAACACCCTGTATATGGGGGACCCTTCTTCGGGTGATGCGTGATTCTTAGCTTCAGGTTTGATTTTGTCGTTCACTAACTGTGCCGTAACTATTATTTTAAGATATAATTTTCCGGACTAAAAATTCAGTTTATTAGTGTAGTGTATTATGTTTCCAGTCTTGTTGGGAACAAAGCGAGGGCTTTCTTCGGCTGTATGTATCAGGGGTCCTAGCATGGTCGATCGATATAGGTTTTATCGAAAATGTCGGTAACTTGTCATCGCTCCCGAGCACGACTGCAGGCCGCTAACGAACAAAAACAGTTCACAATGACTAAAGGTTCCTGATTTATTTGACGTGAACTGTTATTTCTTCGTTAGCGACCTGCAGACGTTCTAGGGAGCGATTACAAGTTACCGACATTTTCGATAAAACCTATATCGATCGACTATGCTAGGGGGGCAGGTAGGTACCTGTATTATAAATTTATGACCAGGGCCAAACTGCGGAATATTTAGATTGAAATATTTTTACCAATTGAAATGCTATTGTGGGAAAACCGAGGGGGGAGAGGATTAGGGGTCAAACTCAGTAGCGTAGCTACTAGCATGGGTAGCATCCGGGGCCGTATAACGTGGTGTCACCCCCCCCCCCCCTTCCCCCAATTTCGACTTCATAAAAAATAAAAAAACATTACTACCTATTCAAATGGGGGGTGGATAGAGAATTTCAGGGATAAAAATTTCTCCACAATTGCGGGGCACTACACTCCCCCCCCCCTCCATCCCCCTAGCTACACCACTGACCAAACCCCCCTTCGGCCATGGTATTGCGTATGGAAAAAGAGATTACGTTCCTCGAAAACACGACAATATTATTTACACATTAAATCAATGGGATGAAAATAATTAGTTGTGGTACGTAGAGGTCCCAAAAAAACAATCTGGATCAACCCTCACCCCTTACATTTGGGGTCGACCCCCCCCCCCCCCCTCCCCCCATGAAATGCTTTAAGTAAGCCCTTGAAAATAACAATGATAGTAATAATGTAGAACTAATGAGCGATCTATCGTATATAAACGCTTGATAACATTGCAGCTTAATTTGTTTAACAATATTTTTTTATAGCTGACAGTGACCATTCGTAAATCGTTCGTTTTATTCGCACAATAAAATAGTACGATAAATTGTAGGTTCCTCAATTTTTATGGATTGGTATCATTAGACATAATGTTATTATTTTCAGTCTTTGTTGTTTTTATGCAAATCGTGTTAGAAGGAGGAAAATGTGGAAGTAATTAAATTCTTTGCACTGACAGCTTTTATGTTCTTATTGGTCCTATTCAAATATTTTTTGAAGTGAAACTTCTTTAGCGCCGTTAGGGATTTGAAATTGGGATGAAACGGAAATGCGTCACAACTCAGTTCTACACAAATACTCGGTTCTAATAAATGCGGTAAATTCGCGCATTAGCGGGTGCCTTTGATGGCGCACTGGGAAAAGTGCCTGACAAGTCTCAGCGGCCAGAGAGTCAAACAAAACAAAAAAATATTTTTGTGAAATCAATATCCAATCTTCAAACCACTTTAAAATAAACAGGCAAAAGAAAAGAAAGCGACTTTCTAGTTTCACTTCTTCTTTTTCTTTTCATTACTGACTTTTTTTCTTTTACGGCTCTGCTTTTCTCTCTGTGCCTCGTATTTCCTCCAAAAAGTTGATATCGCACTTCCTCGCGATATAATATTATGTAATATTTGTTTCTCCGGGCCATTATGCTTCCGGAACTATCCTTTTGTTCGGGGAGGAGAACTTGGCTGCATTCGGAATAATTATAGGTGTTTGCATAATTAAAGTCGCCAAATAATGGCGTACGTAACGGAGATACTGGAATAAAATGCTATACGTACGAGACTACCAAGCACTAAAACTTAGAGTTACAATTAAATATACGTACCTACTACTAAATTAAATTTCTTTTCAACGCCATGCGTATTATATATGTAGGGACCATACAATATAAATTAAATGGCATAAGCTGCATAATTTTTTTATGTGAATACCGCACAATAATCCCTATTGCACTCAAATGTCCGGAGCCAGGAATATGGCATCCACAATAATTGGGTATTTTGTGAAGCTGAATATAGTGAGGAAGGAAAGGAGTTGGGGAAAGGGGAGAGAAAAAAGGGGAAGGGGGAAGGGGAATATTAAAAGGGGAAAAGGACAGGGGAAAGGTGAAAGGGGAAAGGGAAGGTAGGATGGGAAAGGGGAGGGAGGATTTGGAAGGGTGAGAGGGGGGGAGGGGAGGTTAAAGCTAGTCAAATACGTCCCTTGATATGTGTGTATATATGACGACGTATGTAAATATTATATTGTATTAGAAGCACTTCTGAAAACCAGCTGTATTCCGGGAGAAATCCTGAATGTTCTCGTATAACTGAGCAGTGACCCTTTTTTCTATTGAATCAATGTAAAAAAAAAAATTAAGTAAAATGTATAAATATGTAACAATCTAGTGTCCAATAAACGTTTATTATTTATTATTATAACATTATTTATTATCTTTAACTCGACGATCCGAGATGATCTAAACATTGAACCACTGCTGCTCTTCATAGAAAAATCGCAACTGAGGTAGCTTGGGCATGTACTAAGAATGTCTGATGACCGAATTCCGAGGAAGGTACTGAGTGCGATTCCAGAGGGTAGACGTTTAGTGGGCTGCCCCAGACACAGTTGGGCGAGGCAACTCCAAAAACTGTGAGAGGAGAGGATGGATCTACCATGGACAGAGGCCGAACAATCATCACAAGACAGGGATGTATGGATAGGCCAGTGCAATTAGCCATCCGCGATCGGAATTATTCCGGTGGTCCCAATTTTTTTATATATTTTATTTACTTATCTCCTGATGTAAAATCTGAGTTTTCGACCTTGGGTCACTTGAGCTTTCGCCACCATTTTGAAAAAACCAGCCGAAATCGCGCCAAAATCTAGTTTTTTCTCAAATATTTCGTTTCTAATGAAAATTTCGGATAAAATAGCTTTGCAAGTTTAGTAGAACATAGAATTACCTACATTTTGTTTTTTGAAAATTTTCTTCTATCTCTAATAAATATCGAGAAATACAGTCGTAAAAACGTGTATAAGTTTATAAAAACAGGTAAATTGCCCGACTTGGTTTGGTTTTTTGTACGCATCTCTTTTCCAGTACAATTTTGTGAAAAAAATACTGATATGAATTTTTTAGAGAATAAAATTTCATATAAGACTTAGGTTTATATTACTGTTAAATTGAATTTATTATTTTTCACTCCTTTGACAAAAAGAATGTACCTTAAATTTTCCAAATTTGATTTCTCATTGCCGCCATACAAAAATGCAAAGAATTGTTCGGCAGCCAAAGTGATTGTTTCTCGCTTTGCTTTTGGATCTTGAAATACACAAATAAGTTTTATTCACTGAGTGGATTTTGAGTAGAATATTACAAAATTTGTATATACCTTGACCGAATGGAGCACCAGTTGTGTCGCAGCCACTTATGGCATGAACGAATAAAATGTTTTCAACTATTTCAATATTTATTTATTATTTTATTTATTTATTTTATTTATTTATTTAATTTATTTATTTAAACGCCCATAGGGCTTTTACATACGAGTAGAATGCAGTACATTTTTTTTAATTACAGTGAAAAGAATGGGTTTACAAAATACAATACACAATACAAGTAACAAAATATAGATTACATAAAATATAAGGGTTAAAAAAAAAAATTAGGTTACATAAAATATAAGCGTTAACAAAATACAGGTAACATAAAATATAGTCCATAAAATATAGTAGTTGACATAAAGTAGGTAATTTTTAAAATTGTTGTTCTCATTAGTTTACGGGATAGGTAGAAATAAATGGCGTTTGAAGTTTGCTAAGTTCAAATTATTGTCAAATACATCCAGATTGTTTAAGTATTTGTTACCAAGACTATGCAAACGTTGTATTGGAGAATGTAAATCATAGTTCGAATGAGATGTACGTATAGAAAATGTCAATGTTTGTCTAGTTGTTCGTGTAGGTACATGTAGATTTATTAATTGCAGGAGTTCACATCTGTCGAATTTAGAGTTTAATAATTTTAATAAAAAAGTTAGGTCGTTTATTTTTCGTCGGTTTTCTAACGTTGGAATGTTTAAAGTATTCATTAACGACGGGTAATTTATGTGCTCTAAAGGAATGTTAAGTTTAAAATTTACAAAACGTAGAAATTTTCTTTGAATTCTTTCAACAGTATGAATATGAATTTTGTAGAAGTGCGACCAGACTATGGAGTTATATTCTATTAGGATTCTAACAAGGGATGTAAACAGTAGTTTAATGATTTGTATCGATTCAAAGTTTTTAATTGTTCTTAACACAAATCCTAAAGTTTTCATACCCTTATTTGCAGTTTGTTGAATGTGAACCGTGAAGTCTAGTTTCTCATCCATTGTTATGCCAAGATCCCGCATTTCCGATACTCTTTCTAAATTTATTTTATTTATTGAATAGTCGAAAAACAGTGCTGTTTTTTTTCTGGAAAAGGTCAAAGTTTTGCATTTTTCTACATTTAAATATAGATTGTTTTGTGAGCACCAAATTTTTAGCATGTCTATATTTGATTGAAGAATTTCACAGTGATTAAGGATAGTTATCTCTTTATATAATTTAATGTCATCAGCGAAAAGCAATACTTTGACGTCTTTAAAGCAGTTGACTATGTCGTTTATAAAAATAAGAAATAAAATTGGGCCAATATGACTACCTTGCGGTACCCTACTAGTGGCAGAAAATTGTTTGGATATAAAAGATTTTATTTTTACAAATAAAGTTCTACCTGATACGTAACTACTTAGCCAGTTCAACATATTTGCTCTGATTCCCAGAGCATGAAGTTTTCGGATCAGTATTTTGTGGGACACTTTATCAAAAGCCTTCGAGAAATCAGTATATATACAGTCAACTTGTTTGTTTTTAGAAAATGACTCCAATATATAGTTTTGAAAGAGTAATAAGTTTGTTGAAGTTGATCTACCTCTAATGAAGCCATGTTGTTTGTCATTTATTGTCTCTGTTAACGTGGGATATATTTCATCAAGAACTAGAGATTCAAAGATTTTGGGTAATACAGATTGTATGCATATAGGTCGATAGTTTGAAATGTCAGTCTCATCGCCTTTTTTAAGTATTGGGATAATATAGCTGGATTTCCAGTAGACAGGAAAATGTCCAGAAGATAGTAGCTGGTTAAAGAGAATGGTTAGTGGTTTAGACAATACAAAGGAGCAATGTTTTAGGAAAATTGGCGGATGGAGTCTGGGCCTGCAGATTTGTTAATGTCTAAGGAACATAGTTTCTTTTTGCACGATTCTTCTGTTATGTAGCAGTCTGTTTTTTTTTAAATGAGTATGAAGGAATTTTTTCTTCTGGTGTCTCCTCATCGTAAACGTTTTTAAAGAAATCTGAGAAAAGATTTACGATATCTTGTGTGCTGTTAGCACATTTGTCGTCCATATGAATTTGTGGTGGATAGTCTGTGCTGTCATTGTTTAGTGTTTTGATAAATTTCCAGAGATTATTTGATTGCAAAGCTGTGTTTTCGATAGAGTTTATATATGCTTTATAACAGATTTTAGAAAGATCTTTGCATTGTTTTCTATTTTCACTGAAAATTGCATAATCGATCATCGATCGAGTTTCTTTGAATTTTTTATGAAGTTTCTTTTTTTGTTGAAGTGAGGCTTTTAGTTCTGGTGAGAAATAAGTCGGATATGTATGTTTTTTAGGAGTGTATAGTGGTACATATGATTTCATGGTGCTATACAATATTGAATATAAATTATCTAAGGATTTGTCAGTATTCACGTCTGATAAAAAAGACCAGTCGACACGGGAAAGATGATAATTTATAGATTCAAAATCTGCACGTTTGTAGTTGAGAGTCTCTTCAACGTGTTTCGGTTTGACGCTACACACATTTAGCTTAATATAAAGAGGGGGGTGGTAGTTATCAACAGGTAAGAGAGTATCATTACATTTGTCAATGACCAATTTAGGATAATTTGATATTGCTAGATCTAGTAAGCGATTATTTGCATTGTATATAAAGTTATGATGGAAAAGATTTTAAAAAATTTTCATATCCAAAATCTCACGTGCCCGATCATTCTCACCCTCATTTACAATTAAACCACTATCACTTGATTTCCACTTCAGGTTAGGGAGGTTCTAATCCCCAAGAATAATAATTTTAGAGTTAGGGTATTTGTATAGTAGATCTTCAACGTCTTCGCTGTGACTTCGGTAGATTAGAGCATCAGACAGTAGCGGTGTGTACACAGTTGCAATTATTATCTTTTCTACGGTGGTATCAATTTGTATAAATAGTTGTTCGAGTGTATTATTTTTTGTTTTGAGTTTTCTTGATAACATTTTTTAATTGAAATTAGCACTCCGCCGCCCCTTGTTTTGGAACTGGATTTAGAGTTTCTATCGCAGCGAAAGATTTTGTAGTTGTTAAGTCCTAGTTCTGTTGATTTTATTTCCGAGTCGAGCCAAGTTTCTGTCAGCACATATACGTCATAGTGGTGTGTAGATATGGTAGAACGTAGTTCGTTTAATTTAGTTCGTAGTCCACGGACGTTTTGATAATAAATTTTCATAGTACTCAGTTTTTTGGATGAATGTTGACGATTTTGGGACAATATGTTTAAAACATTTGTTGGAGCACAACGCGTAAGGTGATTTTCCTTTACCAACTTTTTGGTAATATACGTTTGGAGGTGAGAAAGCTGTGAGGAGTACCAACAGTCGATATCCTAACCAATGATTATAACTGCATCATGTTTAGATGATAACGAGTTTGCTGTGGTTATTGTGGGAACATCAGCATCCTCTTCAGCTTGTACTGACGTTATTTGAGATCGTTCAAACGAGGCTCTGAGTAGGGAAATAAAACGATACTTGTTCTTCTCATTTCCAGAAACCTTTTCTTAGTGCTTTTCTTTTCAACCGAATCCGGGCATCCATCGAATACCACTACTGCATTGGCTCCATAATGATTTTGTGCATTCCTGACAAATTGCTGAAAAATGATTTAAAAAGGTTGAGTACGACCCCATACAACATTGTGCAGTAAATACCCTCCATCAACTACGTGTATTTTACTGCTTTCCAGTTCTGTGTTATTTGGTAGAGGGTTGAACAATGAATTAAATATGGACTTGGTTGTCTTGGCGCATGCCTTCCTCTGAGAAAAGAGACAATGGGACAGGAGATAGTTCATATGATCTTTATGATCAATTTCATACTTTTTGGCAATATACATACGATCGAATAGCATTAATGGATCTATTGTCACAGTCACACCCTGATTTTGTATTCTGCTGGTCACCGCCGCAAGAGAAACTATCGCATCCTTATATTTTAAGTGTAGGTTTCCAAAGTTGTGGTTGATAACTTTAGACGTAGCAAATTTCGCCATCTTTTCAGCCATGTGACAAGTTACTTTACTATCCCCGATCGTGTCACTGCTTATAGACATAATCAAATTTGTTTGAGGAAATGGTTCATGGCAAGTAAACCAATCAATGAGCGTTTGGACGTCTTTATCATCCCTCTTAATTCATGTAGGCCTCATCTCTACATGTTATTCTGACGTTCCTGATTCAACCCTGGGGTAACCCTCCACTCCCGTTAATTTATAGGTTTTTTTACCACATCTATGTACTTTAATTATTAACTTTATATGTTTTGATTACATTTATGGTTAATGTTGTTCTTATGAATGTTACATATTATTTCAACAGTAATTGTTTAAAAAAATAATAAGCAAATTATGCCAACACTATTCTTGTGATTCAGTTTTTGACCTAATGTTTGTGAAAATTTTGTATTAGAACCTGGATACCTAATTGCGATAAAAATATTAAAAATATACCTACGCCTTTTATGTAATTTTATTCTCTACAAAATTCATATCAGTAATTTTTTCACAAAATTGTACTGGAAAAGAGATACGCACAAGAAACCAAACCAGGGCAATTTACCTGTTTTTATAAACTTATACACGTTTTTACGACTGCATATCTCGATATTTATTAGAGATAGATGAAAATTTTTAACATAAAAATTGTAGGTAATTCTATTTTCTACTAAACTTGGGAAGCTACTTTATCCGATTTTTTTATTGGAAACGAGATATTTGAGAAAAACTCGATTTTGGCGCGATTTCGGCTGGTTTTTTTAAAATGGCGGCGAAAGCTCAAGTGACCAAAGGTCGAAAACTCAGATTTTACATCAAGAGATGAGTATATAAAACATATGAAAAAATTGGGACTACTGGAATAATTCCGATCGCGACCCCCTTTTTGGCGCTAATTGCACTGGCCTAGGAGGAGCCTTGTCGATGCAATGGGTCCGACCCGAATAGGATAATAAGGGGAAGAAGAAGATGATGATGATGATCATCTTAAAAGAATTATTGTGAATTGAATGTAATAGCCTTGTACTTAAAACTATTAACCATCTACGAATGATATACCTACGCTTATGAACTTAAAACTTTTTGGCCATTGGAGATGTTACAATCTGGGATGTTAAAAGATTTCATATTACGTGATTGTTTTAATATAAGTCTCTCTTGCTTGATCTTTGTTGATTTGAAGCAAATTTTCGAATGACTGAAATACATAATATACTAGCAGGAACCTTGCATGCGTTGCTATGCCATTTAATTTTAAAAAATACTTCGCCCTGCGTGTCCCTTCCCATTCGTCCCGTTCCCCTTCCGCCTCCCATGAACCCCCTACCCGAGTTCCTCTCCCCCCTCCCGCAATCTATACGTTCAGTCCCAGTACATTCAATTTTCAAACAGCTCGCGTGTCACCTATTGCAAATTTCATAATGCCAGAGCTCACCAGTAGTTTTATACAAACCTTGACAATAACGGACAAAAAAAATCCAATTTGGTGAGTCGTTCGGAAGTTAAGCGCCTGCGCCCTGCATACAATTCGGCGTTTCATTTGATAGATATTAACTACGAGATATTAACTACGCCTGTAATAAAATTTCCCGCAAATACATCAACTTCGTTTTACTTTTGTTCTGACGTTAGCAATTTTGTTAGAAAACGTATAATAATTATAATATATTAATATTTATAACTTCATAACGCCAGAGCTTACCATTATATTGGTAAGCGGTCCCTGTACAGAAACTGAGCGTACTGTACAGGGCCCGCAGATACTTTAATAGTACACAACTGCTAACCCTGTACAAATCGCAAGTGCGCCCCACTGTTGAATTTGGCAGCCACCTCTGGTCTGGAGCTCCAAAATACCTAAAAAAAAACTTGACTCTGTGCAGAAACTGGCGGTCCGTTTGATAGATTCTCCCATCTTAACAGACGGACTGCAATCTTTAGAGCTTTATTTTTAAATAAATAAATCCATTATTTGAGCCCTACACAAACATGAAAATGTCCCGTTTCCGAAAATGTTCCTAATAATTTTGTAAAATTCCACACTGATTTATTTTTTTTATAAGGCAACACTTTGATTTCAGGCGAATTTTTGAATTTGAAATTTAACGTTCACAAGATTTATTGTTTGTTCTCTGCAAACTTATCATTTGGTTTGACTTTTTGACAGATGTTATGAAGAGAACCCCGTACATTTTACGCTGTATCTATGTGTTTTAGAGATGTAATGGGGGTGGTGCTGATTTTAACAAAATCAAATTTTATAATATTTTTATTTTTATTATAATTTACAAGTACAAGTATATTACATTGGATTTAGTAATATAGACGTTGAACATTGTAATGATTTATGATCAATAAGATGGATCAAGGAAAAAAATATTTATGAGATGTAATATTTTTGGTATGCCTCGTTATTCTCCTGTGCCCTTCCTTGTGGAAAACGTTTTTTTAAATGATTTTCGGCTATGTAAAAATCGTTTTTTCGCACCTATAAAATTATGTCCCGACTTTCCGGTTTATAAAAATTGGTCTGATTTTTCGGATTGAAATTTTCAAAAAATCTCCAGGGTTTCAAAAATACGATTAAAAAAAATACAGAATGTCTTAGAATATTTGCCTAAACCGGATTTAAAAAAAAAAATGTATGCAAGTGCAAGTGGTTTATTCTGTTTAGAGTACTATATTCATTAGTAGTATCTATTCGTAGTCCAATGAATAAATGAGATGAAAAGTAAAATAAACAAATTATTCCAGGAAAACTGACACAAACAAATCTATTAATAACTGTGCGAAGTTATTTATTTTACGAGCATCGTATGCACTTGTTGTCCCTCTTTCGCTAGTAACAGTAAGTCGGTGTAAACAATACAAAAAAACGCTGATCCTCGACTACATTCAATGCTAAGCCTTTTATTGCTTTCAACTCTCGCTGCATTTCATACTCACTATCTAAGCGTCACTTTATGAAACGTGCCCATATTTTCCTGCCGTCTACCCCTATTAAAAACTGTTTTAATATGATTAAATAACAATTAAGATTTTGCAAAGTTGGCCATCTTCGCCAAACAAATTTGAGAAGAATTCTCTTCCACTTTCAAGTTCGAAAGAATCCCGCTTCATTATACTACTACTTGCATAATGAAACGGATGAGTTCATCGATGAAGGTAGTTTGCAAATCGTTCAGTTGACATTCAAAGTTTCCAAAGGGCAACTCCCCTGCCCCAATAATGGCCCGAGATGATTAATTAACTTGCAGCTACTTTATGTCTTTTGCTAATTGACTTAACATTATTATTCTCCATTTTTATAACGAGGAATCATAAACGGTGAATAACGTGATCACTGATTTTTACTTCTATTATACGTTAACTATAGATTTTTAAACTTATTTTAGCAGCCAGAGTTAAATTATTAGCCTCCCAAAAACTAGGCGTAGGTACAGGGCCCGCAGATACTTTAATAGTACACAACTGCTAAAACCCTGTACAAATCGCAAGTGCGCCCCACGGTTGAATTAGGCAGCCACCTCGACTCTGTGCAGTCCTGGATTACCAGCCAAAACAGATCCAACACAATTTCAAACATAATAAGGAACTCCAGTGAAATATATTATCGCTTTAAAAAAATATGTTCATATAGACCAATAAACGCTGATTCTGAATATATAAGTTTTATTTCATAATATTAAACGTAGAGTTCTTAAAAAAATATTAAAAAGTGCATTTTTTAACGTCTCGTTAAAATACACTGTAAAGTTGGTACGATTGAATGGTTAGCGCTGACGTCACGCGTCACCAGTCATTGTATCACATTGTATTGAAATCAATTGAAATGTAGGTATGGCACAAGCCATCAGTATTAACAACATTTCATGTTATTCTTTATTTCATACTGTTTATAGAGATTTAGTTGTTGTGTTAGTTGAAACATATTTAAGCCTTAATAATTCAGTATCAAAAATAGAGGTACCTCTATTAGTTTATCTCAATTATTTAAAATATTCAAAAACTACTGCACAAAAAAAATAGTAATGCTTCTTCTAGGGAGAATACTTCGAACAACGGAATTTCAAAATGGCGGTAGCTGATCAGCTGATTTCCCGATCCTATACTAATTTTTCAGGAGTGATGACGTCACACGATTTACCATATTTCCGGTGGTTTTCGGGGGTCTTGAAAAATTAAAACTTTGACAATTATTTTAATGATTAAAAATAACTCTAAAATTAAAAATAAAAATGCAGTTATTTAAGTTAGAAGGTCATTATTTATAAAAAAAAATTAAAAAATGGACTGGAGTTCTCTATTATCAACACTAACTTACAAGTATGTAATTTTTCAATGGTACGTTGATGATTGTTTGTTACTTTAAATGTATGTAATATTGTGTTATTTTTATCTTCAGACTTTATGTCCGGGTTAAATCTTCCCCACAGGAAAAACTAAACCCTTTCACACACTTTTCCACAAATGATCATCTAGTCAATTCACGCTATGCAATTGCACTATAAATACAAAATAATACAGGAACAACATATCAACCTACCAAAGACCAAATAGGAAAATAATTCACCGACTCCAGATATTTTCATATCAGAGGGTTCGGTAGTTATTGTTATTACACGTGTTTTTATTTTTATTGTAAACTGTTCATGATTTAAAGCGCCTGCTCTCAACACAGGTTTTCCTAGTGAGACAGGCATAGAACATCACAAATTGAACGTCCAGAATTAATAAAGATGACTTAATAAAAAATAAATAAAATAAAAAGAAACGGGCTATCCGTTTTAATAGATTCTCCCATCTTAACGAACGGATTGCAATCTTTAGAGCACAGGTGTTGGGTGGGAATGCTATCCTTGTTCTACCGGTATATCAATGGAAGATGATCGGAGGAACTAGCGTCATTGATCTCTTCGGCGCCGATGTATAGTCGGGAAATACGTCAAGCGCGCCCAACATGTGTACGTGTACACGGTTGACATTTGTGACATAAGAGCTTCTTCGACTCGTTCTTGAGTTCAACAGCCGGCTGTGGAACCATTTGCCGCCCTCTGTTTTGAATTCCTTCCTACAACATGGATCTCTTCTTGACCAATGTTCATTCCTTCATCTCCTCAAAAAGACCCTCCATACAGCATCTCAGATGACGTAGGCCCTTAAGGAAATTATTTTCCTATGGAACCTCCTGTGTGGAGTTATTGAAAAAAACCGGGGTTGTCATTACTGTATACTTGTATTTATGTAATATGCTTTTTTTAAACTTTATTTTTGGGTACTTCTTTTTCCTTGTCAGTCTCTTGTTACGTTAGTTTTCTTACTTACTTTTGCGAAACAGTTTTTTTTCGATTTATTTAGATACTAATTTTGCAAAATAATACGATATTTTCACAAAATAATCGACTTAGGGGTCAGAGAAATGAATAACTTTATAGATAACTATGATACCCGGCCACACGTTGCTGTGGCTAACGAAACACAACGCCATTACCCAACCTTTATAAAATCCACACCACCCGCTTGCCAGCTGCCCGCTGCCCGCTGCCTGAATTGAATATTTGAATTTCTCGGCCTTCCTCTACTATAATAAGCATGTATTATACAAATAAACCTTCCTCTTGAATCACTCTATCGATTGGTGAAAACCGCATGAAAATCCGTTGCATAGTTTAAAAGATCTATGCGCACATACATTTTGAACGACTTCATTTTATACTATGTAATGATATCGGATCGAACCGATAACTTCAGACGATTTTATACCGATGTACCGAGCACGGTTTCACTGTTGACAGCCGAAAGGATAATGACAGGGAATAAGTAATCGCTAATCAATTACGTAAATTAGTAAAGCGCTAATCAATTACGTAAATTAGTAAAGCTCTAATCAATTACGTAAATTAGTAAAGCGCTAATCAATTACGTAAATTAGTAAAGCGCTAATCAATTACGTAAAATTGTTAATTAATTGGGAATTTTAAATTGAAATTTTAACGTAAATATGCATTGGCAGTCCGCATTTACTTTTTGACACTAAATGGGAGTTAATTAGTCAATAAGGTCTTACGTCATATTTCAACCATTTTCGTTTTCTCAAAGATCGAACGGAATAAATTGATTGCGTCTCATGCATTGTTTAAGTCTATGGATTGCGTATACAATATACGACATCTTTCATTTCTAAGAGCTTCGCTAGTTCAGTTCAATCATCGGCAATTTTGTAAAGAACGAATTATTAAAAAATATGTGTATGTTGACAGCTAACCGAAACCTCTTAACCCGCGCCACTAAGCTTTACAGTGGTCAAAAGAGGAACTAACGTACGAACGATCTGTTTTGTGTATTCACATAACAATAATTTTCAATAAAAAAATATATCAAAAAAATTTTTTTAGCTTATAATTTTAAAAACATTCTATTTTTATATAAATATTCACCAAATCAAAAGTGACGACACCACCGATTGCAAAAAATACCCTTATTTCTTGGTACCTACCAACCTATATACATTTTTTTTAATGTTGCTTTCCTTTTCCTTAAATGATGTGGCCTGAACGATAATTCTTAGTCGTAAGTAGGTCCTTACTTAGAAAGTACCTACTTTGCAGAATGCCATAAAAAATAATCAGGGACATTTTTTTAAGACGTCGTAAAAGGCGTTTTAAAAATACTCAAGGGTGAGAGGATCTTCAGCGATGACCCCAGGGAGCACCTTCCTCCTCCTCCTCCGGGGGGTGGCGAAGGGAGTGGAGGGCGATCTAAGGGATGGCGGGCAGAAAGAGTAAGGGGGAGGGGGGTGATAAATCTCAGTGGCGTTGCGAAGATAATTTGTGGCGCCGGCCACAGATTTGTTGCCGCGTGGCCGGGGTTCGATATAAATCACCCACAGTGGCATCGAAAGGAGAGCATTGATACATTGTACACTAGATAAGTATCGAAACCGAATTAAATTGCGTCAACACTGTTATAATGTTGTCGAGAAGAAATGAAGACGAAGAGAAAAGATTAAAATTTTCAGTATCTACTTACCTATTTTTTGCATTAGTTCCACACAGGAAAACCTGAAAAAAAAATCATTTACTCATGGCCTGGGTCGTCTTTGGCGATGCTATTTATTTATTTATTTATTTATATCTATATATTACAGTTTACACCTTATTGTTAACATTTTTACATATGCAATATATTTTAAAAACATTTTTACATATTAATATTACATTTCATTATGTTGTGTGTTTGGTAGGTTTGAGAAGGTGAAACTGTTGGTTGGTAATATTGTATGTTTCGTGAACACCTCACTAGGAGAACCTGTGCTGAGGTGTTTACGTGTTTATGATTAAGTGTGATAGGTACAGGTATTTATGTTTGTAGTAGAAAGTTAGTTTTTTTTTCTTTTTTTTTTACATTTTAATGGTAATTGTACATAGATTACTTTGAAGAAAAAAAAAATATATATAAGGTATATATGTATATTATATGTACATATGAATAGTTGGTAAATCCTTGATAGACATGTTTATTTATTTTGCACTTGTTATAGTTTGGTTATGTTTGGTTAGGGATTAAAGTATTTTGAATAAAGTGAATATCTTGATTTTTGATCCAGGCTGTGATATGTTTTTTGTGGATGTTTGTAGATGTATTTGCAATTAGTTGTTGTTTCAGAGTAATGGGCATATAATTAAAAAGTTTGGTTGCATAATACTGAAAATGTCTTTGTCCGTGTGTGGTGTGTGTTATTGGTATGTTCAGGGTTATATTTGTTAATGACCTGGTTTTTATTATTATTTTGGGTTGAATTGGAATATGGAGTTTGTTTTGGAGGAAGTATAGCAGAGCAGATTTGGCATAAAGTTATGCTATGTGTATAAGTTAAAGCTATGTGGAGAGTCTTTTGGGGGAAAGGCAGGAGAGGAAGTTATGGGAAGGAAAAATGCATGAGGGGTGGGTAGGAATGGTAGCGGACCACTTGGGTGACCTATGGCAACGGTGTTGGTTATCCAATAAATTCTTCCCGGGGCTGCGGTACCCATACCCGCCTCTCAAATTAAATATAATCGTTTTCAACATAATATACAATCTTGTCTATTCTCTCCACATTGCTCTATTGCCTGAACTTCTCAAGCGCCAAAAGAGAAAATTCAGAGACGTAGAAAGTACGTAGTTGATCTTCCACTCTGGAACGTGTCGCAAATTTACCTTACATTAATTTCAATGATAAAATTGTGAAATAATACATATAAATTAAATAAAAATTATTTTCCCATCCGTGACCTTCGCATTGTTAGTCGAGACCGTGACCATGGAGGCCCGTTCTAATAGTAAAGTTTTTTGTCATGTATCTGTGGGTTGCAGACCAGAGGTAGCTGCTAAACTCAACAGCGCATGTATTTACGATTTATACAGATGCAGGAAAATTAATGTACCTATTTATAGTATTTATGTGTCTAAAAATTTATGCTGCAGAATTTTTTTCTTCCTTTTGATTTTAGTAAAATCTGACCTTATTTTTATATATTTACACTACGTAGGTAAGTTTACCCTAATGGGTAAACAAAATATCAATCTGTAACTTAGGATAAAACATGTAAGTCTATGGCTATGAGTGGTTTATGCTTTAAGGTACAGCAATGGTTTAAAGTTTTTTTCATTATTCACAAAGATAATAGTTTTTTTTACAGGTTTCTGTGTTTTGCTAACACCTGAAATGTGACACGTGGCGGGTTTGTATGTCGTATTGTAACTGATTGTCTTATTTGTCTGGTGCGCCAATCTGTTGTGTCCTATATCGAAACAGGAAGGAAATGAGGGAGAAAGAATAAAAAAAACTAGATGGGTGCATTTAATCTAGTCCGATGCACCGGTACTTAATCTCCCGAACGAACCGGTTCGGAGATCGAATCCCCTTCATAAATAATACCCATAGAATACGGATCCCTTGTAATATTTTTAAAATTCAAATAAATCAACGCCAAATACATTTTGGTATAATTTAATTTGGGTTCATTCATGCTTTATCCATCACTTTATCACAATCTTTCGTTCGTAATCTTAGGAGAATTATATCTTTATATTGGGAGTGATTTGCAATGGGGGAGTGAGTGGATTTTGGGGTTTTTGAGTGCAATGACAGTGATTTCCCTTTAAAATTTGGGCGTATTTTGTCAGTAGATAAAAATATTTCCGTTTTGAAATAAAATCCAAATAAATGGAATATTTTTGTACAGATTCGAAAACTAAAAACTGTTTTCGAGAGGTGAGAAAATACGCTTTCAAATTTTATTATTAGAAATAACCATTTAAATAAATGAAGACAATATAAGCGAAACTCAATCGAAAATCTGGAAACAGAAAAATCAGAAAAACATATTGACACCTCTGGGACTCGAACCCAGGACCTCTTGCTTTCCGGGCAAACGCGCTAACCACTGCGCCACGGTGTCGATATGAAATTCGGTCATGTTTAACTGTACCATACTTCGACTAAGAACCACCTACATTATCTTCATTTTCTTTAACGCATATATTATTGGCAACTATCTTTATGTATGATTGCAAGATTCAAACCCGAACTAAATGCTCTCTAGATAGTGTCTGGATAAATCTTAATCCATTTTATTTAATATGCGACATCTATTGACTTTTCTGCAAGTCCAGGATGAATTTTTTTTATTTTTTTATTTTTAACTTTATGAGTAAAACCTCAAATTGTAATATTTAAATAAATGAAGACAATATAAGCGAAACTCAATCGAAAAGGTCCAGCTCAAGAGGTCCTGGGTTCGAGTCCCAGAGGTGTCAATATGTTTTTCTGATTTTTCTGTTTCCAGATTTTCGATTGAGTTTCGCTTATATTATCTTCATTTATTTAAATATAACAATTTGAGGTTTTACTCATAAAGTTAAAAATAAAAAAATAAAAAAGAAATAACCATACCTATATTTTTTTTAAACATAAAAATTCTGCAACATTTTTTTAAATTGCTCACTTTACGTTTTTTCAATTACAGACATCGAAAAAATAAAAACACATATACTGATTAATTAGAAATTAATTATAAATTTTGTTTTCACCTCACTTTTGTGTTGTTTCATGTAAAAATAATTCTTATGAAGTTCACAAAGATTCATCATTTTTTTTAGAGTGAAATTTCTGTAGCACCGTTGTGATTTGAAACTCAATGAAACGGAAACGACACTAAAAAGAGACAAACACATCAGTGGCGTGGCACCCGGGGCGGATGGTGTCACAACCCCCCCCCCCCCCTCTCCCCCCCCACCCCCCCCCCCCCCCCCCTTGTTGACTTTGAGAAATTCAAAACGCAAATTTCGACTCATATCACTTAGTCAAATGTGTAAAAAAATGGTCCGTCCTGGGGGAGAGTTTGGAGGTATTTTTTTTTATTATGCATTAGCTCTACACAGGAGGCCCTGAAGAAAATAATTCATCTTCATATACGAGAAGTGTCTATTGGAGTGATGGACGTATAAATCCATCCCTCCCACTGCTGTACAACGCGATGCTCCAAGATAGTCCTGCTGGATAGATCAAAAGGTCTCCCTCATCCAGTCTCTCCTGATCCGTAATACCACGCAGATAGTGGACAGACACATCCACCGCCATGACCCGGACAAACCGCACTCCATGAATCCGGTCACCCCTGCAAAGTCACCAAATGTAGCGAGTCACTTGGAGTGACCTATGATTGAGATGTTGGTTTTACAATAAATGGTTCCAGGAACGGCGGTACCCATATCCGCCTCCGAAACTGATTTTGTGGGAGTTGCACAGGAAATATAATACTCTCTGTATTATATATACTTTAGTTGTGGAATTTCGGCAGTAATTTCGGCAGCCACTTCTCTATGGTTAACTATAGTACTAAGATCGAAAATTTCCGCGTCTCATATAAACTAGTCTAAAAATAAATAGCAGTTGTTTGGAGGCAAAAAAATCGATTAAATTAAAGTTTAAACGCCCTACCTTTGTGGGATCAAAAATTTTTAGTTTAAAGATATAGTGTGAGTGATGTTTACGCATGTTTACGCAAATCCCAAGTCATAAAAACATCAACTGTCAATTTTAGTGACTTTGTCTATGCCACAGTCTATGCAATAAAATAAATAAATAGTGATTGCCACAAACAATTTTCTTTCAAACATACTTTGTGAGGGGCATTTGTGAACTAACTAAAATAGTGATGACTACACGTAGCAAAACCCCAATAATTTCCGAAGATAAAATAAACATGGATAAAATTATTGAGTACATCGATAAAAAATTTGAAACCCTTAAAAAAGATATATTTACAAAAATTGATTTACAAACTTCCGAAACTACTAAAAGCATTGATTTTATCAGTGCTCAATACGATGAGATATTAAAAAAAATTGAGGTCTCAAATAATCTAAATCGGGTAATTCAAACAGATTTTGAGAATATTAAAAAAGACCAAACGGAAAAAAATATTATAATAAAAAAGCTTGAAATCAGGCTGTCTGATATGGAGACCCTAACAAAATCAAATAGTTTGGAAATAGCAGGAATTCCACAACAAAACCGCGAACAACCTTTGGAAATTGTAAAAAAAGTTGCTGCCGCAGCAGGAATCCACCTTCTACACACAGATATAACTGACGTCACGAGAGTCTCAGACAGACGAAATGGAGCCCCTCCAAAACTTCTTGCGATCTTTTCAGATAAAAGAAAAAGAGATTCCCTCCTTGAAAAGAAAAAAGAAATAAATTATGATGAAATAAAGGATTTGACGACATCTCCTATCTACATCGGCGAAGAATTGAGCCCGTACCATAAAGAAATATTATGGAAAACGAAACAAGTAGCCAGGGAAAAAGATTATCAATACGTTTGGTACAAACAAGGCAAAATTATGATCCGTAAAAAACAAGATGATAAAATTATCTACATAAAGCACCTAGATGATATGGTAAAAATAATTTAGCAAACTATATTAAAAAAAAACATTACTAAATCCACTTAATAATTTATATTGTGAAAATGAATACCACAATAATTACTTCTGAACCAAAGGCTTTAACAACTTTAAATGATAATGAAACAATAACTACAAACAAACCAGATGAGCTGTCAACTCTTAAAAACAATTTTAATATATTAAATAAAAATATACGAAGTATCAACAAAAATTTCGATGAACTTCAAATACTAATTAAGAATCTAAAAATAAATCTAGATATAATTATCCTCACTGAATGCTGGATAAAGGATAAATATTCACCCTTGCAAATTAATAATTACACGTCATATGCAACCAATTTGAATTACACAAAAAATGATGGTGTGATAGCGTACATTAAAGATGACATTAAAACTGAAGTCAATGAAATAAAATTCCCAAATGCAAACTGTTTAAAGATCAAAGTGGGTGATGAAACCACGATATTAGCTCTGTACCGATCACCAGCTACAACTAATATTAATCAGTTTCTTGAAACGCTTTCTAATGAACTCAATCTTCTAAAAAACACAAAAAATGTCTTCCTTATCGGAGATATAAATATTGACATATTAGAAAATGGTCATCCCAATAGAACTGATTATCTACAAACACTGGCCTCCCATGGACTCCAAAGTATGATAAATAAACCTACGCGTGTAACTAATGACAACAAATCTTGCATCGATCACATGTTCAGTAAGACTATTAAATCAACCAAATCTATCATATTCACCTCTACTATAACCGACCACTATACAACAATTTTATCTATTACAAAAAAGAAAATACAAAGATCGCAGCCCTACCCAATTATCGTGCAAAAGACAGAAACCAAATGGAATGATGTAAAACAACAGTTACTCAATACAAACTGGATAAGCCTACTGGAAAACCTTGATGCAAATAATGCCTGGAGTAAATTCACTGAATATATAACATACACCATCGTATCAAATACCAAATCAATAGAAAAAAAGATTTCGCATAAAAACCAACATCTTAAGCCATGGATAACTCAAAGCGTTATAAATTGCATTAGAAAAAGAGATGAATTACATAGGAAATCTAAATTAAATCCTTGTGATATTTTTATACAACGATACTACAAAAGGTACAGAAATATTTGCAAAAATGTTATACGAACTGTAAAAGAAAATTATTATAAGAAGAAAATAGACGAATGTAACAATGACCCGCGCAAATTATGGAAGATCATTAATGAAATTACAAATGCAAAATCATCCCATTACAAGAACATGGAGGAATTAACAATTGAAAATACCCAAATCTCTTTCGCAAAGCATCCGGACAAAATTCTCGAATACGTAAACGAATTTTTTACTAATATAGGGTCACAATTAGCAAAGAAAATCAGACAACCAATAACTAGCATTTTACCAGAAGAAAAGGAAAATATGAACCAGATAGACAAATTAAAGTTAACTGATGTAACCAATACTGAAATCAGAAATGCAATTGTATCCCTTAATATTAATAAATCATCGGGAAATGACATAATCTCAAATAAAACAATAAAACAACTACAAAATGAACTGACCTTCCCATTGACATACTTGGTCAATCTGTCTATATCTACAAATGTATTCCCTTCATGCCTTAAAAAAGCTACAGTTATACCCATACATAAAAGTGGTAACAAAAAGGATATATATAACTACCGACCCATAAGTCTCTTAAGCTCTTTTTCAAAAATCTTGGAAACTGTAATGAAGAAGCAAATTGTTCAATTTCTTGAACAAAACAAATTACTATCACCATCCCAATATGGTTTTAGAGAAAATCTGAGCACCAATGATGCCATAGAAAATCTAACAAGCATGGCCATAAAAAACATAGATGATGGGAAAAAATGTTTAGCTTTATTCATAGATCTTCAAAAAGCTTTTGACACAATAGACCATAAAATATTACTAACTAAACTAAAAAAAATAGGAATGGCCGAATCAACAATTAACTTATTGGAGTCATATATAACAGGGCGAGAACAACAAGTACAAATTGGCAAACAAAAGAGCAAACTTCTATCTTTAAACTATGGCGTTCCTCAAGGAAGTGTACTGGGACCGATTCTGTTCATTATCTACATCAACGATTTAACTAACCTTACCATTAAAGGAAACGTAATCAGTTTTGCTGATGATACTGTTTTATTATTTCAAGAAGAAAATTGGACTGATACATTTAATGAGGCTGAAAAAGGGCTTAGTGCACTTCAAAATTGGCTTAAAATCAACTCGCTTACCCTTAATATAAGCAAAACAAAATATATAACATTTTCAATGAACTCAAGGGGCCAACCAATAAAATCACTAGAACTAAAATTACATGAATGCCATGGAAATAATATACAATGTTACTGCCCCGTCATCGAAAAAACACAAAACATAAAATATCTCGGAGTAATAATTGACGAAAATCTTAGATGGGACCTACACATCAAAGGAATTACGGAAAAACTCACAAGCCTTACATATTTCTTCAAAAATCTAAGAAACGTGCTGAATAAAAAGGATATGAAAAAGGTCTACTATGCGTTATGTCATTCTCGAATTGAATATGGAATCATAGGATGGGGATCTGCTGCAAATACGTACCTACACAGCCTGAATACGATTCAAAAAGGAATCATAAAGACCATATTGAAAGTACCAATTAGAACGCCTTCAACTGAAATTTTCAATAACTTTGACGTACCAAATGTACAACAAATATATTCCAAAAATATATTATTGAAGCTCTTCAAAAATAATGAATCCTCTACTAGACCGTGTATGCATAACACTAGATCGAATAAAAATGATATAAAAAATATTCCAAGTTATAAAACCACATTTGGACAAAGAAACTATACATACTTTGCAACAAAACTCCATAACATCCTCCCCCAAGACATAAAACTAATAAAAAATCCAATTGAATACAAATCAAGAATAAAAATATGGCTTAAAGAGGTCAATGAGAAAACCCTAGCGAAGACGCTAAAAACGACATAGAAGACAAATGAACTATATTTGAATAACTTTAGTCCTCCTCGGCACAGGACCCCCTAGTGAGGAGGACTAAGAAATACAATATTTTGTACTTAATTTCACATTTCATTTTGTATGTAAAATTTTTCTATATAGTCGCTATAATAAAAAAAAAAAAAAAAAAAAAAAAAAAAAAAAAAAAAAAAATTTACTTGAGTTCAATGAACTGAGGACCTCGCACCCAAAAAAGCATGTTTGGAATTTTCTCTTACTTAATAAATACAAATTAAAATTTCCTGTTAAGATTTTGACACGGGTACTTAAAAACCTACCTCCTTAATTATAAACCATATATATATTATTATTTTTTAATTTATAAACTAACGTTTAGACAAGATTTTTATGCATAGCACAAAGGGTAACAATTATTACAAGCAATAATATATATTTTATGTGATTTTTTTTTAATTAAAGCGCGGGTCACATTATGCTGGTTGCCAGCCGAGAGTTGAAGAAGCCGCTTCTGCCAGCCGTCGATCAGCTTGGTGTGACAACAAAATTCGTCAAGTCGCCAGCCGGCGAGTATTTGTCAGCGGGTGACGAAGTTGGACATGTTTAACTTTTGGTAGAAGGCAGCGGCGAATAATCAATCACGTGACCGCTGGCACCAGCCGGCAGCCCAGTCTGACCACTATTGCGTCTATCAGCAACGAGAAGTTGGACATGTTTTTTAATTAAAGGTTCAACTAATTCTAACAATTCTTAAAAATTGAGGGGCCGTCATTCTTAAAACATTTCTGTACGTTTCTGGATCCTCTTCTTTCAGTTCTTGGAGAAGTCTTGACGATGCCCCTAATTCTTCCCTTCTTTGTATCCATGGCCTGACCCACCATCGTCTCTGTTTGCGGTGAAGCTGGTTAAGCATTTCTAAACTAAGTTCCCTGACACCCTCTCTCAACAACTGCTTCATTAGCTTTTTAAGTGAAACGACAGACGACATATAGTGAATGACTAACTGGAGAGTGCAAGACGCGAGTAGCAGCAACAGTAGTGTGACCAGATTGCCCGCCGCTGCTAGCTGGTACTACTGCCAGCCGCTGGTAAGCAGCAGCTGGCAACCAGCATAATGTGACCCACGCTTAACAATTTTTTTATGCAATTTGTCCCAAAGGTAATAGAAAACAAATAATTATTCAATTATTTTTTTAAATGCCACTATCTCAATGACAATGTTTTATTCAGACTTTCTTCAGGAAGGTAGGAACCACCATAATATTCAGTAAAAAAATCCAAGTAAAGACGAAGATTTCACATTTGATAAACAATCTTTACTGACCATTAAAACGGCCACCATCATGAAATGGAAACAAAATGTTCAAACAAATTTACAGAGACAAAATACAAAACGGTCAAGTCAAAACATAAATCTGATTGTAAATAGGTGTACAATAGAAGAAAATCTGTTTCCCAGAAAATATTTTTAAAAGATCTTGCATTTTTGGAAAAATCATCACTCTTCCAGGGAAAAATGAAAGGCTTGGGATCAAACTTTAAGGGCTCCTTAATCTGGCTCTGAGATTTTGAATTCTTACTAAAAATCATAGATGAAATATGCAAAAAGTAGGATCTTTGGAAAAAATCATCATTCAAAAATACAAGGCTTGGGGTCGAAGTTTAAGGGCTGTTTTCTCGGGTTCCGTAGTGCCAAACCGGCTGAAATTGAGGATTCTTACTAAAAATAGTGTTCGAAGAGGAATCATAGACAAAATTTGCAAAGATTTGCAATTTGGGAAAATGATAATAATGATTGGATGATTTCTACAGCGCTATTTTCATTAGAAAATCACCTCAAGGGGCTTTTCATCTTCATTTACACATTTAATCTACAAATCATCATCCTTCGGGGCAAAATGAAAGGCTTGGGGTCAACCCCAAGTCATACAAAGTTATTATATATTTTGAATGTGGACTTATTTTTAGGGGAGGCACTGCCTGCTTGCATGAACCGCCTCTGGTTGAAGGAACTCTAGAACACAGATTTGCTTTGAATTTAAGCATCATTTTCAAAATCGGAACTGTTTAGATCATAGATTCTCAACCTTCTTTTACACACCGCCCACTTTAAGAATATTTTTATTTCTAGCGCGCCCTAACTCGTGAATCCGAAACAGCAATTGTCGTCTGGATTATATTTACCACAAGGGGGGGGGGGGGGGGGCGTAATGGGATACCACAATGGGGTTACATTTGCCACAACGGAGGGGACGTAATGGGATAGGTAAAAAATATTTTTGTGGTTGTCGCATGGTGTGACGTAATTTATGGATGGCCACTAATGGGATGGGATGGGTTTCTATGGGTCTTCTACCGCTCCCCTGCAAGTCTGAAACGCCCCCCAATTTTCTCTCGGTCTTCTACCGCCCCCCTGAAGGTCTAAAACGCCCCCAAGGGGGCTGTACTAGACGTTTGTACATAAACTAAATATAATAGGGAGCTGGCCACAATGACACGCCAATGGAGTTTGGTACGCCAGTGGATTTTGGAATGCCACTGGTCTTTTAAATGAATTTACTACTTTGACAAAAAATGCTTCTAGGTATAATGGCAAAACTGATTTGAGTACTGGATTAAAATAAATATTTTTCACTTTGGAGACTGTGGGAGACTGGGGTTTTTAGGATTTTAGGTTACTGGGATACTGGGAGAGGTAAACTGAATCTAAGACTGATTAAAACACTTGAAAAGAGGTTTGAACTTGGAGACTGTTGGTATCTTGAGTAGGTATTGTTTCTTCTTGGCTGATAGTTTTGAACTGACTTCCTACCGGTTTGACTTCTATTTTTATAGGGCAAACTCAGGTCGGATTTTTGGGGGACAGAACCTCCTTAATTTTTCTAAGGTACTTGTTTTAGGTAATTTCCCTGGTCGCTACGATTGGAAGTCAGCTGTGTTAAAATTATGTGTGATAGTTATTGCCAAGATTTTACCAACTCAGGATCCCAAAGCTTCACATCATTTTTATTGTGTTTACAAGAAAAGGTACAAGTATACATATGTGATATAAGGTACAATTTTAAACAGTAAATATTTTTCTTAAAGTGCAACAATCACTGATAGACGTCAGTTTTTGGGTTGTTTTTGTAGTACATACTCATTTTTAGGTGATGATGTTTATTTCTTGATCCAAATTATTCCCAATTTCTCGAAATTGAGCTCCAAATTTTTCGGAAGATGAATTCGCTGTCGTAAATATTTACGATTCAGATTTTTCCTTTGTTCAAAATTGACCAATAGTGGCTCGGCTGGTCGCATGGTGGGGGTGACGTAAATAGTCAGCCATTTCCTTGGCGTTGATCATTGCTGTCTGGAGTCCCTTGTGGAAGCATTAGGTGGTTATTCAGATGTGTTTTCCAGTCCAATGAGGCTGCTGCATGTATTCATTATCAATTTCATTTATGTTTTCAATTGATTAGTTAGTTAAAGGACATAATAGCGTTGTAGACAAGTCATTTGGAAGGGGCACCACATGCACATAATTCCGCTAGCCAATAGCAGCTCTCAGATTGTCGTGCTGGCGGCATGGTACTCTGTGGGAGCGTAAATTCCATTCTTGAATTTCCATGGTTGTCAAAAGCTTTCGCGCACTCGTTAGATGCACACGGATTCCTACGACACGTTCCATACACTCCCCTCAGTGCAGTCTCGACTGTGCTCAGCTACTTCGTCGGGCGTGTCCTTTTCCGATGTTTGAGTTTTGAGTCGGGTGTCTTCGCAGAGTGTACAGTTTCATCAGTTGCTGGCGTGGCAGGCAGAATGACGGCGATTTTGACTGCCGGCCTTACGTATATCCCAGTGCTGGTTTGGATCCGGGCAGTTCTGACTTGTCCATCAGCTGCAGGTATTGCTTCGATGATACGGCCACGTGGCCAACTGTTTCGAGGCAGTGCTGGGTCCATGATGATCACTAGGTCATCCTTCTTAATTGGTGTAGTTGGATGGTGCCACTTTTGCCGGACAGCCATGGTAGGTAGGTATTCCCGCAGCCATCGCCTCCAGAAGGTGTCTGCAAGTTGTTGTCCGATGCGCCACTGGCGGCGTAGGCATGTTTCCTCTTCTTTTTTGTCGTAGAAGGATAATTGAGGGCGCTTCCCGGCTGACCCTAGCAAAAAGTGGTTGGGTGTTAGAGGTTCTTCATCACGTGGGTCAACTGAAATGTGGGTGAGTGGACGATTATTTACCACAAACTCAGCTTCTGCAAGTGCGGTGAGTAGCGTTTCTTCTTTTGGTGCTCTTTCCTTTAGTGTAGCGCTTAGGGCTTTCTTTACTGATCGTACTAATCTTTCCCAAGCTCCCCCCATGTGCGGACTTAGTGGTGGTATGAAGTGCCACTCGATGCCCTGGGTAGCTATTGCGTCAATCATTCTGGCGTCTTGACTTATTGACAGCAGGGCGTCCCTCATCTCGGTGTCAGCTCCGTGAAAGTTTGTCCCGTTGTCCGAGTACATGGCTGCTGGTTGTCCTCTGCGGGCGGTCATTCTTTGTAGGGCCATGATGGCCGAGTCAGCAGTCAGTGAAGCGGCTAGTTCTAGGTGAATGGCGCGTGTCGATAGGCAGGTGAAGATGGCTCCATATCGTTTTTCTCGATGCCTACCGACCGTGATAGCCATAGGGCCGAAATAGTCAAGCCCACAGTGTGTGAATGGGCGGACGTGATGCATCAGGCGGGATGGTGGCAATGCGCCCATCAGAGGTGGAGTCGGTTTGCTGCGTCGTATGAAGCAAGTGGGGCAGGCGTGCGTTATCTTCCTGCTTGTTGTGCGTAGTCGTATTATGAAGAAATGATTGCGTATTTCTGCTACTGTTTTCTCAGTACTAGGATGATCCGCCTTTTTGTGGTAGTGACTGATAAGAAGTCGAGTGTAGGGTTCGTCGCCGTCCAGTATTATGGGAGTTCGGGCCACACTCTTTGTTCTTTCCAAGGCTTGTAGTCGGGTCCCCATTCGTAGTAGGTCATCTGGTCCAAAGAATGGGTTCAGGGAGTTGAGGCGGCTGCCAGCAGGCAGTTTTTGACCTTGTCGGATGATGTGTAGATCAGTTGTGAAAGCGTCTTCCTGGGACCTTTTGATCCATCTGTGTTCTGCTGCTTTTATCTCATCGGCTAGTAGTGGGCCTTCTACTGGTTTATTGGGCCCCATCTTGCATCGTCTGATAAATCGGAGGATCCAAGCTGTGGAGCGAATCAGCCGGTGCCATGAGGAGAACCGCTCTACTGATGGGAGTGCTTCGCCCCTGGTGGACACAAGGCCAACGTAGTGAGGTTTGACTTCTAGTGTCAGGTCGTCAGGCCTGTGGGCGGGTGCCCGTTCTTTTGGCCACGCACCCTCCGGGGAAGTGAGAAAGGCTGGGCCAGTAAACCATCTTCCTTCTGGTGTTAAGTCTGGCACCTCTAAGTCTCGTGTTCCTATGTCAGCGGGATTGAGTTTTGTGGGTACCCATTTCCAGTCGGGTATGTTGGTTAGTTCGTCTATTTCCCCCAATCGGTTTGCCACAAAGGTTGAGTAGGCGCGTGGGTCGGTGCGTAACCAGCATAGTACAGTTGTGGAGTCTGTCCAGAAGCAGGTGCGGGATATCAGGGCTTTGCTTTCTTTTTGGATCGTCTGGGCTAGTCTCGCTGCTATGAGGGCGGCTTGAAGCTCGAGGCGTGGAATGGAGAGAGGCTTCAGTGGCGCTACCTTGCATTTACTTGCAAGGAATGTTACTCGTAAGGATCCACCTATTTTTTCGGTGAAGTAGGCCACGGCACAGCAAGCTTGCTCCGATGCATCGCAGAAAAGGTGTAGTGTTACGTTGTTTAATTTGTTGTAGAGGCAACGTCTCGGGATTGAGATGCTGTTCGTGTGCAACAGATTTAGCCAGTCTGTCCATCTCTGGGCGTGTTCAGGGGCAATTGGTTCATCCCAGCCGACGCTTGAGCGCCACACTGCTTGCAGTAGCATCTTAGATCTGATGGTAAGGCAGGCAACGAAGCCGACTGGGTCGAAGATCTTCATTACTATAGATAATAGTTGCCGCTTGGTAGGTTGTGTGGCCGTGTCGTGGGAGATTGCCTCACGAAATGAGTACAGGAAGCGGTCTGTGGTGGGGTCCCAGATTAAACCAAGCACTCGCTCTGTTTCCGGACCTCCGCTGCTGATTTTTATCGTGGAGCTGGCACGGTCTTCTATAGGTACGCTAGCTAGGGCCGCCGGGCTGTTGGACGCCCAGTTTGTCAAGTGGAACCCTCCTTTCGCGAGCAGGGCACTTACACTTTGGGCGAGTGCAGCAGCTTCATTGGGTGTGTCTGCTGCATCTAGGTAATCGTCCATGTAGAACTTGGTGCGTACGGCTTTTGCGGCGGCCGGGTACTCGTGCTCGTATGTTTCAGCCACTTTATTTCGGACGAATTGGGCACTGCTTGGGGAACAGGTGGCTCCGAACATCATCGATGACATTTGATAGGTGTCTGGTTCGTGATGGGGTGATGTCCTCCACAGGAATAGCTGGGACGACTGATCTTCTCGCCTTATTTTTATTTGCAGGAACATTTCTTTGATGTCTGCAGCAATAGCGATGTTTCCTTCCCGGAAGCGTATTATATTCCCCAGGAGGGAGGACAGCAGGTCAGGACCAGTAAGCAGCTGGTCGTTGAGGGAGGTTCCTCGGCATCGGCTTGCGGCATCGAACACCACTCTGATTTTTCCTGGCTTATTTGGGTTGATTACTGCAAAGTGGGGCAGGTACCATTTGCGAGGTGTGGTGGTGGAAGCTTCATGGCTTGATAACTTCTTGGCATAGCCTTTGTTGATAAGTTGATTTATTTTGTCGTTGTAGGCCACTGCTAGATTTTTGTCTTTTTCTAGCTTTTTCTCCAGGGACAGAAGTCGTTTCAGCGCACACTGCCGATTGTCAGGTAACGTGGCTTCTGGTTTGCGCCATAGTAGACCGGTTTCCCACCTTCCTACAGGAAGAGGACGGGTAGTTGCATTCATAAGTGCAATTGCCTGTTGTTCGCTTGCATTGACTCTGGTGGCTGATGTTACTCCGAGGGAGTCGATGGCGAAGTTGGTTTTTACTAGCTCCCTCAACTGTATGTCTGCGGCCGTTTCTGGTTGTAGTGCCAAAGTGGTGGTCGTGTTATTATCTCTGGGGTTGACTCCCCCATGAGCGATCCATCCTAGTGCGGTGCGTGATGCTATTCGCGTAGTATCATTGCATTCACGAACTTCCCTTGACACGATCAGGTGAGCGTTATCTTGGCCTATTAGCAGCTTCGGGACGACCGACCTTCCTTGGGTCTGTTGCTCCGGCAGGTTGAGGTTGCTTATTGTGCTGGCAGATATGTGGAATGTATTACTGTTGCCTGCACCTCGTATTCTTAGTTTCACTCGTTGGGAGAGATTGTCGGAGGTGCACATTCCTTTCGCGCCGTGGATTCGCAGTCCGTGAACTGGGCCGTTTGCTCCGACTTGTATTGCGGTGTCAGCGTCGACAAGTGTTACTGTGGATCCTTCATCCAGGAGAGCGAACACTGACACTTCTTCTTTGTTTGGAGCGCTTAATATGACTGGCGCAATTTTTAATAGTACTCTCTGTCCGGAGTCCTGGCGTCACAAGTTGACATTTTCCACGGCGCTTTTTCGTACGAACTCGGGATTATGTAGCAGGGGGTGGTGTGGGGATCTGCAATCTCCTACTTTGCAACATTGGTTTATTTTGCAGCTTCGTGAGTGGTGTTTTTCTAAGCACTTGCGGCATAATCTTCCCGTGCGTACAGTTTCCCATCGGAGTTCAACATCTTTGGCTGCGAATTCTTTGCATTCGCGGGTTTTATGATCGCCGCCACATTGGGCGCAGCTTTCATCAGCAGTTTTTCTTTTTCGGCTTGGTCCAGGGTAAGTATGTTCCTCGTTTACTTTGCGTTTTATGGGGGCAATCTTTTCTTTTGGGCCATCCCTGATTTCTTCTTGATGTCCGGCATGTATTTGCTCATGGCTCGGTAGAAGCCGCATGCGATCACTCTCTTCTTCCTCCTGGTACCCGGCATGTATTTGTTCACGTCGTGGTCGAGATCGTATGTGGTCCACCATCCCACTGTTTGGAATTGCGTTCGACACCTCTTTCAGAAAGGCAGCGAGCTGGGTTATGGTGGCCGGAGCGTGTTGTTTGCGGATCTCGATTAGCCATGCCAGACGCAGGGAACTTGGCATTTTGTCAGTGACGTCATTCATTAATGCAGGATTGGTGAGATAACCTTCGGTTTTCAGGATCCGGAGAGATGCCACCAGGTTTTGTACCGTCCCGGAGAAATCTGCCAGATCCTCGAGTGATACCTCGGTCGTGAGGTAAGGTAGTTTTTTAACCTTGTCTAGCATAAATTTTGCTATGGAGTTAGCGCTGCCGTATCGCTGCTCGAGGACGCTGATGATCTCTGGGACTTGCGCAGGATCCATTAGTAGGGGACCCACGGTATCTCGTGCCTTGCCTTTGAGGGCGCGCTGCAGCCGAATGAGATTTTCACTCGGAGTCATTTGGCAGGTGGCGGTGGATTGAGCGTACTGTGCCTTCCAGGTGGGCCACTCAAGGGGGTCTCCGGAGAAGGTAGGCAAATCTTTTGCTGTGGATTGCCTGGCAATGAGGGCAGCCATTCTTGAATCATCTTCTAATGTGCGGGGGCTATCTTGCGTTCTGGAAGAGCGAAGGGCCTCTGCCATCACAGAGGCGATCTGGGCCAGTGGGTCGTTGCCATGCTGCAACCATTCTCGGGTGTGCCGTGCTGTCTGATTGGCTGTATGCGGTGGTGTAAATAATGGGGAATCCTGGCCGGAGGAGGCTGGCTGATGCTGGTACCCTGCTGTGTTGTAAAGTGGGCGCTCGGGTCCGATATGGCTGTATTCGGCCGTAGGGATGTTCTTCGCAGGGCCCGTCAGTAGTGTGTACTCTTGGGTGGCGGCGGCGGCGTATCCGGTTGGATCGGTTACAGCAAATTCATTGGTAGGCTGACCGGCTGGTGTGTCCATTTGAGTAGTTGCATATCTCGTTGCAAACTCTTCGGCCGGCTTGTGAACTTGAGTGGCATATCTCGTTGCAAACTCATTAGTAGAAGGGCCGGTTGGTGCATGCACTTGAGTAGTTGCATATCTCGTTGCAAACTCTTCGGCTGGCTTGTGTACTTGAGTGGCATATCTCGTTGCGAACTCATTAGTAGAAGAGCCGGTTGGTGCGTGTACTTGAGTTGTTGCATATCTCGTTGCAAACTCTCCGGTAGACGGGCCGTCTGACGTGTGTACTCGAGTGGCATATCTCGTTGCGAACTCGTTCGTAGACGGGCCGGTTGGTGCCTGGGTTTGAATTACTGCCTGACCGAGGTTGGCTCGCAGGGTCGGGCTGGTTGGTGCGGGCTCCTGGGTAGGTTGGCTGACTGCTTGGCGTGTTGCAGCGTTCAGGGCTGCGAGCAGATTGGCTGTCTGCTTGGCGTGACGTCTGTCCCGGATGCGCATCTCTCGGCGCAGCAATCGCAGGGAGTCTTCAGTTGATTCAGAAGTTGTTTCGCTGCTTTTACTGTTGGATCCGTGGAGGCTCTTGGCGACACATTCTGGAGCAGGTTGGTCAAGAGTGATGAGGTCAGGGTTCCTGGCAGGGTTCGCACCAGATAGATCGTGGCGGGTTCCGCTGGATGGCGTCTCATCGATGTCTACGGTGCGTGGGCCCGGGGTCCGACGGGTGCCACTGGCATGTTTCGGCTTGTTCCCGGGGCGTTAGGTTTAGACAGCGATGTTTCGGAAGATGTCGGGGTCTTACGGCCACTGCGAAGAGACGGCATCTCCACTGGGTAAGACTGAAGGCGTGTTATGTGTAGATCCGGCTCGAAGGACCAAATGTACTAGACGTTTGTACATAAACTAAATATAATAGGGAGCTGGCCACAATGACACGCCAATGGAGTTTGGTACGCCAGTGGATTTTGGAATGCCACTGGTCTTTTAAATGAATTTACTACTTTGACAAAAAATGCTTCTAGGTATAATGGCAAAACTGATTTGAGTACTGGATTAAAATAAATATTTTTCACTTTGGAGACTGTGGGAGACTGGGGTTTTTAGGATTTTAGGTTACTGGGATACTGGGAGAGGTAAACTGAATCTAAGACTGATTAAAACACTTGAAAAGAGGTTTGAACTTGGAGACTGTTGGTATCTTGAGTAGGTATTGTTTCTTCTTGGCTGATAGTTTTGAACTGACTTCCTACCGGTTTGACTTCTATTTTTATAGGGCAAACTCAGGTCGGATTTTTGGGGGACAGAACCTCCTTAATTTTTCTAAGGTACTTGTTTTAGGTAATTTCCCTGGTCGCTACGATTGGAAGTCAGCTGTGTTAAAATTATGTGTGATAGTTATTGCCAAGATTTTACCAACTCAGGATCCCAAAGCTTCACATCATTTTTATTGTGTTTACAAGAAAAGGTACAAGTATACATATGTGATATAAGGTACAATTTTAAACAGTAAATATTTTTCTTAAAGTGCAACAATCACTGATAGACGTCAGTTTTTGGGTTGTTTTTGTAGTACATACTCATTTTTAGGTGATGATGTTTATTTCTTGATCCAAATTATTCCCAATTTCTCGAAATTGAGCTCCAAATTTTTCGGAAGATGAATTCGCTGTCGTAAATATTTACGATTCAGATTTTTCCTTTGTTCAAAATTGACCAATAGTGGCTCGGCTGGTCGCATGGTGGGGGTGACGTAAATAGTCAGCCATTTCCTTGGCGTTGATCATTGCTGTCTGGAGTCCCTTGTGGAAGCATTAGGTGGTTATTCAGATGTGTTTTCCAGTCCAATGAGGCTGCTGCATGTATTCATTATCAATTTCATTTATGTTTTCAATTGATTAGTTAGTTAAAGGACATAATAGCGTTGTAGACAAGTCATTTGGAAGGGGCACCACATGCACATAATTCCGCTAGCCAATAGCAGCTCTCAGATTGTCGTGCTGGCGGCATGGTACTCTGTGGGAGCGTAAATTCCATTCTTGAATTTCCATGGTTGTCAAAAGCTTTCGCGCACTCGTTAGATGCACACGGATTCCTACGACACGTTCCATACAGGGGCAATATCGCCCGCGTTGAGAACCTATGGTTTAGATAAAGTATCTACCTATAATTTAATATTTTTAACTACGAAATTTATCGCCTTTTTCAAAATTGAAACTGATTTGTCGAGAATTCTGACTATCCCTATTATATTTGGGTCCGCGCTAATGTGTTTTGATGCTATAAATATCTAAATAATAGGTTTTGCATAAACTAAAAATCGCTTACAATAATGCTTATCCCCAACTATTCTTCTTACCGAAATACTGCAGCATTGTTTATGGAAGGACGAGGGCACACTTTTGGCACATGGAAAGCTTTTGGCACAGACTACGTCAATTGAAGAATACAATCATGACTGCCATGGTTGCCTAATGGCCCTCGCCATGTGTCCACGACAGCGATCATTAGGTGCATTCTATCAAAATACGACCGTTCGCCTGGCCCGATCACACTTTTCATAACGCTCTCGTCACGCATTCACCAGCTTACTCCCCAAGTCAAGCGTGCATAAAGAAGTTTTATTTCAAAAATTAAAAAGGTTTATTGCCACAAGTGGGGTATGAATTCCAGTTTTATCACTGATCAAGTGACTATTCTATACAAATGAGCCATCATTGTCACGTGAATCTTGCAATACACAGTTTGCAAATCAATCATTGCAATGTATATGTAGTAGACCTATCGTAAAATCAGGCAGATCATGATGCGCCTAGCCACATTGTAAAGTGCCTGGCAGCAGATTGTGAAATGCCTGATTTTACGATTGGCCTGTGACATCAACATTATTAATCTTAACGGAACGTACCCATACTACGTGACCAATTTTTTGCAATTTTTAACCCCCCCCCCCCCCCCCCCGGTGACCAAAAACCTAAGCAACCCGCCGCTCATTTGTATGGAGCGTGACATTTTGAAGACCCCCCCCCCCCCCCTAAACGTGTCACGTAGTATGGGTACGTTCCCTTATTTGTATATGTCGGCGGCCAATCGTAAAATCAGGCGGATCATGATGCGCCTAGCCACATCGTGATCTGCCGCCATTTCACAATGTGTCGGATATAAGTTAGGTACATCACAAAAAGACAGATTTACAACCAGGTATATCGTTCGAAGATGAATGTCCGACATTCCGCCTGATTCCGCCTTGCTATTCGCTTAGGCACATTCAAATAAGAGTTGTAAAATGCACCAATGCGCTGCCTGCGCATATTTTACGTTCGGGTGACAATGTTGTGCGACAATAATTTCATGGCTTATAACAGTAAGAACGAGTTCATTTTAGATAAAATGGAGAACATGGAGCAATGTGATAACGATAACAAAAGGGAATTCCAGAAGATTTTTGAGTGGAAAGTTCTGAACATAATCTAAAAAAACCGTAGACTAATGAACGCATTTTAGAGGTCAGTCCAAAGTACTAAAGTACATTTTCAGTATGTTAATTACTTATATAAGTAACTGAATTCGTATTGCACGTAATCTTATTTTATGATGAATGGGGTTTATTATACATGGATGGTATTTGGGATAATTACTACACCTACATAATATTTATTATTTTATAGATTATAAACCAACTTAAGCTGTGTAAGGTGTCCACGTCAGCGATTATTAGGTACATTCTATCAAAATATGATGTTATGGAAACTTCGAAGAGAGACTATTTGACGGCTGGCATAGTCCAGCGGTAAGGCTCTTGACTGAAAAGCACTCCGAAGGTCGCGGGATCGACTCCCGGCGTGGAAAATAAATTTTATTTGATTAATTTGTGTTATTTCACAATTTATTCATTAAAAATAATATGTAGTGTATTTGCGGCACGTTCCAGAGTGGAAGATACTCTCAGTATCGCCCTGGTGTAAGACCACCATTCAGAATTGAAACGTTGCTTGAAATGGCTTTAGCCCTGTTTGGTGACCAGATCTGAATAGCCGGGTACTTCCCCACCGTCCTCTTCCCTGTCTCCTTCCCCTTCCCACTACCTTCAGCCTCACAACATACCCCAATTGGGGATGCCATAGTCCCACTGGCTCCAGACGAGAGCAGTTGGGACTCTTGTGCGGTATTCATGTAAAAAAAAAAAAAAAAATTATATCACCCGGATGATCCCACGGTACGCATAATATCAAATGATCAATATTTTGACAGAAATTCATAAAACCGTTGGACACGGCGGATGTGATAAAATGATGTAAAATATTTTTAAAAAAGCTTTATATTCCAAAAAAAGCTATCGAAATTTATGTTAGCCTGTGCGACGTGTGCGAATTAAAGCAAAAAAAGTATAGTTTCCAAACCCATCATTTCTAAAGATTTGAATGTACGGGGCCAAGTCGATTTATGTACCATTTTTTTAAGATTGAAAAATAAACTTTATTGGTTGAATAAAATGTGTCTACTTATTGAAAAAATGGTCTTCCTTATGGCTAAACGTGGTTAGCAAAATCGACAAATGGAGAATGTCAAAGATGCGCCTGGTGTAAGTTAGGCACATTGTGAAATGGCAGCAGATCACGATGTGGCTAGGCGCATCATGATCCGCCTGATTTTACGATCATCCGCCGACATATACATTACCCAGTTTCAGATTAATTTAAATGGAATGTAAATCCATACATTTTAGAATGATAATATTAAATGGAATTGGGTGAAAGTGAAAATAGGAGAAAAACAAGGAATGATGGTTTTTTTTATTTTTTTTTATTTACAAAATTAAGTTTAAGAACACAAAATATTTATAAAGATCACAATAATAATAGGTACAACATTTCAACATGAATTATTTTTACACGCACTGAGAAATAAATGTATGCAAAGTAGGATTCTGGGTGGATCCATGAAAATATTGGAAGTTAAAACAAGTAGTAACATCCATGGAGACATTATAAATAACTGTGAGAAATATGCAAGAGAAAATTATAACATTTTAAACGCCAAAAATTTGTATTCATGTCACCCACTAGAATGGTATAGTACGCGCCCAACTTTAAAAGCTGACCTAATATTGATACAGAAATTTTTATTAGTTTTGAGGTCCAAAAAGCGGCATGTGGTGTGAGCGGGAGGGGAGAAAGGCAGTCTCATCTTCTCATTCCCTATTATTACATACCCTCATTCATTTATATAATTATTAATATTGTATCGGTGATTCAATCCAATATCGAATTTGTATGCCTTTCTTAAAAGAATTGAGTTTGTTTATGGAAAAAAATATTTATTCATATATTGCATATGTACAGGGGCAAACAAATAATCCATCTTAACCCCTCCGCAACGTAAGCAGATATATGCGTTAAAAATACGACAGCAGTCAAGTACAATAAGCGTGTTTACACATCAGTGCGTGTCTCCATAGAAACCGTTATAATTCCGTTATTGTTTTAGTTACATCCGTAAAATAAAAAGTGAAAGGTCGATAGTGAATCATGCTGCACATATCTATTCAAGTTGTCCGTAGAAATACATAAGAAGAACATTCTGTCAGACGCGCAGTCTGACACATAATTTATCCTGCCAAATTTCCTATGGGCGCCCGACATTGTTAATTTCTATTAAATATTTTTATATGAAATGATAAAAAAGTGAGGTGACGAAAGTATTTACTACACATTTATACAATAGAATAAGTATTGTTGTTTACATAATCTGTGATTTTAGTACCGTTTTCACATAAAAAAATCACATGAGTCATTTTCACATTTTTTTAATGTTTGCATTCTAAATTTTAATATTTACAAATGTTAATATTTATTTGTAATATAATAATTCGAAAGCTTATTTTGTAACCTATCTAAAACAGTTTTTACTATTCGGCTACGTTCAGAAATTTTTCATTTATAGAGCTTTAACTGTGAAGCGGTAATAATACAAAGTTTTCGTAAAATGTCATTTCGTTTAAGACACCAAAAGCTAATATTCTCGAAAATTCGGAGGGGTTAATATTTTAAAGCACAACTTGCACAAAGTGTTTTTTCCTAAAATAATTAACTCGCTTCATCTATGAAAGAGCAGATTGTGAATTATTTTAAGTATTACCCTTTATACATAATGCCAAAAATTTTGTATTCATGTCATTGAATAGAAAGGCACTAGAAGTACAGAAAGATGTTAGATAACTGATACATATACACACGAGATTCATGAAACGATTTTGAGTGGTACAGGAATTAAACATTTCTTCCAATAAGTTCTCCCATCATTTCTATTTGCAGTGCAGGAATGAATAGAATCTTATTTTGTTCTTTTGTTTGAACACATTGTGCTCTTGACCTGACCTGTCCTGTGCCTTGCCTTATTTCGTATGAAACCTCGGAAATCTTACTATTACTTTGACGTAAAATTTTGGGGGTTTATTTTAAGCTATCGTATATTTTATTTACCGAAACACATTCCTTACAATAAAGTATCTATAAAAATAACATTACTAGCGTTTATTTGATAAATTGATAGGTTTTTCAATGCTTTTTGCGACCTACCACGCTCGAACTTTGACAGTTAAAATCCCGGCAAAAAAGACGCTCAGATGCCATAGATAATTTATTGCAAATTATTCCGAGTGGCTAGGTGTAATTCGGGTACCTAATACGTCAAGAATGAGAATGGCCCAAGCGATTCTGACCTTGTCCTTAATACAGTTTCTTTATACATTAGGGTTAAAATCGCACTAAAAAAAAATTTTAACTCGAAAATTTTGTCCACGCGCGCCGGCATGGTTACGGCTTAGGAGAGGTTGAAACATGGCTTCAAAATCTACATGGTACAAGTGCAATTCTGCAGAAATATTCCTGGTTGCAGTCTATTGGATGAGAATTGTCTCGACAATAGCTAACCTCCGATAGGAGAGCACACCAGAAGGAAGAAAAAGCAATGGTCTGATATAATAAATAATAGTGTATATTTGTACAAACATTATGAAAGAAGAAGCACAAAACTGAAGTATTTCTTTTATTATGAAAGGTTGACTAATACATACATACATACTTTTCACACACACACACTTTATTGAAACATTTCTGCAAAACGGTCAAACTGATAGCTCTTAGTTCTGTTGAAACCTTCTCTTTCTTATAAATGATGCATGCACCAGAAAGAGTAGTTCCAATTACATACATATTATTATTGAGGTCTAAGTGGCTGAACCACATTTGAATACTTTACGATGGTAGGAATAATAGACCAACAATAATTTGAATGGTTTTATAATAGTTATGATATCTTGTAGCACCTGTGATGAACCATATGTTCTATGGCACCTTTTAGTAATTAGTGTGAGGTGAAAAGAGGTGTATCAGAGTGGCTCCTAATAACACGACATCTTACCGCGCACACTTGGTGATGTGGCCCAACTTGTGCCAGATGTGTCCCTACAACATTTATAATATTAACCCCTCAGACCTCGAGCATATTTTGTCATATTTCCGCTTTGCAACAAAATCCAAATAAATGGAATATTTCTGGACATATCTGAACTACAAACTGTTTTTGAAAGGTGAAGAAATAAGTTTTCAAATTTTATTATCATAAATAAATGTATACTTTGTTACGGATTTACTTACTTGATGTCTATTTGCTCTTGTATAATGCTGAAAGGAACATAATATTGAAACCTCGTAATACTAGAAATGAAAGGCGACATGAAATTTAACAAAGGTTTGGTTTATTGTAGATGATAACTTCACAAAAATACACGATTCTACTTAAAAATTAAGACTCTATTTTGGAATTCAGGGCATGGTTTCCAAGCTCGAAGAGTTCTTTAATTTCCCTTATCACATTTTAATATAATCTAAAATAACTATCGGCAAAGTTAACACATGTCAAGATCTCAGAAGTAATATTGTTAATGACTAACTGGTTAAAAAAATGGGCGCCATACTCCTGCTAAACAGGGTAATATTTATCTAAACTGTTTTTATATAAAACCATGATGATGATCGTCGGCTTCGCATCTCGAGAAGTCACCCACCTGCTCCTCAACGAGGAATTAGATCCGCTCTCGGTCAATCAAATCTCGGAACTGACATTTTAAATCTTGTCTCTGGTTGCCGTCAAAGCCCATTGAGTCACGTCTTCATAGACTTCCCGTGACCAATGTTTTACTGCGTTACAACTTTTAGAAATATTCTAATTTTGAATGCAAACAGAAAAAAAGGTTCGCCTTACTTTTTTTCTATTTAACAAAAAAAACTAAAAACTTACACATATTTTATTGGACATAATAATATATGTATTATATTGTGTACTTTTGTCATTTCACATAAAAATAATTAATAAAAAAATTCAGTTTCAAAATTTTTCTCAAATTGCATTCAGAAACTTGATTTCATGTTTGTGCACATTTTAATTCTTCTGCGGTTAATTTATTTGATTTGAATATAAAGCATGGTGTTTTCTCTTTCTAACACCCTTTATATCATTTTCACACCATGACGGTAAGACACAGCGATTTCTTTGCGACCTGTATGAGCCGTTCCCATAAGCAAACAAATTAGCCTGAGAGGTTATTAACACAGCACAATAATATTTATGTTAACTCCTCGGGCTAATTTGTTCGCTTTTTGGAATAACTCATTTATGTATCACAAAAATCATTCCGTCTCTCTTACCATAATGGTTAGAAATATGATCGAAACATTATTAGAGAGAGAAAATACCACGCTTTACATTCAAATCCAGAAGTTAACAACAAAATAAATAAAATGTACATCCATCTTTATGAAACCAAAGTTCCAGATGCAATTTGAAAAGAATTTATAAACTTTTTATCAATTATTTTTAAAATTTATCAATTAATTTGAATTATTTTTACATGAAATGACAAAAAAAGTGAGTTGACGATAACTTTTGTAATACAATTATGTAATAAAATAGTGTGTTTTTTTTTTTTCGTTAAGGTGAGCCATTTTTAAATCTTTTTTATGTTTGCATTAAAATTTGAAAGTGTCTCTAACCATCTTTCAACAACAATTTTTAGTTTTCAAATTTATTTTGATTTTATTGCAACGCGGAAATATTTTGACCTCCTGACAGAGGATGCCCGAGGCCTGAGAGGTTCACACAATCTGCATAATATTGATATTAAGATAAATACAGTGAAACCCTCCTAACCTCTCTGCGAGTGAGTTTTGGCAAACAAAACTGTACGTGAGGAGTGAGTTTTTTTTTTGGTTCATTTTTTTAATATTTTTTTATAAATTATCATAGATTAACTAAAAATAATATTATGTTTTGAATTAAAATGTCGACATCAATCCACGAAAATAAACCAACATCGAAAAAAACATGTCCATACAAAAAAACTGCTTCCTTCCTCTGACGACCGCTAAATGACGCAAAAAGAATTTTCAAACTAAGGCTGTAAAGTTGGTATTGTGGGTTTGTCCTGCAAAACTTCAACAAACTACGCGCAGATGTCAAAAGATGCCACTACAAGTCAAACAGTTTCATTAAATATGACGGTATTTGAATAATAGCCGCGGACGAAACGTTTCGGCCATACTCTTCGGGGCATTTTTTCACTTTGCCAAACCGTTTCTCCCATACTGGTGGAGAGGTTAAGAAGTTTTGTGGCTTAACCTGTCAAAGGCCCGCAAATTCCAGGAAAAATATGGAAATTTCGTAACAAAACACGATTTTGAATTTTGAATTAAATGTTTTGTTGATTAATTTTGAGCTATCGTATATTTCATTGACTGAAATACGTTCCTAGAACAATAAACTATGCACCAAAACAACATTACTTGCGTTAATTACGTAAATTAATAGGTTTTATGATGTTTTAGTCGAGGAACACGTGTCAAAACTGACAGCTTCAATTTGCGCCAAAAATGACATTTCGATTCCACAGATAAAAATCATTTAAAAATAATCTGGTGTTGTCAGATGAATGAAACTAGTGGCTATATCATCAATGATGTTGGCGCAAGCGATTCTGACCTTGTTTTCATACAAATTCTGTACATAGAAGGGTCAAAATCGCGGTCAAACTTTTTTATTTCGAAATATTTTTTTCGCGCATGCGCAAAAGCTGCGCGCAAGTCCGCGGCTCCGGCCGTTTAGAGGTTAAGAGGGTTTCACTGTATAACGATACATTAATTTGGGCTAGCTGGCAGCACCCGCGATGACACGCGTGAACTGTGGCATCTTTCTTTATTTAGGACGATGTGACCTCAGGGTGGCCCTAGTGCCACGGAACCTGTCCAGGGTTGGTTATGATGCCCAGTTTGTAGTAGCGCGCCGTGGCCGAGGGGGCGGGCGGGGGTGGGTTGGAGCCGGTGGGCAGCGAGGCGGGTTCACCCTGAAGGACGCCGGCGCACACCCATTGCTGCTGGTACTGCACTGGAAATTAGAAAAATGATATCAATCTGTCGTCAGCCAAATTATCATAAACTTACAGAAATTCTCCAATCAACAGACCAAATCTCCCGTCTACTGAGACACCAAATGGCATCAAAAGAACATAAACATGTACATAATGTTACATAAATAAAATGTAACAAGTGAATTATCTCTGTGAATGGGTTCTTTTAGTATGAAGTTTATGAACATTCAACATTGTATATTGGCCACATTGCCATGTTTATCTCTGCTCAGTTGGTTATACTGAGTATCTACACAGAGGGTTCTCAGGCAGGACTGGCCATGAGCTCCGCATTCCTTGACCAGCCACAGGTGACTTCGGCCACGGTCCCTGTAGCTGGTTGACTCAATCACATAGTCATAATTCGCCATATTACAACATGTGAAGTTTTTTAAATCCGCGCCCATCAGCGGCATCCATTACTGAAGACCATCAGCACATCAATTAAAATCCTGGATCATCTGGAGTACCATGGGAGCACATTATTTCTGCTGGATATAACCAAATCCAGCATCTACAGAAGCAGTCATCAAAAGACCTTCCGACTACACCTGGAGCCAGAGGTGCTCGCAGAGACGCGGCCCAAGACCGCTGACCTTGGCCGCCATCAACGTAGTCGGCTTGCCGGCAACCGCCCTGGGATTGGACGTCGCCGGGAAACCGTGGGTCTGGAGACCTGTTCGTTGCTTCAGCCTGCCGTGACAGCATATGTCAGCAGTGGAGGGAGCTGACTGCACATCTCCGAAAGCAGCAGCAGCATGGATCACCTGCATATGGCATCGCCAACACATCAACTCCTCAAGATTAAAATGGTACTAACGCTCCTTGCTATGCCCATCCAATATTCTAGCTTAGCCCTGATTATTTCTAAAATCAAGTTATTTGTGCTTATCTCTACATATTTTACATAGTTTTAGTTTACATTAATGTACTACCTAGCGCCATCAGTTTAGTAGGTACCCATAATCTCAACCTGTAAGAAATACAACAATATTGTTCTTTCAATATCTGTATAATTTTGTGTTATTTTGTTAATTTGTATAATTGTTAACCTCAACACGGGCTTGTCCTAGTGAGGTGACAAATTGTATTGTAAACATTTTTACCTGCAGTGTAAAGAAACAATAAATAAATAAAATAAATATTATAAATTAAAGTCCCCCGCGTCGTCTGTCTGTCTGTTCGCGATAAACTCGAAAACTACTGAACATGTAAATACTAACTTTTCCACAGTCTGACGGTGGCATCGTCCCCGGAGGAGGCGAGCAGCGTGCCCGTGACGTTCCAGCAGACTCTCCAGGCCGGTGCGCCATGTTGGTCAAGTGCCGCAGCCACCTCGGCACTGTACCGCCCACCACCCTCCCTGGAATGCATATACATCTATGTTATACAATAAATCATACTAAATATACAATACTTTCTGCTTCACTTATCTACATTGAACTTTTGAAATGGTCTGACTACTAAAAAAACTAAATTGATAAATTTTAAATTATATTATTGCACAGACCTGAAATAAAAACTTAACCACTGGAGTAATTTTGGTAAAAAAAAAAAATGGACCACTTTTATTTTTCCGCGATTGATAGCTGTCCAAAATTGGACCACATTTTCCTAACATTCGTAAAACATTTATTGTAATTATTTAAAACATTTCCATGGCCAGCTATTTATTTTAAAACAAAGCTATTGAAATGCTTTATCTATTATGACCATAGATAGATGTAGCAAATCCGAACTTCGTAGACTATTTTATGCCGAATTTTTGATCAGCTGTTTACGGTTAAAATTAAGTCCTTTTTCCATAGATATGCACCTTTCATTATAAAGTATACCACAGATAACACACAGAAATCGAAAATATTCTATGTTGACTCGAATAAGTACCCCTCACGGCAGTTTCAAAGTAACTTAAACTTAACGATTGTTTTATATTTTTTTTTACAAATCCTACAAACACGGGGTGGATGGTAAAATACAGGATAATTCATTGGCTATACAGAACTATAATAAGTTTTTTTGTTTCCATGTGAAAATTCGCAGTTATGATTTTTTTAATGTTGGTGAAAAATTAAAAAAAATGATCTGCTGGGAAATCTCTAGCAATCGAGAAAAATTTATTTATTTCACGTGGTCCCTCCAGTGGTTAGAATTGCTTACACAATGGTATCCCTGCATTATGTACATGATGATGACGTAGGTCCCGAGGGAAATTATTTTCCTCAGAGCCTTCTGTGTAGGTATAGTTAAGATGAAGCCATAGTAAATAATGCAAAATCCTACAAAATCAAATGTTTTTGTTTTGAAAATTTGATCACTTAGAAGTATTATAGATGCTTCAATTAAATACTGCGTGTAGAACATACTTTGGCCCTTAAAAATATCGGTCATTTTTTTTATAAGTCTTTTAATAAGCCTATAAAAAAATAAAGTACAAGGTCTATAGAAAACACTTTCAAGTCCAAAGTCTCCTATTTATAAACCTCTTTTCGGATATGATTTTATTGTATAATGTGGCAAATTCAGTTTATTTTATAATAATCGCAAAAAAAAATGATATTGACGCCTGATCTTCCCAAAATAAAACAAAATATGCATTTTCGCGTTGTTATTTTACAATACGGCCACTAGTCGACGAATTCGGTTTTTCAAAGTGAACCCTATGGTGTCCACCGAAGAACTACTGCCCACGCCAGACCTATTTCGTATCAGTCACGCCCCGGACAGAGCGGGAGAAGAATGTGTGACTTCACGTCGCTTGATTTCGTGAAATCAATTTTAAATTTCCGTTTTATTACAATAAACAATGCGTAAAAAAGGAGTTAATGTTTTTCACAGGTTTTTACGAAATCAACCTGTAAAAAAAATTTCTCAAATGCCTTTTCCAACCTTTCCAAAAGCTTTTTCTTGAGTATTTTCAAACTCCTCCCTTAAAGGGGCGTGAATTCCGATTTCGATTTTTTCCTGAACTATTGGATCGCCTTAATGTAAAAAAAAAAGTGAAAATATTGAAGTGGTTAAAGAATATTAAATAGTTTAATTAATTTTGATTTTTTTTACACCAGCTCCACATGGGGGTCCCTGAGGAAAATATTAATTAATTTCCCTCAGGGCGTGTCGTCTTTGGATATGACATGTGAAGGGTTTTTTTTAAGGAAGGTAAGGAGAGTAAGATGTGGGAAGGAAAAAGGTATGAGGGGTGGGTAGGAATCTGGGGATCAGTGTGTCTAGGAGTGATGGACATTTGAATTCATGAGAGTCTGAACCCGTCTCTCCAAATCCGCCCCGCACAATAGGTAGGCAGACGCATCCACCGCCAAGATCTAGACAATCCTCACCCCATGAGCCCGGGCATCTCTGCTAAGTAACGAACCACCAGGGATGACCTATGGCAGAGGTGTTGGTTATTCAATGGATGTCCCCTGACTACATTCTGCGAATTCGCATGGCCAACGCTCTGCAGCTTCAGCGCCTTAAGTTCAAGTTAATAGTGTATTGTACATGAATGCATGTATACTTAGCTTTCTTACTTTGCTAACAATACTAATTTCCAACTTGAAAAAATCCAAAATATTTTTTTGTATTATATTCCTGCAAACGCTAATTGCATTTATTTTTAAAGAATTCATTTATTTTTAAAGAATTCATTAATTTTGTTTCAACTGTTTTTCTCTTTAACCCATTCCCATAATTGGTGATCCAATCGTCCCCCACTGCCTACATTATGGTGACCGGACAACTCCGAATGAAACCAACTTAGAACCTCCTCAGAAAAGTCATTAGAAGCGATGATAAAAAAATTTAAAAAATTGGTGAAATAGGCTACGTTAGGTTAGGGTTAAGGGCTATTTTTAAATTATTTTTTTCATAGCTTTTAATGACTTTTCAAGGAGGTGTTGAGTTGACTTGATTCTGAGTTGGCATAGAACCCTACATTATAATGACATAATATACTTCAGACATGTCATTTCTCACAATATCAACAAAAAATGCATGGGGCAGTTGTAACTTGCCTCGCCTATTACGTTACCGTGCCTTTGCTTTCCACTTTCAGTGTTATATTGTGCCTAAAGGATGTCATTGATAGGTTTGGATTCTTAAGTTTTATTTACTTTTTAAACAAAATGTTAAACTTACGGCATAGGTTTCAGCGTCAATATCCTTACATCGGATGTAGCAACGGCTAACAGGTGATAAGACCTTCCGAGATTGGGTGCGAAGGCCAGGTCGTTGACGGGTTCCGTGAGGGCGGGCCAGGAACCCTGCGGCTCCACGCGCGCCCAGCGCCGGGTGGTCTCGCTGTACTCTAGCAGCACTATGCGACCCCCCTCGGCACTGCCGGCCGCCACCATGGGCGGGTGGGCTCTGGATAGGGAAGGGTTCCACGTGAGACAGCTCAGAGATACTTTGGTGGGGATTTCATGCTGCAACGTCCATTGGGCTAAGTTCATCACATCGGGAGCTTCATATATTCTGAAATGTGAAACCAAACCTCACTATATTATGTACGTAATGTGTGTATTCCTTTTTCCTTTCCTTTCCAAAACTCAATTTTCCCTCCAACAATCTTTCAAAGAGACTCCTTGGTTTTGATTACACTTTGAAAATGGAACACATTAAAACATTGAGAAAAATTTACTAAGCATGTACCCAATCTAATGAAGAAAGTACCTTCCTAATTATTTTTTTTTTGCTTTTTTTGAAAATGAGAATTTAACCCTTACGTATAAAGAAACTGTATGAAGGACAAGGTCAGAATTGCTTACGCCAATATCATTCTTGACGTAACCGTTGATTTCATTAATCTAGCTAATCGGAATATTTTTAAATGAATTTTCTATGACTTTGCGCTTCACTTTTGGCAACTGTTAAAGGTGGCAAAATTGATATTTTACATTTTCAAATGAGCACAAAGGTCTTTATTTATTTGAAAACTCCTTTGAATTGTGTTTTAATGTTGGGTATGTATTCAGATTTGTATAGAAATAATAAAATTAGTTTATATTTGTGTGATTATATTTTTTGAAAATTATTTCCAAAATGGAAGATTTTTCAATCTTTTTTTTTAGTTAGTTAAATATCCTGGAAAATCTCTTACGATATTATCATGTAATAACATGAATAATAAGATATATTATCTGGTAAACAGAAAACAATCGCAAAATAAAATGGTAAATATTTCCCTATCGAGTCCACGCTCAAAACAAACTTTAAAAAATTAAAATAAATTGTTCTAGGTAGATGGTTAGTAATAAGTAATTCAGTAACCGGAATTGAAAAAAAATTTTGCGTTTTTTTTTTTTTAATTTAAAAAATGCGAAATGTCATTTTTCAAGGACTGTCATGTTAATTACAACGATGAAATACGCATTTTTAAAAGAAAAAATCACTTTCTGTCAGTTAGACAGTACGAATTGCAATCTTCGGAAATGAGAAATAATGCGTATTAATCATTATTTTGGTCGGTTTCATAAACACGAAAAATCACGCGAGTCGTTTGCCGTCGTAATTAACAACATGGCGTTCCTTGAGAGATGACATTTTGCATTTAAAGATAACAAAATAACCATTAAAATGCAATATTTTTCATTTCACAATACTGAATTACTTATTACTAACTGTAATCTACCTAGTACAATTTGTTTTAATTTTTTAAAGTGTGTTTTAAGCATGGACTCGATAGGGGAATATTTACCAAAAAAACAATTCCTTTGTTTTTATATGGATATTTGACCAAAAAGCAACAAGGTAATTTCTACGTGGTTGTTTAAAACACCACCCGACATTCAACATGTTAAGTAAAAACCTAACCTAATGGAAGAAATACCTAGCCTAATAAATTATGCCTAATATAATTTGAATTTGAAACAAACCTTATGATGCCATCAAGCGAGCAAGTAGCTATGAGAAGTCCGAGGGTCTTGGGACCGAATTTAATGTCTGTGACAGAGGTTCGTGAGTCCCCCAGACTTGCTCTCCGTGACCACAGCCGCTTTCTGTTGTCTCCCGTTCCATTTATTTCTTCTGAAATCCAACATTACATTCCCATGTTACCACAATGACAAACTTATGTAGTAATGAATTAGAGCATAATAATTTTATCCGTGTATTCATGTAAATACTTTTTATGCGTAAGAGTTTTACAAGCGTTAATTGTAGTCAGTTTTCAAAACCATTATAAAGTTTTAAAACTTCAAATTGATATTGCTTTGGAAACTGAAATAATGTAAAATGATAAGATGTTTAAAAGCTAAACAATAATAGTAAAATATTTTGTGTGATGTATGACAACGAAGATTAATATATAAGAATTATAACAATGTTTTTGGGACGTGCGCAAAGGTTATGTAAATATTCAGTTAGATCATAATTAAGAAAAAGTCGATAATTGCAAACAGACCACTTTCTTCCCAAATGGCAGCAGTTCTATCAAAGGAGCATGTTGCTAAAACTTGTCCAAATTCAGGATGAGCCCAAGTCACTTTCCAAACTGAGCCGCTATGAGCCTTCCAACTAGCAGTTAGCTGCCAATTACCTTTTGCATCTTGATCCCAAACCTAAAGAAATGAAACAATTAGTATCAATAATATCTGTTATCAAAAGTAGCTTTTCAAAGTTTGAATACAATCACCTTCACAAACTGGTCGCTAGAGCATGTTGCCATGCGTTCTCCGTAAAAGTCGTAAGCCACATCGTGGATTAAGTCCTTGTGATCAGCATTAATAGAACACGACTCGAACATTTCAGAATTTAGTATTTTATAACTGACAAGATAATCCAAAAACACATCGGGCAAGTTTCGCCGCTAAAAGTGACAGTTGCAGGTTCTATAGTATCTGGCTATTCACCACGGATTTTACAAGCCATGTCATTTTCAAGTAGGCACTCTATAGCCCATGGAAATGAGCGCTGCTATTGCTCTTACCCTTTCTCGAGTTGGCACGGTAGAAGACAGACGTGACCGGACAACTCGGGATCATGCAACTTCAACAACTCCTTTGAAAAGTCATTAAAAGTGATGAAAAAAATGGTTAAATAAGATATGTTACGGCTTATTTTCAATTTTTTTTCATAACTTTTAACGACTTTTCAAAGGGGTGTTGAAATTGCATGATTCCAAGCGTGGGTGGTTAGATATATTTATGTTCCAAGCTGTTATGGAACTGGTGGCAGAATATTATTGGAAATTCTTTTTAAATATGTAAGTAGGTACTTACAGTTTGTCAAATAAGAGTAGAAAACATAGGAGGGCGCCACTGTGGTTCAAATGGCAATACTAAACATATAACTCATGGTGTTGATGTAAAGCTGTGTAACCTACATTTTTATAAAAAATTAAAAAGGCATAAAAGTGAAAAAAATATTTTTTCATTACAATACCCACTGATCTCAAAATTAGAATTGCGTATAGTTATATTATTATTGAACCTTCGCAATTTTGTGTTAACATAATGAAGAAAAACGATAATGTAATAAAATATAAAGCACAGTTTAGAGATTGCCCACATTTATTTAATACTAGCTTGTAGGTACCTAGCGTTGCCCGGGTTTTAGATCGTGTCTCTAATTTTAGATCTGAATATATAATATCGTAGTGTAACTAAACTCACCATTAGTGATTCTTCCTTTCTGTCTCATTGAGGTATATAAAATATCAATGTTCTGTCTACTGTTAAATTCAAATTTGGGCTAAAGTTCGGTGTTTGGGTAAAATTCCTAAAAAATAAAACTAGTTATTTTTATACTAATTTGGGGTCGGGGAATCCGAATCTGAAAGAATTAGGCGGCGGCAAGCAATATTAACTGAATTAAACGACTTTAAAAATTTTTATACACATACAGGAAAATAGCCATTTTGGAAGCATTTTGATTCCTAGAAAATCAAACTAGTTATTTTTATACTAACTATGGGCCGGGGAATCCGAATCTGAAAGAATTAGGCGGCGGCAAGCAATATTAACTTAATTACACGACTTAAAAATTTTCTATACACACACACATGAAAATAATCATTCCGGAAGTATTTTGACACATGTAGTACAAAGATCATAGAAAAACACGATAACATAGATGTTTTTACCACACAAAATTTAGTGTTGCCATTAAGCAGTAATATTTATAACGTAAAATAACATGTTTATATTTTAAGTACTTATTTTTTATAATTGATTCTCAAATATTTTAGGAAGGTACACCAACTAGTATTGTGGAGTTTTTATGCCTTGACGCGAGTAGGCGTTATAAAGGGGCACGTTCTTTTGTATCACAAACCATGTTACATAAACACGGCGTAGCTGCTAAACTACTTGAAAACAGGGATGTTTTTTTGCCGTGACGCGAGCAGGCGGTATAAAGGGGCACAAACCATGTTACACAAACCTAGCGTTAGGTTAGGATAGGTTAGGGACGCGAGCAGGCGGTATAAAGGGGCACAAACCATGTTACACAAACCTAGCGTAGCCGCTAAACTACTCGAAAACAGGGATGTTTTTTTGCCGTGACGCGAGCAGGCGGTATAAAGGGGCACAAACCATGTTACACAAACCTAGCGTAGCCGCTAAACTACTCGAAAACAGGGATGTTTTTTTGCCGTGACGCGAGCAGGCGGTATAAAGGGGCACAAACCATGTTACACAAACCTAGCGTAGCCGCTAAACTACTTGAAAACAGGGATGTTTTTTTGCCGTGACGCGAGCAGGCGGTATAAAGGGGCACAAACCATGTTACACAAACCTAGCGTTAGGTTAGGATAGGTTAGGGACGCGAGCAGGCGGTATAAAGGGGCTCAAACCATGTTACACAAACCTAGCGTAGCCGCTAAACTACTTGAAAACAGGGATGTTTTTTTGCCGTGACGCGAGCAGGCGGTATAAAGGGGCACAAACCATGTTACACAAACCTAGCGTTAGGTTAGGATAGGTTAGGGACGCGAGCAGGCGGTATAAAGGGGCACAAACCATGTTACACAAACCTAGCGTAGCCGCTAAACTACTTGAAAACAGGGATGTTTTTTTGCCGTGACGCGAGCAGGCGGTATAAAGGGGCACAAACCATCTTACACAAACCTAGCGTTAGGTTAGGTTAGGTTAGGGACGCGAGCAGGCGGTATAAAGGGGCACAAACCATGTTACACAAACCTAACGTTAGGTTAGGTTAGGTTACGCATTTTTAAGACTACGAATTTTCATACTTTTGATTTAAGAATACGCCGTTGAGATAGTCGTAATTCATCAGGTTAATGTGTTAATACGACGGACGAAGAAGACTTGGTCGATTTATAAGGTATGTTTTTGAGAGCTGGTAACACTGCCGGCACATGTTTTTGTATATTTCTTGTTTTTCTATGATCTTTGTACTACATGTGTCAAAATACTTCCGAAATGATTATTTTCAAGTGTGTGTGCATAGAAAATTTTTAAGTCGTGTAATTCAGTTAATATTGCTTGCCGCGGCCTAATTCTTTCAGATTCGGATTCCCCAGCCCATAGTTAGTATAAAAATAACTAGTTTGATTTTCTAGGAATCAAAATGCTTCCAAAATGGCTATTTTCCTGTATGTGTATAAAATTTTTTAAAGTCGTTTAATTCAGTTAATATTGCTTGCCGCCGCCTAATTCTTTCAGATTCGGATTCCCCGACCCCAAATTAGTATAAAAATAACTAGTTTTATTTTTTAGGAATTTTACCCAAACACCGAATTTATTCCCAAATTTGTGTTAAATTAAATGAAAGCAAATCGCTTTAAAATACTACCTTTTAATCAAATTTGTGTCATGAAAAAAAAAAAGTTTTTTTTAAATGTGGTTTACTGTGTTCTATACATTCAGTGACATTGCACTTTAAAAGAATATTTGACAGTTAAATTGGTGTTGCCAACCTACAAATTTTGTAAACACCCGGTCTCCCTTACTTCCCTACTTACTTATACATTTTTAGAAGAACATCCTAGTCTCCCTGGACAAATAAAAGTAGTAAGTATATAAAATTTACATTGAGATTTTACTGAACCAAGGTATTTTTGTTGTAGGTATAATTTGTTAAGGGTGAAATGTTCCATTTTATTCAATTATTGTGTAATCTATAAGAGATCTTTATATATTTATGTAAGTCATCTTTTCTGTCAGCTCAGCTCAGATACTAAGATATTTTTGTGTGGGTGGTTATACGCATTGTACACATAATTTCATATTAGTGATCGATGAACCCGTGGGTGCAATAGCACCCCCCACACGGCCACTTCCGAGCGACCGAGTCCTGCGCCACTTCAGGCTGCCACGCAGAAGTCTCCCAGTGAACTGCACCGCAAACCTATCGGTCTTTACTTTATAATGAAACGGTGCTAATCTGTTTAAGTTGTTGTTGTAATAGTTTCTCTAGTCTGTAGTTAGTTAGAAGTAAGATAGTAGTTGTAGAAATATATTATAAATTTGTATAGCCCCCTTGAAGTGATTTTTTTACAAAAATGGAGCTATTTAAACCATCCAAAGTTATTATTAGTCCCCAGTTTTTTTAATGCAACAGGAAGATCAGCGTACATATACCTCTTCACTTGGCATTACTTGTAATAACTTGGATACCTGCAGTGAGTATCAACCTTGCCCAGTCTTGAAGGTTGAGCTTCCTACCACCAGGTTATTGACCATTAGTTTTATTTGCTAATGAATCTGCCTTCTTGTTTTCAGATAAATTTCCTTATAAAGAAAAATCTTTGTTTATAACTAAAACAAAGTACCTACTTGACTGATAAGTGAAGGAATGTAGAATAGTTCCATCTGTAAGGGCCCAGATGAAAAATCTTTCTGGTTATAACTAAAGCAAATTACCTACCCGACTGGTAAGTGAAGGAATGTAGAATAGTTCCATCTATAATGGCCCAGATGAGAAATCTTTCTAGTTATAACTAAAACAAAGTACCTTCCCGACTGGTAAGTGAAGGAATGTAGGACAGTTCCATCTATAATGGCCCAGATGAAAAATCTTTCTGGTTATAACTAGAACAAAGTACCTACCCGACATGTAAGTGAAGGAATGTAGAATAGACCCATCTATAATGGCCCAGACGAAAAATCTTTCTGGTTATAACTAAAACAAAGTACCTTGTAAAAAGAAATATGTAGTTTTGTGCTCTATGTGACTAATTATATTTAACTATGAAGTAGGCGGCTGGTCACATGCCTGACCTGCATTACTCTTTTGGATATTTAGAGTGCCTCAGGGTATCCAGCATGGTCAATTGATAATATCGGTAACTTGTCAACTTACCTGAGCATGACTGCAGATCGCCAACGAACAAACAACAGTTCACAACGGGCTCACCCATACGCACACTTCGAAGCGACCGAGTCCCGCGCCACTTCAGGCCACCGTCAGAAAAGTAAAGACCGATAGGTTTACAGCCCAGTTCACCGTGAGACTTTTTTGTGAGTGGCACGGGACTCGGTCGCTCCGAAGTGTGTGTGTGGCGAGTTCTATTGACTAAGGATGGATTGTTTCAAAAAAATTATCAATTTTTTTAATAAGTCAGGTATACTCGTACATATCTACATCATACGTATGTCTAGCAACAATAAATTATCGTGGAAACAAGTTTAGGAGTCCGAGTGGTTAAGTTAAATTTCATGTTCTATGAAAGTTCTGTGATTATTTCAGTTTTGTGAAGCAACGATATATAATAACAGAACTTACACAGGACTTGAAAAGTAACTTCAAATATTTGATAAATTGTTCAAATTTTTTTAAACAACCCATGGTGTTGTTAATTTATTCAGCATTAACTGTTGGTTTTGTAATATTTCATTAAATGAAGACAATTTTAAATATTACAATTTGAGGTTTATCTCATAAAGTAAAAAAAAAAAGTTTTTGTGTTAGCGATCTGCAGTCATGCTCGGGAACAATAACAAGTTAACGATATTATCCTTTATCGATCGACCACGTTAGATACCGAGGGCTCCTGTCATAACTAAGCTCTTGACAGAGTATCAGGTATTAGCAACTTTTAGACTCGTACGTATATGTATTTATATTAGGCTTGCTTGTGGGTTTGTCTTCATCGGGTGAGAATTTTTCTTTCTTATAAACATGAGTATGACTTGCCTGTAATACTACACTCATCTTATTAGAAAAATATTGTATGAAATAGTATCTGCCGTGCATATTTGTTTTGTGCAAGTATGAATAAGAAATTCGGCGGTGTTGTTATTTGAATAGTCTTACAACCAAAGCTTGCGGTGAGATATACAAAGTCATTGTGGATTGTTAGGGAATCGGATATTGGAATTCATTTGACCATTGCGTTATGTAGGCATCAGAGTTCACTAATAAGAAACCATAAAATAAGCCACACTTCATAGAGGAATATTTCAGGGGATTATTTTATTGAAATGAGAAAACAGAAAAATTATTTAAAAACCATTGTTTATTTGCGTTATTCTCGTTACACCATTAATCTTACCCTAAAACTAAATTCTTTTGTAATCTGTAGTGGCATTCTTTTAGTTTGAATATAGGCAGTACAAAGGCCCGTCGCTTGTGAGCTCTGCCATTAATGTTTGCCGTGATAATCCCATTAACACAACCATTGACATGATAAATATTGACAATTTTTGTTGTGTTACGAGCTTCCCATGCTCGACGGAAAACATTCCATAAACATCCCATCCCGGGTGAAGCGGGAAGGCAGGCAGGGGCCGGCAGGGGGTAGACAATTCATTTTTTGAAAGGAGCCGCACGACGCTGTCATGTATGGAGAATAAACGGAACGGCTTTTTGTGGTTATGTGCAATGAGCGAGCATAATCACGAGTATAAAATATTATTATTATACCTAAATATAATATAATAATAAAAATATTTGATAATAAAATTATAATAATAATATAAAATAATAATATAATTATAATAATAATAATAATAATATAATAATAATAATAATAAATTATAATAATAATATAATTATAATAATATAAAATTATAATGTTTTGCTTAGCATTGAATCCTATGTCTAAAATGTTAATTAAAAGCAAGTTTGGAATAAAAATTAAGGGTAATACAAGAGAGAGTAGTATAGTTTCACATCTATTATATATGGATGATATAAAATTATTTTCAAATTCTGAATCAAATTTAGAAAAAATGATTAAGGTAGTTAAAATTTTTTCAGATGATATTAAAATGACTTTTGGTTTAGATAAATGTAAAACGATCCATATAGAGAAAGGCAAAATTGTAGATGGAGACGAGGGTATATTTAGAAATTTCAAAATTAAAAGTATGAAAGAGGATGAGGTTTATAAATATTTAGGATACCCGCAATCGAATAGATTAGATCACACTAGTATTAAAAATGATATTAGGATTAAATTTCAAACTAGGATCAGAAAAATTTTAAAATGCAATCTATCTGCTAAAAATTTAGTAAAAGCAATAAATACTTGGGCAATACCTTTATTAACGTACTCATTTGGCATAATTAAATGGTCCAATACAGATTTAGATAGTTTAGAACGATTAATTAGAACTACGTTAACAAAGTTTAATTGCCATCATCCAAATTCAGCTATAGAACGAATTAATTTACCTAGAAATTTAGGAGGTAGAGGTATAGTCAAAATAACATCTTTGAAACACAATCAGGTAGAAATGCTTAGAAATTTTTTCCATAGGAAAGCTAATAGCTCAGAAATGCACAAAATAATTTGTAAGGCAGATAGAAACATTACACCTTTAAATTTATATGACGAGAATGCCAACATTCTTATAAATACTAACCAGGAATTATTAGATTCCTGGTCAAATAAAATTATTCATGCAAAACACTTCAATTATCTCAACCAAACGTATGTTGACAAACTTTCGTCAAACAAATGGTTGAGTATTGGAGAGTTGAGCGCAGAAATAGAAGGATTTATGCTTGCCATTCAAGATAGAGTCATTAATACTAAAAATTATAGGAAGCATATAATCAAAGATATAAATCAAATTGATGATTTATGTAGAAAATGTTTGGCTTTTCCGGAAACTATAGAACATATTATATCGGGATGTTCTATATTAGCGCCGTCCGAGTATACATTTAGGCACAATCAGGTTTTAAAAATAATCCACCAAAGTTTGGTAATTAAACATAACTTGATTGACTGCCGTAATATAGTACCATATTATGAATATGAACCAAATTCATTTTTAGAAAATGAATTTTATAAAATATATTATGATAAAACTATACTAACAGACAGAACAATTAGTCATAATAGACCTGATATAGTTTTACATGACAAAATTAAAAAAATAACTTATATCATTGATGTAGCTATTCCAAATTCCTGTAATATTCAAAAAACTGTTTCTGAAAAAATTAGAAAATACACAGATTTAGGAAATGAGATTAAAAGAATTTGGCATTCTCGGAATATAAAAATATTACCATTTGTTATTTCGGCTACTGGCATTATACCTAGGTCTCTGATTCAAAATTTAGGCGTATTAGATTTGTCAAAGAATTTATACATAAAAATGCAAAAATCGGTAATTTTAAATACATGTAGGATTACAAAAGATTTTTTAAATATTTATATTGAGGGATCAGTAGGATTTATAGGTTCAATTAGGAATTCCACAGAGCCGAACCCTCTGATATGAAAATATCTGGAGTCGGTGAATTATTTTCCCATCTGGTCTCTGGTAGGTTGACATGTTGTTCTTGTATTGTTTTGTAATTATAATACATATAGTGCAATTGCATAACGTGGATTGACCAGATGATCATTTGGGAAGTGTGTGAAAGGGTTTAGTTTTTCCTGTGGGGAAAATTAAACCCGGACATTTAAATCTGGTGCGTATCAAATATTAATACAATTATTCTGTTTTTGACGTAAATATTTATGGACTGGAAATTTTTAAAAGGTACTTTAGGTCCTGCAATAATCGATTTCGTCGGAAATCTTTCCTGATAAATACATATATGTGTTTTCTCCCTGATGTACCATCTTTTCTTCATCAGAACGCATTTTAACATTTATGTGAACGACATACGTCAAATTTTTTGGTGTTATGTCAACTGCGCGGACCTAATAATACTGTCGTAATGGATGATTATTTCTTTTGTGAACTCACTTGTAAATAAAGTCTATTAATTTATACAGGCTTGGACACGTAGAACACTTGTCAAATTGTGTGAATCGCGCGAACTTCACCCCAATCTTTCAACAAACGGAGGAGACGGAAAACAAAAAAATGTTAATGTGATATTTGAGAGATTATCACGGCCAACGTTAATGGCGGAGCTCGCTGGAGACTCATCTTAATATAGGCATTTAGTTTGAATAAAGGTAGTAATGCCTGTAGTGGCATTCTCTTAGTTTGAATATAGGCAATTGGAATATATGGCGAGCGATATGCTGAAATAGGCCAAGCCACATCTTTTATAGCTGTGTGTGGCACCCATCTTAGAATAGTCTTTCAATGGAAATGCTATGGTTCCATCTTATTTTCACTTATTATTTGAAACACTAATATTTAAAACAAACTGAAGATCACCATAACAATGCCTACATATACAGAGTTGTCCGGACAACTCAGAACCTCCTTTGAAAAGTCAAAGTGATGAAAAAAATATATTTAAAAAAAAAATGTGTAGTTCTCATGCGGTAGAAGTGAAACCTTAACTACACAATCTCAACCAATCCAAACCTTGAAAAGTTAACTCATAATCAAAGCGGCCAATGTGGTAAGGTTTCATCTCATTCTCTCGCAGACTAAATCCTACAGATGTGTTTGTCTATTTTTGGTGTCGTTTCCGTTTCATCGAGTTTCAAATCACAAGGGTGCTAAGAAGTTTCACTTCAAAACAATTGGTTAAAGAGGTTACGTTAGGTTTACGGGTTAAAAAAAAATCATAGCTTTTAATGACTTTTCAAAGAGGTGTTGAGTTGACTTGATTTTGAGTTGGCATGGAACCCTATTAGGATGTATAGGTGTAGAATGGCAGTTTTTCATAATGGTTCCATATTATTGCCAAAATAAAAAATTTAAAATGTCTCATGTTTTTAGTAGTCATAAAAATACTAGCACTAAGAACTATCACACAAAATTTAAGTTTGTTATAATTTTTTCTTTTGTAAAAATTGGGCAAAATAGAAAGTAGGAATACTTAAAGATGTGTTTTGCCACTTGTTAGCTTCTTTTAAATTTCTTTTTTTTTGACTAATAGAAATACTCACCAGTTTATAACCAGATACAATGAATCCACAACACTCCTTATATTTCTGAAGCACTGTTTGAGGAACCAAGACGCAAGGCAGTCCAGGAAAACACTATCTGAAAATAAACATGTATTGCACTCCGAAGGAGCCACCATATTAGTTTAAAAAAACAACAAAAGCAATTCTGTAAGCTCTGTTATTTGTTTTATACATGCATGCAAAAAGGTGAAAATGCCAATGAATAGGTCAAATTTGGTAACACTCAAAGATGTTGAAATATAAGTAGATGTGCTATCTGCTGTTTTTACTATGTGGGTCTGTGCTTCCGGGTGTCGCCGATGTTGTTTACCAATTAACAAATAAACTAAAAGAACAAATAATTAACGAATAAACCAAACGAACGTTAAACTAAATGAACGAATTCTTTCCTTATTCAAAATATATTGTTAACCAATATTAATGCACATTTTCAAAAAATCAACGAAATGAACAAATTCTTTTTGTATGAAAACTACGCTAATTCGCGCGTAGTCCGGCGACAGTTGCGCGGACACCATAGCATATCTCTTCTGTATTTGAATATCTTTGGTAACACTGCTATGAAAAAATATTAAGCTGGATAAAAGAAGCGTACTCATGCCTGGATCAAATGCACTGAGTAGATTTGCGAGACAGTAAAATGATACTAGGCCGAGAGAGTTGGGTGGACGAGTAGGTGTTCACACATATTTTTTAACTCGCCACCGATCAGCCAGTCAGTTTAGTTTCGACGCTGCAAACTAGTGAGACAATGGATCGCATAAAGATTGTTAACTAAGTGCTGCAAGTGACGTCAGTGTGCCGGATGGTGAGTATGCACCGAGTGCATGTTTATACTGGTTCGATGCCAACTCAGAAAGGTCATTAAAAGCTGTGAAAAAATAATTTTAAAATTGGTCAAATAGGTAAAGTTAGGTTAGGGTTAAATAACCTAACTTTACCTATTTAACCAATTTTTTATTATCACTCTTGTTCCAAGTTGGTTTCATTCTGAGTTGGCCGGTCACCATTTATATTAGCCTAGTAGGCAAGCGAGTCAACACGGGGAGCACTCGGCACTCGGCCTAGTAAGTAGAACAGGGTCAGAGAGACTGTCTCGCCCATCTACTCGGTCTGTGTGATCCACGCATTAGGCTGACTGCCCATGGGTAAGTAAGGAATCGACAAAAGAGTGCTGAAAGACCCTCCGCAAAAAAGTAAAGTTAAAGTCTGCAGCGCAGTCCATTGTGGAACTTTTCTTTTGGAGCAGTCTTACAGTATTCGGATTGAGTCGATTCCTTACCGACCCATGGGATATGAGCAAAATATTAGACATCCACGTTTGGTGAAGCATCAAATGGACAGTCATAAATGCCATTTTGGCAAAGGAACGGTCTCTACAAATGAAAATGCAGTTTCGCAGCTTGCTTCTGCTTTTAGTAATTTAGATTAGTTGTCATTTGGGGGTTGCAGGTCCACTAAGGCCTAAGCTACACGAGCGGTTCTCCCGCTGCGGGAAACCGCTCGAGAAAGCTGGCGGCTCATGTCAAACTATGAACGTGGCGGTTATCCGCGGCGGGAGAACCGCTGCATGTGGCGGTCGAATTTCTCCCGCCTGTGAACCGCAAGCACCCGCAGCGGGAGAACCGCTCGTGTAGTTTGCGCCATACAACGCTTATAGTAAATTGTGTCTGCTGCAATTGAACCCCTCGTGTAGCTTAGGCCTAAATCATCTATCATGGTTTCAAATTAAAGTGGGAAGAATTAAAAGATAACATGTTACCTGCCCACAATGTTTCTTACTTGCCTTCAATAGCATTATTATCTGTGAAATAATAGTTGCAAGAATTGGCTAATGGTAGTTTTCGGAAACAAATCCTCACTCTGGCCTCTTCAGTCAATGAACCAAACCATCTAGTACGTAGGTTTGATTGGACTCTGAGATAGATCATGGGGTTTGATTGATGGATGACGAGACAACTGTCAAATGAAACTTGGCAAGAAATCCTTTCATTCTGCCTACATTGCTATATGTATTATCAAACACTGCAAGCTATTTACAAGTAAATCAATAAAGATCCTTTCCCTTTTTGATGAATTACCAGATATTAATAACTTACAATAATTAATTGACCGCTGTTGGTCAAATTAGGTCAATAAAATTGTAAAGTATGTTACTTGGAAAATTAAATGAATGTTTGTTAAAATGATTTAAAAGATATATTACCTTCATTCCAAAACATCAAATACTCACCTTACTGATTTGCACTTTTCCACTGTTGAAATTAACCATAACTTTGGAAAAAAATTACTTTACTGTGAACTTTGTAAAATTTAAAATGAAACTCTCTGAACCTTTATGGCTGAAATTTTGGATAAAGGTTTCACTGTTTTTTTTCTTCTTCAATTAGTTAGAATCGTGTTAAAGCACTATCTTTGGGAATGTTTGCACTTGAAAATTCCCTGATCAAAATGAATGTGAAGCAAGAATAAAAACAAAATGCAGTAAAATTAATTAACTTGAGTTAGTTTTGGAAATTCAACGAAATAACTTTTATTTACTTTGTTTTCTTCAACTGGGCAAGCGTCAAATCACAGCACAACACATAGGCCAATAATTCTGGAAACCTACTTGAAAACATCAACACAGTTACACAATGATTTCTTGTAAACTCAAATGATTTTCTTTTATAACTCCACTTAACTTTTTCTTGATGAGATTCTTGGCACAAAACTTAGGAAGATTTGTTTGTTTGTTTAAAGGAAGAAGGGATAGTTTGGAGTCGGGGGGAACCACTCTGAACAAATAACAACACGTCTTTGTTACAATAATTCTATTCAATTACACTCTGGGCACTAACACTACACATCACCTAAATTAAATACACTCGTAACATGTCATAACATTTGTTACACGGGAATAAACAATAAGCACTGAACGGGCCACCGGCACATTATAGTTAATACAATAACCAACAATCAGCCGCACTACTTCAGTGCTCCCTTCAACCAACGCCTGAACATCATCACCTACAACTTTAGTACACAATTGGATTACTCGATGCTATTATGAAAGCACTTTTGAGGAAACTTAATACAAACTCACATGTATTGTAAACTTATCAACAATAAATGTACTGTGGCAATTAAAAACTAATTGTTCTGTCAATAAAATTAACGTCACTATCGAATTGTAAAATTTATCATTTATGTAGCCACCCTACATAGGAAAACATACATAAAGCTGACAGCTTCCCACCACTCACTCAGACTCACTTATAAACTGTAACATTTTATCAAATAGTTGATTACTCACTTAAACTATACTTCTTAACACGTCACATTGCATATATAAATATTTAGAAGAATATTGACATGCTACCACTGATTAACTAATTGCAAATTCACAATCACAACAGACTTGCGGTGAATTCCCCAATACCTAGAAAATAAAAGCATATTAATATTTACTTGGATATTATATCTCTAAAAAGGTCAAGAAGCTGGAATTGAACAGCTTTTTTCCGTTCCTAAGGGGAATAATCTTGTAATGTAGCAGTTATAGTAGTTATAAAAGGCTTATTTATACCCATCAATACTTCAAAATAGTGTACTCTTAAACTAGTAAAGTCAGAGATTAGGCTGTTCCACCACGTACAACCACTATAACCAGGTGATCCTCCTTGAGACTCTCCTCCGTCAAGTTGTGGCAAGTGCGCTTCAACAGTTCTGTGGAGAAATCACACGGCGGGAACGAGTACAGTACCCCGGTGGCTTCGGTTTCCTTATTCAATAGGGATATCACTCCAGCGGCTTCTTTCTGTTTCAAGTAAGATACCAAGTTCCTCAGTGGGCGAGTCTGGACACCCGCGTCGTCACTGTTCACAGACGCCGTGGAGCCCGCGAGACCCAGGAAAATACTGTGTGAGCTGCAAGTCGCTATTCGCTTCTGCACATCATCCAGCTTGGGCTGGTCCAATCTCAACCTTTGGGTGATTCTCAGTTGGTGTTTGCCATCTTCATCCTTCATTAGCCCATCCACTATGTCTGGATCTCCGTCTGTCAGGTGGAACTTGGCAGGGAAGAGAGAGTTCTTCAGGATGAGGGCCCCATTCCACGTGGTGGTAGACTTACGGGCTACCTCAGGCAAAGTGCGGGCAGATGCCAGGGCTCCGGCGCGGCGGAGGGAGCCATCAGAATCACTGTCGGCGCTGCGTCTCCTCGGAGAGCGAGACCCACTGCGCCTGCCGTACTCCTCTCTCACCCTCCATTCTTCTTCCCCGCGGAACTCTGAGTTGCGTCCTCCCCCGCGACCTCGTCCCCCGCGGTAACCTCCCCCACCGCGCCCGCCCCTGTACCCGGCCGCTCCGTAGCCGTAGCTCTCATCCCAGGCTGCTCCCCCGCCACTTCCTCCGCCGCCGCCACCACCCTCATATCCTTCCTGATACTCAGGGGCATCGGGCCCACTGGTCGGGTAGCCTGGTTTGGGCCTGTAGCCTCCACCGTTGCCAGCATCAGCAAAGTCAATACGCAGACGTTTATCAGTGCCTCCGAGGGGGAATCCGCGCATTTCCTTCACTGCTGCCTGAGCTGCATCGATGGAATCGTAGAGAATAAAACTTTGAGTGTCGCCTTTGGCATACTCAATTTTCTTAATGGCACCAAATCTATCGAACTCCCTCTCCAACTGCGGCACAGAGGTCCAGGGCCCGAGCCCCCCGACCCAGATACGGGTGGTAGGGGTTGCCTTGCCGTAGCCGATCTTGCACTGGAACTTGCCGATGTACTGCCCCGAGAGCTCCACCTTCGCACGGTGAGCCATGTCCAAGGTCTGGTAGCGGACAAAGGCAAACGCATTCCCGGTTCCCGGGGGAGGCCGCTTGATGTCAATATCCTCTACGATGCCGTACCTACCGAAGATACGGCGAAGTTCTTCATCAGAAATATTTATTTCCAAGTTACCAGCAAATAAAGTGCGAGTAGCCAGTGGATCGTCTTCTGGCTGAACATGATGCAGATAGTTGGGGAATTTGTCTTTCTTATTCTCCACCTTCTCAAATGGCGGGTGATGGGGACGCGGCATGTAGGGACGGGGCATATAGTGTGGGTGTGGGTGGGGATGAGGGTGTGCAGGGTGATGCATGGGGGGACGGTGATGCATGGGGGGCCCATGAGGGCCAGCCAAGGGGTACTCATGGTGCAAGGGAGGGCGGAAATCTCGATGATGGGGAGCAGTGGGTGGGATGCCGTATGCCCTCTCGTGCTCAGGAAGCATGCGACGCCTCTCGGGGACTGGGGACCAGGCATACGAATAAGGCCTCTCGTACTCTGGTGGAGTAATGCTTCGAGGTCTGCTCCTGTAAGATTCCGAACGAATCGGTTCGTACATGGGATCGACTATCGCTACTTTATCGTAAAGGATAATTCTGGGTTTTCCGTGTTTGGCGTCCCTCGCATCTTCGGAACTACGGAAGCAAACGTACGCAACTCTCTCGTCTGGTTCGTGAGAGATCTTGATGCTGAGGTCCCCGTACTTCTTGTACTCCCGGTACAGAGTGTCCTTGATAACCTCGTCCGAAGCCTTGGGGTGTAGGGCGCTGACGCAGAGCACCTTGTAGGAGTAAGACCTCTCGGGCACCTCGCGAATCTCCCGGGGGCGCAAGTACTCCTCTCGGTGAGGAGACACGTACCTGCCGCGCGGACTGGGCGAGCGGACGCGGCGACGGATCCTCTCAGGGGTGATTCTCTCGTCGGAGCTGTCATCGTAGCGACCGATGCTGCTTCTGCTCCGCTTCACCCGATGCAAACTGTCCCTCGAGGAACTCCTCTTCATGTTGCGTATTTTGACTGTAATTCGGTCTCTGTCGCTTCGCGGTAATCCAATCATTAAGGTTGTAGCACTCGAAACGGTTGTCTGAAAAAACAATGGCGTCACTTAACTAAAATAAACCTGCCACACCTTACCGAAAATACAACAAAAAATAACTTTGCATCATGAATAACAGAACAAATAACACACTCACAAGTTGAACTAAATACTGAAGAATTCGGTCGTACACTATTTGTAGCCGAAAAACATTCAGAAAAAAGTATCAAAACGTATACGTGTCCCAAGCGTCCACGGCGTTTCCAAAGATAAAGCCGTAGAAACACAGCCGGAAATGCTTCTTCTCCATTTCCGTCTTAATTGCTTTGAAGTCAGTCACGAATCATGAACGTTTCAACTGGTCAACATTCATATCAAATGTATTGAAACTAAGCAAGAACTAAACTTACTGAACACCTGGCTTCATAAATTCGCATTACTCAGCTTATCCACAAATCCATAGATCAAACACGATTTTCTAACCAAACGAATGACAATAGCAATTTCTTCAAATTGCTCAAATATCGCTTGTCATAGGTTGAACAGTTTAGTTTTCTTGATTGTTTGTTCACCTTCATTTGTTTCACGTTCAGTTTGCTTGAATAATAAATAGCATTATGCTCGCCGCAATGGAAGACTTGCCTGATTATTCTGTGCAAGGCCTAAAAAAAGTTGGGTTCAGCCCTTACGCCGACAATGGTGGAAGTGTTGTAGCCATAGCAGGAGAAGACTATGTTGTTGTCGGTGCAGACACTCGCCTTAGTACAGGCTACTCCATTTACACAAGAGGTCAGAAGAAACTGTTCAAGCTTTCGGAGACGACTGTCCTGGGGGCGACGGGATGCTGGTGCGACACATTGACTCTAACCAGGTTATTGCAAGCCCGTATGCAGATGTACCTGCATGATCATCGCAAACCCATGACCACCCCCGCCGTGGCCCAGATGCTATCTACAATGCTGTACTATAAAAGGTTCTTCCCTTACTACATATCTAATGTGCTGGCAGGATTAGATAACGAGGGAAAGGGCTGCGTGTACAGCTACGATCCCATCGGCCATTGCGAGCGATCTAGCTTCAGGGCTGGAGGTTCTGCTGGAGCTCTGCTGCAGCCGTTGTTGGACAACCAAATTGGTTTTAAGAACCTGCCCAATACCACGCCTGAACCAATCGAAAAGGAGAAGGCTCTCAAGATTCTAAAAGACGTTTTCATTTCTGCCGCTGAGCGCGATATCTACACGGGAGACAGTATCTTCATCAACATCATTACAAAGGACGGAATTCAAGAAGAAACCTTCGAGTTGAGGAAAGATTGATTTGATAATGACTCAATATTATGTCCTTTCACTTTTTTTTGTAATTCTTAATAAATAAAAGATTTTGTATTTAAGAATTTGTTTGCACTTAAATAATTTATTGTTTTTTTTATTATTATTTTCACAATTTGTATTGTAGTTTACTTTCTCACACTTTTGTCAGATATGTTCAGAAGCATTGATTGTTCTTTTAGATACATTGAACATTATGGTGATCCCTTTTGATTAAATAAAAAGTAATCGAGTTATCCAAAATAAATTGCAATATTTACTTGATGAATAAATAATTAACAGTCCTAATACCATCACCATTCAGAATTGAAATGACTTACCATATTTGGTGAACAGCCAGGTCCTTCCCCGTCAGCCTCAAAACGTACCCCATTAGGGATGCTTCAGTCCCTCTGACTCCAGGTAGTCGGATAAATATTGTATATGAATGATTAGTACCAAACCTATACACAGTGCGTTGAATTATGAGAACAACTTCTATTTAGTTTTGTGAAAGAAACGCTTCAAATGTCAGAAATTGATGAAGAACTTAATGGTAAACACATCAATCTTGTATGCGCATTTGTATTTACAATGTTCAATCATTTTAGGGTATTGCTTGTGGAAATGAGCACGATCATGCAGTATTACGAGCCGCACAATTTTATATTTACAAAATTATGATCATACAAGACCTGGATTCAGTTATAAAAACTATAATATTTTCATAGTATGCTAAAATAAGTTCATTCGGTTGAAAGGTGAGGTAGGTACTTGCAAATATATTTTTTGTAAAAAGTTTTGGTTCAATTCATTTCTCTTCATAAGTTTCCTATTTCCTGAAATCACCTTCATTGCTTTAGGTACGCAAATCTTCATTTCCGTCTTTACCCTAAGGACATGAGGAACTCCAGCAAGCCGACAGACAGGGCCACCGAGAGAGTGGTAAATATACTTCTCCAGGCCAGGGGTTTGTGAAGAGGCCCATTCCGGGCTGCTTAGGCCCCGAGCTGACCTGAGCTTTTGCATTACATACCTAATATTAATAAAGATCCCTTCAGATAATTTTGTCATGAAAATGGTGCTGTACAATGTATATATATATATGTACATGTAATTCGCCCCCTCACCGCATAAGATGGCCCTGCCTATCCAGTGACAGTTAAAAAATTATGCAGATATTCATTGGAAAAATAACACTCGTTTTCCACTTAGTTAAAATAACTAAATCGTTGAATATAATATTCAACTCTCAAACGAAAAATGTGAAACAGAAAAAGATTTTAATATTTAAATAAAGACAATATTAGCGAAACTGAAAAAGATATGGGCACGTCTGGGACTCGAACCCAGAATGAAGACACTATAACTCAGTTGCGGCCCGGAAAGCCGAAGGTCCTGGGTTCGAGTCCCAGATGTGCCGATATCTTTTTCTGTTTCCAGATTTTCGATTGAATTTTCTAATAATGTTTTCATTTAATTAAATATTACAATTTGAGGTTTTACTCATAAAGTTAAAAATAAATATTCATCCTAGACTTGCAGAAAAGTCAATAGATGTCGCATATTAAAAATAAAATGGATATTAATTTATCCAGACACTATCTAAATGGCATTTAATTCGGGTTTGAATCTTGCTACCATGCATAAAGATAGCAGACAATAATGTTGGTAGTTCTTAGTCGAAGTATGATACATTTAAAAATGACTGAAATCAGATAGAGACACAGTTGGTAGAGTAGCGGCCCGGAAAGCTGAAGATTCTGGGTTGGAGTCCCAGATGTGCCTATGCCCATATCTTTTTTCTGTTTTCAGATTTTTGATTGAGTTTTGCTAATATTGTCTTAATTATGAGGTTTAACTCGTAAAGTTAAAAATAAGAATTGTAATTGAATTTGTGAAATTTGTGTAAGTAGTTGAAATTACATTTAGTAATTGAACTTAGGACCTCAGCCTTGCTGTGGATTTGCTCTACCACTGAACTAATCCGACCCTATCCCCTTCGGTCATATTTAACTGTATTATATCATATTTCGTTTATATTTATGAATATATTCAACAATATATTATTTAATTTAAATATTTATTCAGTGATTAGATATTATAATTTGAGGTTTACTCAATAAATTATTCCAGTAAAAAAATATTAAAATTGCTTATTTGATTTTATAAAATAAAATAAATTGCAATTATAGTAAAATTACTCCTCCTTTGGGGGCATACATTAATAACGTGAGCATAAAAGGGAGGAGGGGGGTCCAGCAAAATCTTACGTTATGAAATGGACCAAATTTATCTCACCAAGGGGGGGAGGGGGAGGGTGAACTGGTGTAAATCCGGATTTGGGGGAAGATCGAAAAACTCGATTTTCGCGGTACCCTGGCAACCTATAAAATGCCCCAATACCTCTAGAGGAGCGCTATTTCATTACGCATAGCACCCCCTTCGGTCGGCTCTAGGAAGCTAAAGCGTTAGGTTGTGAGGCGTGTTTTTTGAAGAGATAATCGATCTTACCCCCATCATAAATATCTACGGATCCAGGTAAGCTATTGAATTGATTTCAATTCCATTGTGTATTATTTTTAGATAAAAAAAATAGTTTAGGAAGGTTCCAGTGTCTAATCTGCTTCGGTTTCGGCTGTAGCTTTCTTTTCGATCTTACCCCTTGACATAATTCCCGGGGAAAGATCGGAATATGACCCTTCCGACCTTACCCCTTTTGCGGTTTCCGTACAAATACTACAAATAGCCACGTATTCTCAAACTAAGAGGTTCGTGAGGGCGCATTTGTGGTGGTGGTGGTGCTTAGTGCAGGAACAACGCTGTGCCGGGCGGAAATCGCTATTCCCGTATTCGATAAACGCGAGTGTGTATCGATTACAGACAAAGGTCATTCATATTAGACTGTATATATAAATGATGGTTAATTGTTTTAAAAAATGTGTACCTTTTAATTTTTTTCAAGGTTGTTATGTCGCGGAACTACTATATGTTATGCACAAGAGGTGTTTTATCTGCTAATGAAGACATAAATAAAAAAGATCACACAAGTGTGGAACATCAGATTCTACTCTATATGACCTCGTTATAGGGAAACAGTTTCAAAGAGTGATACTCTTAAAAGACCAAATTATTTATTTTGTTCTGATAAAAAAATGTATATCACCTATACAAGTTACATGTACCTATACGTTATAAGTTATAAGTATAAGCACCACACAAATGTATACATACATACAGTAGAACCCCGTTGATTCGAAATCCACGGGACATCAAAAATAAAATTAAAGAATTCCCACGTACCTAATTCAAAATTTTATGAAGAAATAGAGTTTCTGGGCCCCAAATACAAATCCGGGTAAGTTCTTAGGAATTAATTGTAATAATACGACTTATTCCCGAGTTAATCGATTTTTCGCAGCCGTTTTAGCGCCCGATATTCGAAGTATGCTCACATACCTCGAGAAGAACAAAATTATTAACGACCGTTAATACGGATTCCGGGGAAACCGCTCGTGCGGTGATCTTCTCGCGTATGTGACGCATGTTTGGGGGCGATGCCTGGAACGTTTCGGTGAGACCCAAACACGGTTGCACTGGACATCTCCAAGGCCTTTGACTTGTCAACAAACTGCATTCTTACGGACTTCCCGTATCCTTGTGTACTTGGATTGCCGACTTCTTGAGGGAGAGGTCGATTCAGACGGTAGTTGATGGTTTCACCTCTTCCTCACACTCGATAAATGCTGGCGTCCCGCAGGGATCGGTTCTGTCTCCGACTTTGTTTTTGTTGCACATCAACTACCTTTTGTCATGTGCACCAATTCACTGTTATGCGGATGACAGTACAGTTCATGATAGCTTTTTGTTTGACAAGCCCCCAAAGGGCTCACAAACTCCAACAGCTCGTAGGGCTTTGAAGCAAAGAATGGACGGTTACCTCGAGAGTGTTTTCTCTTGGGGCAAAAATAATCTCGTTGAATTTAATGTTTCAAAGACCCAATCTTGTCTGATTACATCTAAAAGGGATCGAAATGAAAATCTAGTCTCTTTCAACGGAAGCAATCTTCCGAACAGGCCCTCCATTGATATGCTTGGTGTAACCCTAAGTGACCAGCTCAGGTATGGGGGCTCCATCTAAGCCAGAGTAAAGTTAGCCTCCCAGAAACTGGGCGTACTGCGTAGGGCCCGCAGATACTTTAATAGTGCACAACTGCTAACCCTGTACAAATCGCAAGTGCGCCCCACGGTTGAATTTGGCAGCCACCTCTGGTCTGGAGATCCAAAATACCTGAAAAATACCCTCGACTCTGTGCAGAAACGGGCGGTCCGTTTGATAGATTCTCCCATCTTAACAGACGGATTGCAATCTTTAGAGCACAGGCGTCGGGTGGGAATGCTATCCTTGTTCTACCGGTATTACAATGGAAGATGCTCAAAGGAACTAGCATCATTGATCCCTTCGGCACCGGTGCATAGTCGGTAAACACGCCAAACGCGTGCCCAACATTTGTACACGGTTGACATTTGTCACATGAGAACGGGTCGTTTCTTCTCGTTCTTATGTTCAACAGCTCGGCTGTGGAATGATTTGCCGGCCTCTGTTTTTCCTCCTTCCTATAACATAGGTCTCTTCAAGACCAATGTTCATTCCTTCCTCTCCTCAAAAAGACCCTCCACACAGCATCCCAGATGACATAGGCCCTGAGGGAAATTATTTTCCTCAAGGCCTCCTGTGTGGAGTTAGTGTAAAAAAAAAAGTTAGTTTATAAAAATACGGTATTTTCCGAGTAGGTAAATCAAATTTTCGCGGCCGAAAGCCGTCGAGGCCGTCCTTTCAAACTTATAAAAATGTGAAATACTACCGCATAAAACGTAATTTTACATCCTACTTCCGACGCAGCCAGCCCTTTGAATTTGGAAGTAAATTTGCAAAAATATGATATATTTCGAATCCTGTCGCAACCGGCCCTCTAAATTCAGATATCTATTCAAAATAATTTCCGGAAAAAACCGCATAATTTACGCGTAAATCAAATTTTTGGGGCTTATTACCACCGCGGCCGGCTTTTCAAATTAAGATATTTATTTGAAGTAAATTCGTAAAAATACGATATATTTAGTGTAAATCGAATTTTCGCGGCCGTATTAGGTCGCGGCCGGCCCTCTAAATTCAGATTCCTATTCGAAATAAATTCGTAAAAAACCGCATAATTTCCGCGAAAAACAAATTTTCGCGGCTTAATACCGCCGCGGCCAGCTCTTCAAATTTAGATATTCGAAGTAAATTCTTAAAAGTACCATATATTTCGCCTAAATAGAAATTTCGCGTCCGAATACCACCGCGGCCCGCCCTCTAAACTATTGGAAATAAATTCATTAAATACTATATATTTCCGCGTAAATCGAATTTTCGCAGCCGATTTCTATCGCAGCCGGTCATTCTAATTCAAATATTTGAAGTAAATTCGTAAAAATACCAATAATTTCCGCGTAAATCAAATTTATAATTATAAAATTACTTCCACGGCCGGCCCTTCAAAATTCGAAGTAAATTTCTAAAAATACTATAAATTTCCTTGTAAACCGAAATTTTGCAGCCAATTTCCGCCGTAACCGTCCCTAAATTAATGTTTCGAAGGAAATTCGTAAAAATACAACATTCCAATGTTGACCAATTCAGATTTGGAAGGTAATAATACGAATTAGGACGATGTTAACCACGTAAATCGACATTTTATGGCGTTTTACCACCACTGTCTGTCAGATTCAGATTTACGAAATTATATGTATATTTTTTGTTGGAGTGGTTTATAATTTTCTAATAAATGGGCATTTCAAAAATGTATTTTTTATGATTTTTTCTTATCTTGTTTCCAAAACACTTTTAGAACAATTTGCCGATCTTACCCCGTAAGGGGGAAGACCGGTATACCAAGATTATAAATGGCTTTTTTTTTGTATATGTAAACAATTAAAATGTTACAGATGCTAATTTGGCAACAAAAGGTAAGATGAAGTACCGCTTTTAGTAAATCTTATTGCTAATATGCTTAATTGCAAATTTAGAATGAATGCCGGTCTTACCCCAAAAATTTCCGATATAACCCCTCATTGGAAAATAATTTACCAGAAGTTTTGATCGGCAGATTTTAGATGTTTTACTGTGGAAAACTCGATAAATAAAAATTTACTCCGATAGTTAAGAGCTAAAGGTAACGTAATAAAATCAAAAACTTTGCGGGAACACCATGAATTCTTCATTAAAAAAATCCAAAGTGGACCAAGGATCAAAAAAATTCATCTTATCAAAAAAACACACGGTCTTAACCCAACTCACCCTATGCCCCCTTTAGTCGATTTAAAAAAGTCATGGAAACCATTTTTTTCAGTCGGTATATTATGCCTTAAGTAAGTACCTGAATTATTTTTTACCAATGTATCGTATGTGCGCCGCTTTAGCAAATTTTGACTCCTTTGATTGGTGAAGAGTTTTGGAGACGAAAAGTTTTGAAAAATCGTCGTATAATTTTTATTATATTGTTTTATTTGTTTTTACGAAGTAATGTGTACTTTCCTAAATCAAGATAAAAAAATTCATATTCGTTTCTGCAGCTCTTTTTATGAATTAATTTGCTCTTATGACGTGAGTGCGTGAGTGCGAAAGGAGGCGTCTACTAATATCTACAGGAATTCCAAAAACTGAAAAAATCTAACTAATATCTATGAGAACCAAAGTGTTGACGAATATCTACAGCTCAAACTGTTGACTAATATCTATGAGAACCAAAGTGTTGACGAATATCTACAGCACTGGCAGAGGTTGGATTTGCAATTATGTATAGCATATTGGAATAACGTAATATTGTGTATGCAGTTTAAAAAACTTAATTTATGTAAGTATGTACGTAAAAATCCCTAATATCGGACTATTGGACACATTTAGCTGATTAGTCCAACCTACGCTCTGTAGATATTAGTTCAACCTACGCTCTGTAGATATTAGTCATCACTCTGAAGTTCGTAGATATTAGTTCATAGGTTCCCAACGTGGGCGATAACGCCCCCTTGGGGGCGTTTCAGATCTTCGGGGGGGCGGTAGAAGGCAAAGAGAAAATTGGGGAGCGTTTCAGACTTTCAGGGGGGCGGTAGGAGACCCAGAGAAACCCATAGCTAGTTTGCCAGCACATATCGAAGAAGTCGAAGACATGCTAAAAGAATACGAACTGCACATGGTGATGATGAGCGAAACCTGTATTACCGAAGAAATTAACCAAAATGAAACGACATTTCAGGGCTATTCGACAATTAGATGCGACTCATTTAGCAGCAGGCATACAGGTGGAGTTATCACAATAATTCTGTAGTGTATGTGTATGAGTGTGTAAACAACATCTCTTACAAAGTCACAACAAATGCGGTACTAGATAAAAATAATACCTGGATACCTACTGGCTATTGAAGGACTTTAAGCTGGGAACCTATGCAGCTATTTATCATTCCCCAAATCAAAATGATACAAAATTCTTAGATTTTTTTGAAGAATGGTGCCGTTAGCAAATAAATACAAGAGACCTGAAAATCATCTGTGGAGATTTTAATATTCAACATAAAAAGCACATGATTACAAATCATCATAAATTGCCTGGGTAGGAAGCGACTTGTCAAAAATCATACAAGGATATGAAAAAACTCAAAGTTTTGAAAGGAAGGTGCTGCGAAGGATTTACGGCCCAGTCTGTGATAATGGAGAATGGCGTATCAGATACAACCAGGAGCTATACGATCTTTACGAGGACCCTAATATCTCCAAGGAAATCAAAACTGGAAGACTCAGGTGGGCTGGACATATCCAGAGAATGAGCGAAGGAGATATTCCAAAGCGAATTATGGATGGTGCACCTGGGGGTCGGAGAAGAGTTGGAAGACCAAAGCTTCGATGGCTGGATGGAGTGGTGAAGGATGCAAGCACCATCGGCATCCGAAACTGGCGCAACGCAGCACAACACCGACAGTCATGGAGGCAGGCTCTGCTGGAGGCCAAGACCCGACCTGGGTTGTAGAGCCACAGATGATGATGATGATGATGAAAAAACTCTAAAGCCATGATTAATTTGGTAATTTCAAATGACTTTTACGCGGAAGTTAGTGCTGCGGAAGAATTCAAAATCAATCTGATCACGAAACAATTATTACAAAAATTAGATATAATAGTCTGAAGCCTCAGGGAACACGAAGTATAATATATATACAGGAATAAAAAGAACTATAATAAGGATAAATTGTGTACGGCATTACAAAGCAAAAAGTGGATCTGCGATAACCAAGGAAATTTAGACAGAAAAGCCGATGAATTAATAGGACACCTGAAAACAGTAGTAAATGAACTAATGCCTACAACGAATATATCTTCTCTTATATATAAAAATGAATCACTTAATGTGTTGCTAAGCGCAATTCTCGAGATCAGATGAACCGATTTCGCTAATTCTTTTTTTCACGAAGTACGAGGATGGTTCTTACGGAGAGAAAAATTAAGAAAATTGCGCCGAAAATTGGATAATTTTAGAAAACCTATTACTAACCTAAACGACTATCGCACGTTTGACAGTACGCGTGTTTGAGAAGGATATTTTGCAAAACAATGATTGTTAAATAAAATTCTATTTTTGAAAATCTTTAAGTTGATAAATTTATAAGTAGTTACTCCCCTAATAGTTTGAATCGAATCAAGAATTTTAGATATTTTAAATAAGTACCTATGTTAGGTACCAAATTTAATATACATGAAAAATGGAAATTTGAATAAAAATTGTCAAAGGTGGCACGCGGGCTGTTTAAAAACTGAATGTACTGGGATTGAATGTATGGAACGCGGGAGGAGGGTTGGCGGTACGAGGGAGCGGTAAAGGGAAGAGGGAAGGCGGGGAAGGTGAAAGGCGAAGACGAGAGGGGGTAGGGGAACCTGGGAGGGGGAGGGGAACGTGGGAGGGGGAGGAGAACTCGGGAGACGGGTTTGCGGGACGGGGGAAGGGGGGGAGAATGGAGTGGGGAGAGGGAAGGTGGAGGTGATGGAGTGGGAACGCGAGAGGGGAAGAGGACGCAGGAGAAGAAGGGGAGGCGGAAGGGAAACGGGACGAATGGAAAAGGACACTCAGGGAGAAACAATTTATTTATTAAATGGCATAGCAACGCATGCCGGGACCAGATAGTATTTATATATAAAATGAATTCCTGTTTCCCTTGGTCACGCCTTCATTTCACTTTTTTTTAAGTTTCCCAATACTTAGTAGAAGGTTCTTACGGGAAGAAAATTGCTCAGAAAATTGGGTAATTTCAGAAAATTTAACGACTATTTTAACTTCACACGTTAGACAGTTCGCGCGTTTGACGAAATTGAATTGTGTTTTCGACCTAAACGACTATCGTACGTTTGACAGTACGCGTGTTTGAGAAGGATATTTTGCAAAACAATGATTGTTAAATAAAATTCTATTTTTGAAAATCTTTAAGTTGATAAATTTATAAGTAGTTACTCCCCTAATAGTTTGAATCGAATGAAGAATTTTAGATATTTTAAATAGATACCTACGTTAGGTACCAAATTTGATTGATTGTTCTTATAATATATAAAAATGAATATTTGTTTTGAATGAAAAGCGAAAATTTGAATAAAAAAATTGTAATAGGAGGCACGCGAAATGTTTGAAAACTGAATGTACTGGGACTGTTATATGGAACGCGGTAGGGGGATTGTTGGGACGGGGAAGTGGAAGAGGGGAGGGGGTAGGCGGGGAAGGTGGAAAGGGAACGCGGGAGGGGAAGTAAATGCGGGAGGGGAACAGGGAAACAATTTATTTCTTTAAAAATGGTATATCAACGCATGCCGGGAACCAGCTAGTAGTATATTAAAAGATACAAATAAATAGTATACCTACGAAATCCCTAAATCTTCTAAAAAACAAAGGGATACAGCTTATAAAGCCTGTAAAATACAATTTCCAGAAGAAAGGTGGGAAACCTGTAAAAAACTTAGAAACATGTATAGGTACAGAAATAAAACATACCAAAAATTCGTATTCGAGGCTAAAAATTATTACCTCTCGAAGAGATTCAAGAAAAATGTGTGTTTATAAGTGGCAAACAGAGGGAAAATATTAAGGAAGTTGGGTTCCCGGTGGAGTTTAATACAAATTTAATACTAAGTGTCGAAAACATAAATAAATATTTAATTATTCACAGATACTTCTTCTCAATCATCGGAAAGAAGAGAGAATAATAATATTTTCAGGTAATAGTGAGTATTTAATGAAAAATTTTAATACAATGACGCAAAAATCATCGACGTCTGGAATTACTATTTTTTTTATTTTTTTTTTACATTAACTCCACACAGGAGGCCCTGAGGAAAATAATTTCCCTCAGGGCCTATGTCATCTGGGATGCTGTGTGGAGGGTCTTTTTGAGGAGAGGAAGGAATGAACATTGGTCTTGAAGAGACCCATGTTGTAGGAAGGAGGAAACACAGAGGCCGGCAAATCATTCCACAGCCGAGCTGTTGAACACAAGAACGAGTCGAAGAAACGACCCGTTCTCATGTGACAAATGTAAACCATGTACAAATGTTGGGCACGCGTTTGGCGTGTTTCCCGACTATGCACCGGTGCCGAAGGGATCAATGATGCTAGTTCCTCGGAGCATCTTCCATTGTAATACCGGTAGAACAAGGATAGCATTCCCACCCGACGCCTGTGCTCTAAAGATTGCAATCCGTCTGTTAAGATGGGAGAATCTATCAAACGGACCGCCCGTTTCGATCAGAGTCGAGGGTATTTTTCAGGTATTTTGGAGCTCCAGACCAGAGATTGCTGCCAAATTCAACCATGGGGCGTACTTGTGATTTGTACAAGGTTAGCAGTTGTGTACTATTAAAGTATCTGCGGGCCCTGTACAGTACGCCCAGCTTTTGGGAGGCTAACTTTACTCTGGCTTCTTTGGAGCCCCCATACCTGAGCTGGTCACTTAGGGTTACACCAAGCATATCAATGGAGGGCCTGTTCGGAAGATTGCTTCCGTTGAAAGAGACTAGATTTTCATTGCGATCCCTTTTAGACGTAATCAGACAAGATTGGGTCTTTGAAACATTAAATTCAACGAGATTATTTTTACCCCAAGAGAAAACACTCTCGAGGTAACCGTCCATTCTTTGCTTCAAAGCCCTACGAGCTGTTGGAGTTTGTGAGCCCTTTGGGGGCTTGTCAAACAAAAAGCTATCATGAACTGTACTGTCATCCGCATAACAGTGAATTGGTGCACATGACAAAAGGTCGTTGATGTGCAACAAAAACAAAGTCGGAGACAGAACCGATCCCTGCGGGACGCCAGCATTTATCGAGTGTGAGGAAGAGGTGAAACCATCGACTACCGTCTGAATCGACCTCTCCCTCAAGAAGTCGGCAATCCACGTACACAAGGATGCGGGAAGTCCGTAAGAATGCAGTTTGTTGACAAGTCCTCGGTGCCAAACCCGGTCAAAGGCCTTGGAGATGTCCAGTGCAACCGTTTGGGTCTCACCGAAACGTTCCAGGCATCGCCCCCAAACATGCGTCACGTACGCGAGAAGATCACCGCACGAGCGGTTCCGCCGGAACTATAGGCATAATTAAATTTAAGTAGTTGCACTAATAAATTAATCTGTCGTGGAAAACTTTCATAATAAAACCAGTGCCCAAAATAATAAATGCTAAAAATTTCGAAGAACTCAGAAAAATAAATGGATAACCTACATACGAACAAATACTAGAATCCATAGTTAAAGAAGAGATGAGAAAATTTATTGAAAAAAAAATAACATTCTTGTAAAACTGCAGGAATTAGAAACAAATATTCATAATGGAAAACCAGTATGGATCAGAAGAAAAATACAACAGTAGTGTTCTTGGATTTTAGACGTGTTTTTGAAACGATAGACAGAGAAATACTAATAATAAAATTAAAAATAGAAAACAAAGAAACAAATTGGAGATGCTATATCTGAAGAACAACAAGTAAACCTCGGAGTTCCTCAAGGATCTGTATTGGCACCGCTCCTATTTATTAAGTATATATATATTAATGATATAGTGATGTGCCTAAAATACTGTTCTATCAAACTTTTGCTGATGACACACTTTTATATATTATACCAAATTATATCGAAGATGCATTGTCAAAAAAAGCTTTTTTTTAAAGAACACTTCTATATTATATATTAAAGTTTTTTTTTCTTCGAATAAACTGAAAATAAATGTAACTAAAAGTAAATTCATGGTATTAGAGAAGAAACTCAACGAAATTACTACCCTAAATATAGAAAATCAAAATATTGAAAAATTAGAAGAAATTAAATACTCAGGAATCATAATCTATAACAAATTAAAACTAAACACTGACTTTGAAATGTTAAATTAAAAAAATGCAGAAAAGATTAAAATGAAAAAGAAAAGTAGGATAAAGGGAAAGTTAGACGTCAAAACACGGAAATTGGTCTGCAATACCACTGTAGCGTGTTACGTGAATTACTGCACAAGTGTAATCTTTCTGAGCAATAAAACCCAAATAAAAATAATTCAGAACGGTTCCATGCCAAAATTAAACCATCTCAGAAACACCTCAGAAAGGTCATTAAAAGCTAGGAAAAAATACATTTAAAATTTTCGGTAATCCTAACCTAACTTAATCAATATTTTTTTATCATCACTCTTTAATGACCTTTATGAGGTGCTTCTGAGTTAGCCGGAACCAAATAAAATATACAATAAAAAATAAAAAAAAACGCTATCTCCCCCCCCCCCCGTTGGTAAATATAATCGTTCAGATTTACGAGTTGGGGGCATAGAGATATATTTATATATATCAATGGTTGGGGGGCGCTAGAAAAAATAAATCTCAAAGTGGGCGGTGGGCAAAAAAAGGTTGGGAACCTATGTATTAGTTCAACATTATGAGTTGTAGATATTCGTCCGACATACAGGCTGTAGATATTAGTATCTGGAGTCGTGCGAAACGCGTGAAACGTGAACTGTCATCCCGGATTAGTATATTTATGGTCATCCCGGGTTAGTATATTTATGGTCATCCCTGTCATCTGTCAAAATAAGCGATACTCGTTGGTACATAAATGAACTAATACCCGTTGGTAGTTGTTTTATTATTTAGTTCAAATATATTATACTCCTTACATTGCCGGTAGCAGGTTACCGTTATCTGCACTCTCTTGGTTTCCAGTCACCGCACGTTGAATTACAGTTATCGAGTCTTTTTTTATCATTATCTCGTTTGTACTGTAATCTTTATTCAATTTTAGTCGTTGATTCTTGCCAGCTGGAAGAGGACGGATTTACGATACAATGGAGCACCTCAGCGTTGATGATCCAACTTCTTATTCAAGACCAGGTTTGTCAAATATTTATGACTAATTATTGTATTATGATATTATATTGTCCATTCTAAGACAAGTTTACAATAAAGTTTTCAAACAATCGATTATATTTATGCTAAACATTTACCTAACCGCCGCACTTGCACAGATTTAGTAACACTTTATGCAATTGACTTGAAGGTAATTATCGGTTCGGACTGGCCACGCTTATTACGAATAATTTTTAGAAAAAAACTTTAGATTCGCCTTAATTACTATAAAAGGAAACTTTTTGGGGCTAAAGTTCGGTGTTTGGGTAAAATTCCTAAAAAATAAAACTAGTTATTTTTATACTAATTTGGGGTCGGGGAATCCGAATCTGAAAGAATTAGGCGTCGGCAAGCAATATTAACTGAATTACAGGACTTTAAAAATTTTTATACACATACAGGAAAATAGCCATTTTGGAAGCATTTTGATTCCTAGAAAATCAAACTAGTTATTTTTATACTAACTATGGGCCGGGGAATCCGAATCTGAAAGAATTAGGCGGCGGCAAGCAATATTAACTTAATTACACGACTTAAAAATTTTCTATACACACACACATGAAAATAATCATTCCGGAAGTATTTTGACACGTGTAGTACAAAGATCATAGAAAAACACGATAACATAGATGTTTTTACCACACAAAATTAAGTGTTGCCATTAAGCAGTAATGTTTATAACGTAAAATAACATGTTTATATTTTAAGTACTTATTTTTTATAATTGATTCTCAAATATTTTAGGAAGGTACACCAACTAGTATTGTGGAGTTTTTATTCCTTGACGCGAGTAGGCGTTATAAAGGGGCACGTTCTTTTGTATCACAAACCATGTTACATAAACCCGGCGTAGCTGCTAAACTACTTGAAAACAGGGATGTTTTTTTGCCGTGACGCGAGCAGGCGGTATAAAGGGGCACAAACCATGTTACACAAACCTAGCGTAGCCGCTAAACTACTCGAAAACAGGGATGTTTTTTTGCCGTGACGCGAGCAGGCGGTATAAAGGGGCACAAACCATGTTACACAAACCTAGCGTAGCCGCTAAACTACTCGAAAACAGGGATGTTTTTTTGCCGTGACGCGAGCAGGCGGTATAAAGGGGCACAAACCATGTTACACAAACCTAGCGTAGCCGCTAAACTACTTGAAAACAGGGATGTTTTTTTGCCGTGACGCGAGCAGGCGGTATAAAGGGGCACAAACCATGTTACACAAACCTAGCGTTAGGTTAGGATAGGTTAGGGACGCGAGCAGGCGGTATAAAGGGGCACAAACCATGTTACACAAACCTAGCGTAGCCGCTAAACTACTTGAAAACAGGGATGTTTTTTTGCCGTGACGCGAGCAGGCGGTATAAAGGGGCACAAACCATGTTACACAAACCTAGCGTTAGGTTAGGTTAGGTTAGGGACGCGAGCAGGCGGTATAAAGGGGCACAAACCATGTTACACAAACCTAACGTTAGGTTAGGTTAGGTTACGCATTTTTAAGACTACGAATTTTCATACTTTTGATTTAAGAATACGCCGTTGAGATAGTCGTAATTCATCAGGTTAATGTGTTAATACGACGGACGAAGAAGACTTGGTCGATTTATAAGGTATGTTTTTGAGAGCTGGTAACACTACCGGCACATGTTTTTGTATATTTCTTGTTTTTCTATGATCTTTGTACTACATGTGTCAAAATACTTCCGAAATGATTATTTTCAAGTGTGTGTGTATAGAAAATTTTTAAGTCGTGTAATTCAGTTAATATTGCTTGCCGCGGCCTAATTCTTTCAGATTCGGATTCCCCAGCCCATAGTTAGTATAAAAATAACTAGTTTGATTTTCTAGGAATCAAAATGCTTCCAAAATGGCTATTTTCCTGTATGTGTATAAAAATTTTTAAAGTCCTGTAATTCAGTTAATATTGCTTGCCGACGCCTAATTCTTTCAGATTCGGATTCCCCGACCCCAAATTAGTATAAAAATAACTAGTTTTATTTTTTAGGAATTTTACCCAAACACCGAATTTATTCCCTTTTTGGCTTTGGGGCGGCGGAAAATAATTCATTTTAATTTTCAATTGCATACAACCAAAATTCTCTTCGCGATCTGACACAGCGAAAATCCGAGGCCGTACCTGTCACCTGTCACTGTGATGTTGGTATCCTTTATAAAAACAAGAGCTAATACGACTGTAGCCGACTTCGCGGGATACCTACATGAAATACCGCGAATCACAAACCATGTTACACAAACCTAGCGTAGCCGCTACACCACTTGAAAACTGGGATGTTTTTCTTGCCTTGACGCGAGTAGGCGTTATAAAGGGGCACTTTCTTTTGTATCACAAACCATGTTACACAAACAAGCCCGCTAGACAAATTTCATAATTACGCGCCTTATCCCATGAAGTCGGCTACAGTCGTATTAGCTCTTGTTAATTTATCAAGGATACCAACATCACAGTGACAGGTGACAGGTACGGCCGCGGATTTTCGCTGTGTCGGTCGCGAAGCGAATTTTGGTTTTATGCAATTGAAAATTAAAATGCATTATTTTCCGCCGCCCCAAAGCCAAAAAGTTTCCTTTTATAGTAATTAAGGCGAATCTAAAGTTTTTTTCTAAAAATTATTCGTAATAAGCGTGGCCAGTCCGAACCGATATTTACCGACTTGAATATCTTGTGAAAATCTACCCTTATATTTCTAAGTAAGTTTAATATATTATTTTTTTTTCCCAACCATTTTAAGATTTGCATGTCATCAAGCACATCAGCTTTACCCTCGATGTTGATTTCACCCGAAAAGTTTTGGGCGGAAGGGCCAACCTTTCTGTGGAGAGATTGAAACCCTCCAACGAATTGGTGAGCATATTTATATTGGTATTAGGTATATCGATTGTCAAATTGATTAATAATAATAATAATAATGTAGTATTTATATAACGCAGTTTTGTGATATTTCACTTCAAGTGCGCTTAACTATAATAAATTTAAAAATAATCCTATAGTGCTCCTTATAATATTGAGAAAATAATAAAAGAATATACAGTATTTACAAAACAATGACAGAAGAACAAAATTAACAAAGATAGCTGTTATAGCACACATGGATAATAATATTGAGAAAATAATAAAATAATATAAAGTATTTACAAAACATTGACAGAAGAACAAAATTAACAAAGATAGTGCTGTCATAGCACACACGGGACAATAATAATAATAGACAATAGCGGTGCTGTTGTAACACAGGACAAAACAAGAACTTTAAAACTAAAATATAATATACTAACAGGAAGGCAGTTTGCATTCAGAAATGAGAAATATTCTGACATAAATTCGGATATTAAACATAAAATAAAAATACAATTATGAGGAAACCGAAACCACACAATTACGGGCAACTTGAGAAAACACAGGACAAAACAAGAACTTTAAAACTAAAATATAATATACTAACAGGAAGGCAGTTTGCATTCAGAAATGAGAAATATTCTGACATAAATTCGGATATTAAACATAAAATAAAAATACAATTATGAGGAAACCGAAACCACACAATTACGGGCAACTTGAGAACATGGCTTATTATTATTTCGTATATTGAAAAGATGTTGGATTCATGAATGGTATGATTTTTTAAATAATTTTGTTTTTAAAGCCCGTTTATATTTCTGCCAAATTCTGGATATTAGTAAGAGCTGAGGGAAGTTTAGGTAATTATCGGTTCGGACTGGCCACGCTTATTATGAATAATTTTTAGAAAAAAACTTTAAATTCGCCTTAATTACTATAAAAAAATACTATAAGAAACTTTTTGGTTTTGGGGCGGCGGAAAATAATGCATTTTAATTTTCAATTGCATAAAACCAAAATTCACTTTGCCAACCAACACAGCGAAAATCCGCGGCTGTACCTGTCACTGTTATGTTGGTATCCTTGATAAATTAACAAGAGCTAATACGACTGTAGCCGATTTCGTGGGATACCTACATGAAATACCGCGAAATTATGAAAACACAGCAGAATTATTATGTTAACAAACCTCTATTCGTATATATTTGTTATTACGAAATTTAGAATATTAAATTAATAAAGGCCTTTGGGCAAATTTTTTTACATTGAAAAAATAATTTTCAATTTAAAAAAAAAAATTTCAATGTAAAAACAAATTTTTCGAAGTAAATTTTTTTTTTTTAAAGTTAAAAAAACTTGTCTGTTAATCTATTGTACATTTAAAACACAATTGGTTTCAGAATATTTTTGTTTTTGAGGTGTTATGCCGTGTTGCGCTACCTACCTCCTTTAGCCAACGTTTCGGACAGCATTGCAGTGTCCATCATCAGGGCAGATCTGACAGGTGTGAGATGAAAAACGTATCTGGTTTCAGTGTATTTTTTTTAAATTCAATTATATCAATTTAATTTTATTGTCTCTCTACGCGTTAATTTCTTCCTTCCGGTTTTATGGTTTCCGTTAGCCATGCATTTAATTAGTTCTGACTGTTTGTTTCGCCACCAGACCTATTGCCGAACAGCTTTCTACAACAAAAAAAATGTCTTGCCAAACGTGCTCTATTGGAATCTTGAAATTTGCCGATATCATTAGAAACGATGATTCTATGTTTCAGTGGTTAAGAAGCCATGGAGTGCTTCCCCGAGAGAAAATGTGTGATATTTGTGGTAACGCGTGTAGCTTCTCGAATCCTATGTACCATTGTAGAAAAACTTCCGTCGTAAGTTCAGGCCACAAACGGATCAAACAAGGTGTAGTTTTTCGGTTTCTATAAGAAAAGGCACATTTTTCGGCCAATCAACTCTCACCATCGCCAAAATATGCATTTTGGACGATGATGCGTCTTCCTAGAACCACCTTCCTCATGGAAGAAATGGACATAACCTGTGAAACGGCCGTGGACTGGTCTTCATATTGCCGGGAAGTTTGTGTTCTGTGGTGCGATAAAATGAAGCAGCAGATTGGAGGTGTCGGTATTACCGTGGAGATAGATGAAGCGAAGATCTGAAAAAGGAAAAACAACCGTGGCAGAAGAGTGGAAGGAAAATGGATTTTCGGTGGATTCGAGAGGGGATCAAAGAAATTGTTTGTCTGCGGAGTAGAGGATCGCTCCAAGAAAACTTTGTTGAAAATAATCAAAGAATATATACTGCCGGGCACCACGATCATAAGCGATTGTTGGAAGGCGTATGACTGTCTCAAAGATGAAGGTTTTGTCCATTTAAATGTGAACCACAGTATAAATTTTGTTGATCACGAAACCGGAGCACACACTCAAAATATCGAGCGGTGCTGGAGAGATGTGAGGGGTAATGTACCCAGATTCGGGAGGAAAAAGGCCCATTATTTATTTATTTATTTATTTATTTATTTATTTATTTATTTATTTATTTATTTATTTATTTAAACGCCCATTGGGCTTTTACATACATTGTTATTAGTATTATTACATTAACTATATGGCATATAAAAGTTTAAGTACATATATGAATAAAATAATTATTATATGTGTAGTACCTACATAAATGTTTTACAAATAATATAGAATACCATTATGGAGAACAGTTTTTTTTTTGTACTTACAAACAAAAATAACGGGATTGAAATTAATCAGCATTAGTAGGGACTTAAGCATAATCGAAATATAAATTAAATTACAATATTAATTTGTAAAGTTACATATATATATTAAAGTTTAAAAGTCTAAAAGAAAAGAGTGAAATAAATAGAAGCTAAAAAGGGTTTTTCACTATGGAATGGTGAAGTCATACATTTCAGCAAAGTGTTTATGTAGATTTCGTTTAAGCACTGCTACGGAATCTCTAAATATATCAACGACATTACCAAATTTATTACCAAAATTTTGTATTCGATTTAGGGATATGTGCGCTTGATAATTTGTTTTGAAATTGTCACAGAAAAACGTGGAATTTTGTCTCGTATTTTTGGAAGGTACAAATAATTTTATTGTGGCCAGAATTTCAGGGCTGTCGATTCTATAATTAATAATTTTATTTAGTAGAACAAGGTCGGAGATAATTCGCCTATCTGACAGCGTAATCAAATTTAGTTGGTGCATCAGCTGGATATAATTTATATTTTGGATTGGAATATTTAGTTTAAAGTTAATAAATCGTAGAAATTTGTGTTGTACCCTTTCAATATTGTTGGAATGTATTTTATAAAAGGGGGACCAAATAGGCGAATTATACTCTACTTGACTTCTTACTAAAGATGTGTACAGTGTTTTCAAACATTCTAATGACTTGAAGTCGCATGCGGTTCTACATATAAAACCAAGCATTTTTAAGGCTTTATTTGTGATTTCATTTACATGCGGATTGAATGTTAACTGTTATGAGTATATTATGAGTGATATCTCTGCGAATTCCTGTGGAAAAGATCGGTGCCCAAAAACAAAGACCACTCATTTTTCCTAATGGCTGCTGAAATGTACAAACCGCAGTTGTTTATTATTATTTCTATTCTTCAATTATAATGACGATGAAATCCAACATGATTCCATTCTATTATTATTTCTATTCTTCAATTATAATGACGACGAATACCAACACCTCCAATTATAATGATGATGAAATCCAACATGATTCCAGTGCCTTAGCTAGACTCTGAAGTGATTCTGATTAGAAGTTTCCTTTCATAGTAATTAAGGCGAATCTAAAGTTTTTTTCTAAAAATTATTCGTAATAAGCGTGGCCAGTCCGAACCGATATTAGTAACATCTAGATCTGCTGACCTTAGAGTAAGCTGTCTCTGTCTCTCCTGGAATATGCTTTCCAAATATGGAGTCCTTACTTTGAAAAGGATATAAATCTGATAGAGGGAGTACAGAGATGTTTCACTAAAATACCAAGAGCTTTGAAAGATCGGCGATATGAAGATAGACTCAAGGAATTAAGATTACCAACCTTAAAAGATAGAAGAGAAAGGGGTGACTTGATCGAGACCTTCAAAATTTTATCTGGACACTACAACTGCCCTGACATCCAAGGAATCTTCACTACTAGTAAAAATATAATTCTCCGTGGACACTCGAAAAAAATTATCAAAACGCCTTTTGCATCTAATCCTAGAAAACACTTCCTTGCAAATAGAGTGGTGGATGCTTGGAACAAACTCCCACAACTTGTCATCGATGCAACTAACAAGCTTAAAAAAGCTTTAAAGCTCTATTGGATTCATATTTGGAGAGAAAAAAGTACTAACTTAGTTGAAAATTAAAATTTACTGTCAAACTATTGAAATTAGATATGAGCGCATCAGCAGAATGCTGCCTGCTCATTATATAATATGTAATAATAATATAACTTGTAATTTAATTTTTATTATTTGTAATTTAATTTAAATACTAATTGAAATTAAATTACAAATAATAAAAATTAAATTACAAGTTATTAAATTATACAAATTAAATTAAATTACAAATATTAATTTATCATGGTTTCTAAAAATTGTCCGAAGTTAAATTTTTGGGATACCTGGTGTCTAGTGCAAGCACTACACCCTTACCAGAAAAAGTCGAGGCCATTAAAAATTACAACCGACCAGAAACCGTGAAAGATCTCCGCCGATTCCTGGGAGCTCTCAACTTCTACAGGAGATTCCTCCCCAAAGCTGCAGAGACGTAAGCACCGCTCAACGACTTCCTCAAAGGAAATCAGAAAGGCAAGCAGCCTGTTCCCTGGACATGAGAGACTGTAGAAGCCTTCAGCAAGTGCAAGGAAGCCCTTGCTCAGGCAACCTTACTCGCGCACCCTAAGTGTGGAGCTCCACTCTCTATTATCAGCGACGCTTCTGATACAACAGCTGGTGCCGTTCTTCAACAACTCATTAGAGGACATTGGGAACCGCTGGGATTATTTTCCAAGAAGTTCAGTGCAGCTGAGCGGAAATACAGCGCGTATGATAGAGAACTACTTGCCATCTACCTCGCCGTAAAACATTTCAGGGATATGGTAGAGGGTAGAACGTTTACAATTTTTACGGGTTCTAGTGGTTCTAAACAGGAGATCACGAGTTCGACTCTCGTCGGGGCCTCCAGTTGAGGGAGCGGACTGCGGATCGGCAGAGACGGAGGACGAAATAAAAGGCGTCAGTCGAAGTAGTGAGTCGAAGTCTTTATTTGTAGCTACGTAGCAGATGGTCAGATGGTGTAGACACGAATAGTAGTGAGTGCAAGCAGAAGTGGTGTTGGCAGTGATGTTGATGATGAAGGTCGATGATGCTGTGGTGGAGCAGACCACGAGTCTGCATGTCACCAGCATGTAGCTCTGCACCGTGGTGGTGGAGAAGGTCATGTTGTCCAGGATGTCGCTCGACGCTTTGAGTCGCGGAGATGGACAGCGGTGAACCTTGCGAGGAGAAAGAAGTCTCAGTGGCAGCGAAGCGCGACGGGCTTCGATAAGCCTGAGATGTTGCTGCACCCTAGACAGAAGACCCGGCGGGCCTTGTTGTCGCGGGCAAATGATTCTCCAAAGCTGATGGTGCGGTGGACCATGTTAGCTGCGAGATGATGGGTCCTCGAAGGCTGCGGGCGCACCGGCATAGGTTCCGGCTCTGAGTCGCCGGGGAGCTGGCCGGTAGGCGGGTACCGCACTGGAGCGTATTCACTGATAAACTGGGCACTGTATTACTGTGTGTGTGTCTTGCAGAGGCGACTTAACGACTGGGCTGTATAGAGACGGCAGCCGCCTTAAATAGCACAGCCGACTTGTTTAGTACTTTCCAGAATCGCCGGGTAAATGGCTAATGAGGTTTGGAAACCTCTCGAGTAGGTGGTAGAATAATTAACCGGCTATGTAGTTATTATTGGCTGTAGGTAGATATGTGCCGGTGTCTCATTGCGCGGTGTAAGCAGGTAGGTAGATACATCCCAAATGTTCGTTGGAGTCCAGTGGCGCTGCGTTAGATTTTACAATAGGGCGACCAATGTGGCAGTTATGTACGTGGCGAAGATTTGTTCTGGTCGCCACAGTTTCATTGTAACTACACTTTCGTCGAGTGGACTATGCAATAAAACACTAGAAATAAATCAAAAATATTTAATTAAGATAGGAACTTGTTACATGGCACAAAAGTAAGGTTTATAATGAACAAATTAAGTACAAATTAATATCAAAATATCAGTCTACACAGTGACCACACATGTCAATATTATATGGACCACAAATACGGTGCAACGGTGTTTGGTCATCTGGTTATCATCATTCTACATCTGGTGCAATGGTGTTTGGTCATCCTCCGGGCCTTGGATGGACACAGGTAGCAAATTTTACCCATGTTTGACGTAGATGGAACCGGAGCTTCTATTGTAGAAGATTCGCCAAGAATATCAATAAATAAATGAATGTACGTACCTTAACAGTAAAATTTTGTTATAACTAAACTTTCATCCAGCAGACGACGAGATGGTCTTAGAGCACGTCCAGTATGCATGTGGCCGCAATCACGTCACGTGCTGCACTGTTTGCTCAAATTAGGAAGGTAATGAAAGAGTAAAGGTCGGGGAGCGGGGGGAAGTAGGTGATTTCGAATTTCGCCGAGTAGCGCGTCGTCGCCTCGACGAGTGATTAGTTGTCTAGGGTTAAAACATACATAATTATAACCCAATTTAATAACCTAACCTATTTTAGTTAGTTTATTAGAAATTTAATGGTGTTTTTACTGCACATTGTAGTTTTATTTTAGCTAACAAAAGTTTCCACTACGGCGGCATACTTGTTCACATATAAAAGAATATGTTGGCCAATCAAAATGACAAGATAGAATAATATTAGGAAATGATATATCCTTGCCAAGCGAATAAAATATATTTTAGTATGATAGAAGCATTTTTCAATGTGCAAAATCCCACAAAAAGAAAGTTGATAGACAAGGCTGGTATTTAACAGATATAATTTTACATTGCCGACACGTGCACAAGAAGTTATGTTAAAAAAATTGCTGGAGTTCCTCATTGCCAGATGTTCATTAGTGGTCAAAGAATAAATAAGAAACTAATGCTTTGTGGGCATGTTTCGTGATCAAAAAGTCTGGCCAGTCTTTGTTAAATATTTCATATGCAGAAATGTGTTTCTTCATCATTATGATTTTTTTCATTTCAATCAAATGGAATGGCGATATACAATATCGGGCAATTGTAAGAGAGATGCGCACAAGCTAAACGGGCTAGAATCTAGGGATGCTAAGTCAATGGCGACATTAGTTTCCATTCATAACCACATGGAAGGCATTTCTAGTGTTCTTCTTTTTTTAGGAGTTTCTTTCCTCTTCTTCTATTTAGATTTCTTCATAAAAACTCGGTGAAGTGGTTTTAGGGTAAGCTTTTCATTTGTTTGCTAACAGGCTAATTATAATGCATAATCACTATGGGACATCCCTGTGATAGTAGATAAACTGCCCTAGCTATTTTATTATTCTTTTTTAAAAGTGCGTACAAATTTTATTCTAAACTTTTTAGTTTTTTTTTTCACTTTAGATCTGGCAATTAGAGGAGAAATTATTTCAAATTGCTTTTATTTTTTTGTGTACTGTATATTTGTACTATGTACTGTATATTTTTAAAATTTTGTTGTGTACTGTATATTTTTTCAATTTGGGAGGCGGGTATGGGTACCGCCGTCCCGGGAACCATTTATTGGATAACCAATACCTCTGCCATAGGTCACCCCAAGTGTTTGGCTACATTTGGTAACTTAGCAGGGGTGCCCGGGTTAATGGGGTGAGGTTTGTCCGATTCTTGACGGCGGATGAGTTTTTTTTCTCTTTAGATCCGGCAATTAGAGGAGAAATTATTTTTAATTGTTTTTATTTTTTTTGTGTACTGTGTACTGTATATTTTTAATTTTTTTTATGTATTGTATACTATATATTTTTTCAATTTGGGAGGCGGGTATGGGTACCACCGCTCCGGGAACCATCTATTGGATAACCAATACCTCTCCCATAGTAGGCTTGTTGAAAAAATATCGATATATCGAAATATCGATATTTTTAATTCAAAATATCGATATTTTTAGCCGATATATTTTGATCCGATATATCGATACAAAATATCCAATATCGAAAATTGTATCAAAAACGATATTTTTTTAAAAATGTATTTAAAGTCACTAGAATCCAAAACCGTATAGGAACGAACGGAAAAAAGTAACTGTATTGGGTCATGACATCTGGCGGTTGAAATTTTAACTATTAATAGCTTACAAATCTATTGTCTTTGCATTAGTATTTGTGATCACCAATACTATCTCATGTGTGTAGGTACATACATAGAAATGTATGCTATTTTTCGCCATTTTTTTTAAGCCACTCCTATGTGTTGGTTCCCAATTGTCTATGATTATTGACTATACCTTGTTCCAAACACGAAGTCCTTTTTGACAGATTAATACGCCGTATTAATAATAATATAAGTTTGTATGCGTCTCAGTTCACATATAAGTTAGAAGACAGCTTTTTAGTTTTTAATTTTTTGTAATTATTACGTAATAAAAATGAATAGTGATAAAAATACCTTCATTTTTATTGAGATTTTTGTACATTAAAAAAAGCAAATTGTGTACAAAAATTACTATTGATAATATTGAGCTGAATACACTATTATTTAAAAAAAAAGCAAAATCTCTTGAAAATTTGACCGATATATCGATATTTTTTCCTCGATATATCGACGTCGATATAGATATTTTAATAAATATCGATACATCAATATATCGATATTTTTTTTCACTTTCGACATCCCAGGTCACCCCGAGTGGTCATCTACGTTTGGTGATTTAGCAGGGGTGCCCGGGTTAATGGGGTGAGGTTTGACCGGGTCTTGATGGTGGATGCGTCTGCCCAACAGCTGCATGGTAGGCTGGATCGAGAAAGAGTGGTTGAAGGAGTCCTTTTGACTTCTCCAGTCGTACTCTCTCGGAACACCGCAGGGGAAGGGATGGATTCATTCGTCCGTCACTCCTGGACACACTCACCCCCAGATTCCTACCCACCCCTTACATCCTTTTCCCAGAACTTCCTCTCCTTCCTTTCGTAAAAAGACCCTCCACACAGCATCCCCAAAGACGACATGGGCCCTGAGGGAAATTATTTTCATTATTTTTCCATTTTCTGTGTGTGGAGCTAGTGTAAAAAAAAATCATAATTCATAATGGATAGGGACACTGGAGGGTCTAGATTTATTCACAATAATTAAATGTATCTTTGTTCTATGAAAAAAATTATTCTATGCGACAGTGCTGGACATGGAGTTAAGTAAGAACGGGTTTTTGTGCTTTGTTACATTAAAATATTTTTCATTTATGTTTGCAGATACTGGATATCAGTTACTTGGTGATTCTCAATGTATCTCTGGTGACTGGAGGGCCCCTGGACTTTTCTGTAGGTGACCACATTGAAGAGATTGGCTCCAAACTGACCATCCAACTTCCCGAAGACGTGGACTCTTGGTAATTACACAAATTAATTAGCCAACCATCAATTGTATCATACTCATGGTTGATACTCTTCAGTACTGCCCTCAGTGAAAGATCACTCTTTAGTCGCAATGTTGCTTGAAATGGCTCTAGTCTTGTTTTGTGATCCAAACTGAGTAGCCAGGTACTTCCCAATATTACTCTTTCTCATCTTTTCCCCCACAGCCTTCAGCCTCACAACATACCCGAATTGAGGATCTCAATACTCCCAATTGCTCCCAACCATCTGAGACTATGGCATCCCCAATTGGGGTATGTTGTGAGGCTGAAGGTAGTGGGGAGGGGAATGAGATGGGAAGAGGAAGGTGGGAAAATACCTGGTCCCTAAACAGGGCTAAAGCCATTTCAAGCAATGAGGGAGGGACTCCATTGTGTCGGCAGAGACGGGGGACGAAATGAAAGGCGTCGTGAGTCGAAGTCTTTATTTGTAGCTACGTAGCAAATAGTCAGATAGGGTAGACACGAGTAGTAGTGAGTGCAAGCAGAAGTGGTGTTGGCTGTGATGTTGATGATGAAGGTTGATGATGCTGTGGTGGAGCAGACCACGGGTCTGTAGCATGTAGCTCAGCACCGTGGTGGTGGAGAAGACCTGGTCGTCCAGGATGTCACTTTTTAGACCCTGCGCAAACTCTTTCATCTTTCTACTTTACCTTTTTGCTCAGGGTCTTTCAGCACTCAGTTTACGTTGATTTCGTACGATTTCCCAAAACCGTCATTGGTATGTGATGTGGAGTTCATATAGCAAATTGTTTTATTTTACATTGCAACCGAAAAGATAGTTGTATTAAAAAAATTATAAAATTGAAATGCATGTCTCAAAATGCAGAAAGTTAGATAATGTATGTATAACTATTGTAGGTTTTGATAAATGAATGTGTGGTTTGTGTACTGAATTCTCTGTATTTATTATATCCTCCGTCAAATGTTATTATCATTTGTTGCCATAAATTGAAAGGCAAACATGATAAATTCTTGTGGTAATTTATGTAATGCTACTTCATACCTTGTCAACATCCCGTCACAGAATGAAGGTTTGTAATCAATAGTTGCATAAAACCGATATCAGACAAACACATTTATTTTTATCTTGATTGAAAAAAAACAACTTTATCTCGAAATGAAATCTGAAATGATTTTTTTTTGTTCCTACGCTGTAATCTTGTGTAAATATGATAACAATATTTAAATAAGAATTGTCGAATGCCGATTCTCAGCCCGTTTCAGCTTTCGATTAAATTTTGGTCGGCTGACAAGCATAATAGCACAACCGCTATACTTGTCTGTAGACCACAATTTGATCAAAAGCGTAAAAGGGCCGAGAATCGACATTTTGCGAGGACCGTTCAAAAGTAAAAAATTGCTCTGATTTGTCAATTCGATGGTCACCAAATAATAATGTAATGGCATTTGAAATACCCCAGATATTGGTGTGACATATAAATTATTTCTAGTGAATATTTTGGTTTTAAATAAAAAATTACAAATGTATTGTAAGTGTGTGGGGATGGGATCTATGACAGAAAGAGAAATGGAGTGCTGTAGATGATGACCACCGATAAAAACATAAAAACACTAACCATTCATTTTCTCAACTCAATGTATTTCATTAAAGTAACGGAGATAATGAAACGACGCTTCCCGTGAATGACTTGCGCATGTGTAGATGAAAGTTCGATAAGGGGGACGTAGCGCCATCTAACATTCAACTATATAAATAATTTGGTTCGGTTTGAAATAAGAACGAGTTAAATTTTTTCATACAAAAATCACTATTAAAAAATGGGAGGTTTGTGATTAAAATATAGGAGGGAGGGGGGTAGGAGGGTGAAAATTTGGGGTTACAGGTATTTTTTGATGCTAAATAAAAAAAAAATTTCTGGATAGGGACACCCTAATCACCAGTATGAAATATATTTTAGGACCTATTGTCATACCTACCAAATATACATAAAAAATTTCATAGAAATCGGTCGAGTCGTTTCGGAGGAGTGGGACCACAAACACCGTGACACGAGATTTTTATATATATAGATAATTTGTATGTAAGCACTATAAAATAACATGGAAGTGGTTGGGTTTATAAAGTGATAATTCAAAATAAATTTAAAGTATATAATGATATTATTGAATATTTTTCTAGTTATGAGATATCAATCCAATATGAGACATCCCCTGAGGCGAGCGCTCTGCAGTGGCTGAACCCCGAGCAGACGGTTGGAAAAAAGCACCCGTACCTGTTTTCCCAATGTCAGGTAAATTTACCCTTTGTTCAGTTATTTTTATTTATCTGATCTCATCCTCTCAGTTATAAACAATTCTCCGGACAGCATCTTCGTACATTCTCTTTGAAGCTCTGGGCCAAGAGATTGTGAATTCAAAATGCAGACTATATGTTTTTTTATATATCGCACAAACCGATTTTCTTCTTCATTCTTAAGATAATAAAGTGAAGCCCGAACACAGAATATTTTGACATCTTCATCTTCGATTCGTCCAATGCTTCGATAAGTCACCTCCTGCTCCCTCATGTCCTGGGCTAATTCAGCATCCTCTGTCGAATGCAGGCCCAGTCTCTCCTCGCATGGCTTTTAGACTTACTTTCCCTCTCTTTGTCTGAAACAAACAACTGGACATCTTCCTTCTGGAATCTCCACCAATATTTTTATGCACAAGTCAGTTTTCTGACATTCTGTCCATGCCACCTCAAGGCACTCCCAAAAGCTGGGCGTACTGTACTGGGCCCGCAGATACTTTAATGGGACACAACTGCTAACCCTGTACAAATCACAAGTGCGCCCCACGGTTGAACTTGGCAGCCACCTATGGTCTGGAGCTCCAAAATACCTGAAAAACAACCTCGACTCTGTGCAGAAACGGGCAGTCTTTGATAGATTCTCCCATCTTAACAGACGGATTGCAATCTTTAGAGCACAGGCGTCGGGTGGGAATGCTATCCTTGTTCTACCGGTATTACAATGGAAGATGCTCTGAGGAACTAGCGTCATTAATCCCTTTGGCACCGGTGGATAGCCGGAAACATGCCAAATGCTTGCCCAACATATGTACACGGTTGACATTTGTCACGTGAGAACGAGTAGCTCTTCGACTCGTTCTTGTGTTCAACAACTCGGCTGTGGAACGATTTGCCGACCCCTGTGTTTCTTCCTTCTTACAACATAGGTCTCTTCAAAACCAATGTTCATGCCTTCCTCTCCTCAAAAAGACCCCCCACACAGCATCTCAGATGACATAAGTCCTGAGGAAAATTATTTTCCTCAAGGCTTCCTGTGTGGAGTTAAGGCTGTTTAACCAGCAAATCAGGACTCAGATATGGTATGGTTCAGATAAATATGTCGGATTCTCACTTCCTGAATTTTTTCCGAAAAAGTTGTTATATGTAATTTGTTTATCGAAGTGTGTAAACATAAAGAGATGCAAGTGAAATGCGTAAACACAGTATACCTAGGTATAAAGTAGATACTAACATGAAAGACAATTTTTATATATTTTTTTTGCTTGTTTTTAATTGTATTTTAACCGAGTAATATTCAGTTGGCTTTTAAGAAATGTCTCATTTTGAAATATTTATTTGTGTGCACAATTTTTTTAAATATTTATGTGAATACCGCACAAGAGACCCAAGTGCTCCCGTCTAGAGCCAATGAGATTATGCTTGACTATTGGGTATTTTGAGAGGCTGAAGGTGGTGGGGAGGGGAAGGAGATGGGGAAGAGGAAGGCGAGGAATTACCTGGCTATTGAGATCTGGTCACTAAACATGGCTAAAGCCATTGTGGTCTTACCCCAGGGCGATACTGAAAGTATCTTCCACTCTGGAACGTGATGCAAATATATTATTTTTAAATGAATTAATTGTGAAATAACCCAAACTAGTCAAATAAAATGTATTTGCCCACGCCGGGATTCGATCCCACAACCTTCGGATTGCGAGTCAAGAGCCTTACCCCTTGACCACGCCGGCCGTCAATAGTTAGTATCAGTAATTTGGAAGGCGGGTATGGTACCGCCGCCCCAGGAACCATGTATTGGATTACCAACACCTCTGCCATAGGTCACCCCAAGCGACTTAGCATGGGGGCCCGGGTTCATGGGGCGAGATTTGTCAGGATCTCGGCGGCGGTTGCGTCTGCCCACCAAATTACGTGAAAGGCCGGATCGAAAAAGACAGTTTTATTTACAATCTGCCTATTAACATAACAATCCCCATCCCCATCCCCATCCCTATCCCCATCCCCATCCCCATCCCCATCCCCATCCCCATACCCATACCCATCCCCATTCCCATCCCCAAACCCATCCTCAACCCCAACCCCATCCCCATCTCATTTAGCGCAGGTGCTTGCATTATAACACGGGATGGAACCATAACAGTTTAGTTGACCGCGAGGTTACAGTGGTCTTGCAACTCATGCCGGTTACCCGCTGCACATAATGTTATATAGTGCAGGCGCTTGCATTATAATGTAGTTTCCCGGGACCTGGGATGGAACCATAACAGTTAAGATGACCTCGAGGTTACAGGGGCCTTGCATCGCATCCCGGGTACCCGCTGTATATAATTTATTTATTTAGGGGTCGTCCATTAATCACGTGATGTTTTTTAGCAACTTTTTAACCCCCCACCCCATGTGATATGTGGTGAGGTTTTAGACTAACCCCCGCCCCCCAAAATCACGTGTATTTTTTTAGTACAAAGTATTTAGAAATTTTCAGAATATTATCACGAAAAATAAATACACGTGATATCTCATTATACCCCCCCCCCCCCCCCGGTGATATTTCGCAATCACCGTTTGCATCAATTACCCTTCACATCACACTTTTCCTAACAATCACCACTTTTTATAACAATCACCATTTTTTGTAACGCATTCACCAGCTTACCCCCCAAGTCGAGCGTGCGTAAAGAAGTTTTACTTCAAAAGAAAAAATTTACAGCAGTTGGGACGCTTGTGCGGTATTCACAATATATGAATGGCTCACTCACGCAAAAAAAAACAATTTTTTGAGCAGTTGGGACTCTTGTGCGGTATTCACATAACAATAATTTAGAATTAAAAAAAATCTTTTTTTCGGAGCAGTTGGGACGCTTGTGCGGTAATTTACAATAAAAAATATTATATTTATTTTTTTGGTGCAGTTGGTACTCTTGTGCGGTATTCACTTAACAATACATAATTAAAAATAAAAAATATTAAAAAAAAAAAAAAATTCTAGCAGTTGGGACTCTTGTGCGGTATTCACATAACAATAATTTACAATAAAAAAATTTCAAAATTATAAAAATTTTAGCACAAAAATATTCAATGGACATGAAATTTTGCGTTCGGGCAACCCTATAGATTTTTACAAACGTGAAACAAGGAAATCGTATCTACTTTTAAAGTTTCGTTTTTAATTTGTCATTTTAAAATGTGATGACCAAGAGCGTCGCGGACACGACTTGTCTAGGCCACGGTTGCCGGCCGAATGAGCTCTGAATTTTGTGTTTCTTTGGATCAAAAAAATGTTGGAATGCGAAGCTGTAAATTAATTAATATTAAATACCTACTAAAATTATTTGTCAATCAAAATTATTTATTATTTGTCAATAACGTCTTAGCAAAATAAGTATGTAAAAAAATCTGAGATATATGAGTTTGTAAGTGCGCAAATAAATACACAAATGGACCAATTTTCGTCAAGAAACACGTGTACATACACATTTTTTAATGATTTTATTGAAACTAAAATTAAAATTCTAAAACATGCGTTTGCTAGATAATGTATTGATTTATTTTACTGCATGATTATATTATTTGAAATGGGTGTGGTATAATACAAAATCTTTTTTGAAAATTTAAGAAATCTGCCAACGACCTGTGGAATAACCTTATTATACTAAAAGTAAACACTTTTTCTCAAAATTTAAAACATGCGAATGCTAGATAAAAGAACAATCTTTCGAAATCATTTTATATTTCTTTGTGGAAATGAGTCAATACATCTAAAATATCATTTAAAAATGACATATTTCTGGTTTTCTCTGGTTATGTCCTCTTAATGTAAAAAAAAAAAATTGCAACTTTTCTATAAACAAAGGGTATATTACCGCAAGCGCAGCATATTTAGGGGTTTTTGATGCAGTTTTTAGAAATGTTCTATATTGTTTATTAGAGAATAATATTATGTTTTGAACAAATAAACTATTCTTCTAAATGGTGCAATAACAAAACGTGTTAAAATGTTTAAAACAATTGCGTAAAAAAATATTTACAAAACCTCTAAAAAAAAGCTTAAAGTTCGATTATATCATTTAATTCTAAATACAGGAGAATTATAAAAATATACATTATCACCACATCAATGTTGCCTAAACGACTAGATAATAAAATTATTTTAAAAAGCATTAAAACAACGCTTAAATAAATAAAAACCGTTTTTCAATATCACGATATTGTTATTTTGTCTCACGCCATTATATAAACCAAGACACGAGTTGTTTCCAGTCAGTATGCGAGATGATTTCAGAGTGAGAGCACGTCAAATTTTACAAAAAATAAATACGTAAATGTGTTTGCACATGAGAAAAGGGGTCACACTAAAGATTAGTCGTTATGTTATTGTGTATTATTTCAGAACCAAGTTGACTTTTTTTACTAGAACTTCCATTCCGCGGCCGCCTGTCTACAACCAGCGGCATAGAATGTTTTAGAGTGCCCCTTTACCCTTAATCGTATTCCTAGTTTTATTTATTTACGTCCTACTGGTCTTTTACATAAATTAGGTAAAGATAAAGATTTTTTTTAGTGAACAACAGATAATAATTGAGAATAGTAGGGAAAAAGTTTCATAATAACACAAAACGATCCTCACCATAAATCTCCCAGTACGAATCTAACGAACCTTGCAGCAATAATTAAAACTACCAAATGTGAATAACCAACAAATTGTGCTATTTTTTATTTTTATTTTATTTAATAGCATTATAAACAGTCTGTACAAATTCATAAATGACAGTGATAATAATATGTATATCATTGACCAAAAAATAACGACAAATTGAAATTTAGAACCATAATACAAACATACACAATACCTACACCTGATATAAACAATTCTGATAAAGTGCATCTTCTTACTTAAATCTACAAAAGTATTTTATCTTCTTACTTAAATCTACAAAAGTAATAAATTGAAATTTTCAAGGGTTTACATTTAAATTTTGATGGATATCAATAATATCATTCAGGAAGTGATTTTATTTGAATTCGAACTGCTATTAAAAAAAAAATAAAGAGAGAAAATGTGGTGATACTAAAAATAAAAAAGAGAAATACAGAAATCAATGAAATATCAAGTTATTACTTAAACATGTGGCATTCAATAGTGTTATTTTTTTATGCATGCTGTGAATTTATCAAGGTTTATGTTAAACACATCGATATTTGGGCATAATCTGTTAAATGTGCTACAGCTTCTTCTTACAAATACATTTTCAAGATAATTCGTCTTGCTCTTAGGGATATAAAAGGTATCCGGAGATCGAGTAACTCTTAATGGAAATCTGAAATGAATATTTTGTAGTAAGTATGGGCTATCAATGAAGGTTAAGACTGTGGCAGAAGCCGCGCAAGAGGAGGCTACGTTAGCCAAAATTGCCGGTAATGTTGAAAGGGATGGGGTTCCAATGATTACAGTTGTGGCAGATGGGTTCTTTGATATGCTGCTTTGTCTGGCGCAGCTGTAATTATTGTATATAGGACAATGAAAGTTTTGTATATGGGTGTCAAGAATAAGTTTTGTATGACTTGCACTCGGGCCTCAAATAAAAGCGTGACCCCAACCGAACATAAGTGCTATAAGAATTACGAAGGCTCTTCAAGCGGCATGGAATCTGAAATAATTGTTGAAGGATTTAAAAGCTCAATAGCTACATACGGATTAATATATTCCAAGTTAATAGCAGATGGCGATTGTAGTACTTATAAGAAAATATTAGAAGCACGACCCTATTCCAATAAAACCGTAGAGAAAATTGGATGTCGGAATCACCTTCTACGTAATTATATAAATAAAATTAATGTACTTTCATTAGATATCCAGTACCCTATACGCTTATGCCAAATTATTATTGAAACATTGCTCCTCTTGCGTAGATCAATCACATCTGCTATATATAGGATTTCAGAAAATTGTTTGATGGATACCAAAATCGGGAATTTAAATAAAGATATTCTAAATAGCATTAAATATGTGTTTGGCGACCACGCTACGTGTGACGACTATTACAGTACGCATGTGGATGAGAAAAACTACATTCAAGACTTAAAATTGTGCAACATAAATTTTTTTTTTTTACATGAGCTCCACACAGGAGGCGCTGAGGAAAATAATTTTCCTCAGGGCCTATGTCATCTTTGGGGATGCTGTGTGGAGGGTTTTTTTAGGAAAAGGAAGGAGAGGAGAGTTCTGGGAAGGAAAAGGGTTTAAGGGGTGGGTAGGAATCTGGGGTTCAGTGTGTCTTGGTCATCCGCCTCCAAGACCTAGACAAACCTCACCCCATGAACCCGGGCACCCCTGCTAAATCACCAAACGTAGCGAACCACTTGGGGTGACCTATGGCAGAGGTGTTGGTTATCCAATAAAGGTTCCCGGGGCGGCGGTACCCATTCCCGCCTCCCAAATTGTGCAAATCGTGCAACATTTTCCCTACATTAGCAAAAAAATTGTTAAATACATTTGCGGCTTCTAAGGGTATCTTTACAGCAAATTTTTGAAACATTGTGGTTTAGGTTGTTGATTGTTTTATTTCTGAAATGTTTTTTATCGATAATTTCATTTATAATGGACCAAGTCCCTTTACTGTCATTTCAGATAATTCGTAAAAATCGTTTCATTTCAGAGATTTATTATAATTATTGTATTTTTCCTTGGAGGGGTGCAGACATTCACCTTTTGTTTAATTTTCGACTATTGACATTTAGTGTGTAAGAAGTAGAAGAGCGTGTAGTTTTTTGAATTTTTGGAATTCACTCATTATTTAATATTATATTTATCACAATATTACCGCAGCTCTTTCAAAAGATGAAAATTCGTTCCATACAAAATATACAAAAAAAATAATTTTCTTCATTCCTTTTTTCTGATTTTTCCGATGTTCAAATAGTTATTCTGCTATTTAGGGCGAAGACAAATCCAAGAAATCAAAGATCCTAAAAATCGGTATAGCCATTCTCGAGTTATAAATAGTGTAACTAACCCGACTTTGTTTTATACACAAAGATTATTTTTAGTATTCCTAACTGATATGATAATAAATGATAGCATTTATATAAAAAAGATAATAATAAATATTTAAAATGACCGATATTTTATTTATCTTGCCAATATATTCCGATATAATTATGATCACATATTATGAAAATAATGCGTAATTGAATACCGTATTGTTTTGACATCTGTCAATGAAGAACATGTCGATTACGAGTCATAACCTAATGCCTACCGTCTAGCAGTTGATTGTATCGAATAATTTATCAAACAAGTTTGATCAAAATCTGATAAGAGTCATAAAATCATGAGCTCCTTCTGCAATAGGTAATGTTTCTATCTAAATTTACCTAAAACATGCACATTCAACTTAATAAACATAATTTGAAAGATGCCCAATATTTATTAAACGTTTCATATTCAAATCTTACTCAAGGGTACCATCTAGTCTAGATTCTTCGCTGCTCTGACTTCGTCGGTAAGCGCGTAGCGGTTCCCCGTTCGAACATACTTCATACTTCCCCACCCCGAAATATTATTTCGGTTTTGGTAAATTACCCCTTAACAGAGGTTCTATGTTAAGCTTGTGACTCTCATAAATGTAATTGGCTTAAAATCAACTCGCTTACCCTTAATATAAGCAAAACAAAATATATAACATTTTCAATGAACTCAAGGGGCCAACCAATAAAATCACTAGAACTAAAATTACATGAATGCCATGGAAATAATATACAATGTTACTGCCCCGTCATCGAAAAAACACAAAACATAAAATATCTCGGAGTAATAATTGACGAAAATCTTAGATGGGACCTACACATCAAAGGTATTACGGAAAAACTCACAAGCCTTATATATTTCTTCAAAAATCTAAGAAACGTGCTAAATAAAAAGGATATGAAAAAGGTCTACTATGCGTTATGTCATTCTCGAATTGAATATGGAATCATAGGATGGGGATCTGCTGCAAATACGTACCTACACAGCCTGAATACGATTCAAAAAGGAATCATAAAGACCATATTGAAAGTACCAATTAGAACGCCTTCAATTGAAATTTTCAATAACTTTGACGTACCAAATGTACAACAAATATATTCCAAAAATATATTATTGAAGCTCTTCAAAAATAATGAATCCTCTACTAGACCGTGTATGCATAACACTAGATCGAATAAAAATGATATAAAAAATATTCCAAGTTATAAAACCACATTTGGACAAAGAAACTATACATACTTTGCAACAAAACTCCATAACATCCTCCCCCAAGACATAAAACTAATAAAAAATCCAATTGAATACAAATCAAGAATAAAAATATGGCTTAAAGAGGTCAATGAGAAAATCCTAGCGAAGACGCTAAAAACGACATAGAAGACAAATGAACTATATTTAAATAACTTTAGTCCGCCTCGGCACAGGACCCCCTAGTGAGGAGGACTAAGAAATACAATATTTTGTACTTAATTTCACATTGCATTTTGTATGTAAATTTTTTTTATATAGTCGCTATAATAAAAAAAAAAAAAAAAAATTTTAGCAGTTTGTATCCTTGAACATACTCTTTCGTTCATCATTCACTCATATTTCAATTAAAATATTTATACTTTACTGTTTTCATTAATTGTATTCCAGGCAATACATGCCAGGTCGGTCTTCCCATGCCAGGACACCCCCGCGGTAAAGTTTACTTACGCCGCCGAGGTGACGGCTCCCTCAGAGTTCACGGTGCTGATGAGCGCCCTGCGCAAGGGCTCTGCCACCGGGCCACACGGTGAGGGCAAGAGGCACTCCTTCTCACAGCCCATACCCATCCCCTCCTACCTGCTGGCCATTGCCGTCGGCGCACTGGAATCTAGGACGCTGGGACCAAGGTGAGAATAGCCGATTGTAGCGCTTATAAGAAAAATGCAGCAGGTCCAGGTCAAATTTTCCAAGCCAAGACAGGCTATTGTATGAATTTGTATTTGATTATTTTCCCATGGTAGTAAAAAACTTATTTGAGAGCTAATGTTAATTCAAACCAACATAAGTGCGGTTTTCAAGCATTTCATATTACATATTTACATCTTCCAGTATTAATATTGGAATTAAAAATAATTGTCTGTCACTATTAACAAATTATTTACTTGATCGCAGACAATGTACAAAAATTGGTGATAATATTAGTAAACCAGAATATGTGAGACATGGGGTTCCACAAGGAACAGTCATCGGTCCTTTATTGTTCCTAATTTATATCAATGACCTGTGTAATATCAGTATTCCGGGAAAACTATTCTCGTATGCTGATGATACTGCAATCACAGTCCATGGTAAATCATGGAAAGAAGTCTCTGAAAACGCAAATAAGTGCACATCCATTGTCAAAGAATGGCTAAACCAAAACCTCCTAACTCTGAACTGTGAAAAAACTACATATGTATATTCCATTCTACAATACCAAAAGGGCGGCACCCTTAACTCACCTAAATATAAGGTTTCACAACAATTCTTGTAACCCTGTTTTGTGTTCTAACTGTATAGAAATGAATTCGGGGAACACAGTTAAATACCTAGGAATTATTATAGACAGCCAATTAAAATAGACAAATCACGTAGAAAACCTTGTAAATAAACTTAGGTATTTGACTTACATTTTTAAACGATTAAATAACATAGTTGATATTAAAAGAATGAAAATGGTATATAATGTATTGGTGCAATCATCAATATCTTATGGAATAATTGGATGGGGGGGTATATATGATACCCATATTAAAACTAGAAATTACTCAAAAATTAATAATAAAAATAATATTACATAAAGATGTTACCTACCCCTCCTTGCAATTATTCCAAGAAGCTGAACTCTTAGATATAAGAAAAATCTACTGTATGCAATGTCTGAAATATATATTTTCACGAAATGTATATTTTACAAAAAACGAAAATCGCTCCAGCAGTATAGTAAATAATGCATTTGAGGTTCCCCTATGCAAAACTAGGCTTGCGCAGAGACATGCTTTTTTCATTGCACGAAAAATCTATAATGCACTGTATCAGACTATAGAAATTAAATCTAAAAACATATCCTCTTACAGCGTATACAAAAAATTAATAAAGACTTGGGTAACTACAAATGACACAAATACATACCTGCTATAACATCTTACCTACTTATAACTTTACAAATCCTAATTTTTATTTAACCTTTTTTGTTTTTCATATATATATTTTTTTTCTTCTTTTCTTAACTTTAGTTTTGTAAATACGGAATTATTTGTTCTATAAATATGTTAAAACATAATTATGTTTTAATTTACTAATTTAAAGTTTAATTTGCCATGTTGTATCTTAACTGCATTAAAAAAAACTTAAGTATGCCCACGAACTGGCAATGCCTATGTGGGATTTTTTTTTTGTTATCATACATATATGTATACTATTGTAATATTTTTTTTTTGTTAAATTGTATTATTGTTTATCTTTAAGCTACATATTTAATTTTATAGTTCCTTTTTTTTTACTTCTTATCAAAAGAAATGTTTTTTGTAATATTTTTATGTATGTAACAAAAAATTTTTTTATTAATAAAAAAAAAAAAAAAAATTCAGGTCTGAATATTATAATGTTTTTCCAAATTGCTTTCTTTGAAATGTAAACTATTAAATATATCTGTAAACTATTAAATCAATAGTCTTCTTGATTATAGAACGATAGATTAACAAATTAATTTAATTATCGAGATCTCTTAACCCCTCAGGCCTCGACAATATTTTATTTATTTATTACACGCCCTAATGGGCTTTTACATTCTTTGTTTATAAGTTAAGAGCATTTAACCAGCTAGCGAACGAAATACTACATTTCGTCGAAAGTTGTTCTTACAATCGTGCAGGGCGGTTACAATGAGAAAGATTAATTATTCTCCGTACCAGCTTTTTTAAATTATAACTCAACATCGATTTCATTTCATTCCAAATGTGCTTTAATTTATACCTACATCCAAAAATGCCGAAAGGCTTGATGATAAAACTATTAAAATAATGTACTTCTTGTAATTATTTTTTGATTATAAGTATTTATCATTTTTTAATAATGTCTAAGTTAAATAAGAATGTTAAAAAATTCTGAAATATATTAGTTTGTAAGCGGACTCAAATGGACCAATTTTCGTCAAGAAACACATGTACGTATATATTTTTTAATGATTTTATTTAACCCCTCCGCAACGTAAGCAGATATAAGCGTTAGAAATAGGACAGCAGTCAAGTACAATAAGCGTGTTTATACATCAGCGCGTATGTTTCCATAGAAATCGTTCTAACTCCGTTATTGTTTTAGTTACATCCCTAAAACAAAAAGTAAAAGGTCGATAGTAGATCAAGCTGTACATCCCTATCAAGTTGTCTATAGAAATACATAACAGGAATCAGTTGTCAGTCGCGCAGTTTAAAAATATTTACCCGCCCAAATTTACTACTGGCGGCTCGTCCGCGCTCGACATTTTTAATTTTTATTAAATATTTTTATATGAAATGATAAAAAAGTGAGGTAACAAAAGTGTTTATTACACATATATACAATAGAATAAGTATTGTTGTTTACATAATCTGTGATTTTAGTACCGTTTTCACATAAAAACATCACATGAGTCATTTTTACCTATTTTTAATGTTTGCGTTCTATATTTTAATATTTACAAATGCTAATATTTATTTGTAATATAATAATTTGAAATCTTATTTTGTAACCTTTCAAAAACAGTTTTTACTATTTGGCTACGTTTAGAAATGTTTCATTTATAGAGCTTAAATTGTGAAGCGGTAATAACAAAAAGTTTTCGTAAAATGTCATTTCGTTTGAGACGGTTTAAGGGCTTAAATGGCGACTTTCGGAGGGGTTAAACTAAAATTAAAATTCTAAAACATGCGATACCTAGATAATGCATTGATTTATTTTAATGCATGATTATATGATTTGCAATGGGTGTGGTATAATACAAAATCTTTTTTGAAAATTTAACAAATCTGCCAACGACCTATGGTATAACCTTATTATACTAAAAATAAACATTTTTTCTCAAAATTAAAAAAATGCGAATGCTAGATAAAAGAACCGTCTTTCGAAATCCATTTATAATATTTTGTGGAAAAGAGTCAATACGTACAAAATCTGATTTAAAAATGACGTATTTCTGGTGTTCTCTGGTAATACCCTCTTAAGTGTCACAGTTATTTTAAATTCTGTAAAACTAAAGTAATAAAGAAAATATAAATATTATGAAAAAATGTAACAACAAAAGCTTATACATAATATAAATAAAACACATTGGTAAAAGTGATAAGAAGTCTCACATGAAAAGATATTCCATATAAACAAAAATTGCAGAAATTATCCACGACTTTTTGTGTCTAGATTTAGATCATATTTCTAACCATGATACTAAGGGAGAGAACGATTTCTATGAGACCTATATGATTTGTTCCGAAAACTAAACAAATAGACCTGACTGGTTAACAAAATTTGATTGGTTTTTATTCTAGTATTTAAAATATGTATCATTACTTTCCAAATATAAAATAGCTGAGGAAAAGCATTGTAACTGTGTGCTAGTTTTAGCAAATACGATCAATTCAATTCTTTATGATAGCACCTGGGTAAACGAACATAAATATTGTGCATTATAATCTCTTCTTTCAGGTCAACCATTTGGTCAGAGAAAGAAATCATTGAAGAAAGTGCCTGGGAGTTTGCCGAGACAGACAAAATGCTGAAGGCCGCTGAAGACCTCTGTGGTCCCTACGTCTGGGGGATATACGACCTCCTCGTGCTGCCCTCTTCGTTTGCCTACGGTGGAATGGAGAATCCCTGTTTGACTTTTGTGACTCCAACATGCTTGGTACGAAAAAAATATCAATTTATTCATAGTCATCTGTTTATTTATTGACGGCAAGTAGGTGCTCTACACGCTTGAGGTAGTTACAATATAATGTTTTATTGTCATTCGGCATGCAATATCGCCTAAACAAAAATTAAGATATTTATTCAGGAAAGAGAAAAAAATCATGACTCATGCACAATATTGTAATTGGAAATCATATATTCAGTTTTATATTTGGAGTTCTGGAAGTTTGGAGTTCTGCAGATGAAAATACCGGAGAAAATGATTATGAATCAAATGGCATCAAAGTATGTATAGCTTTTGGAAAAACACGTCGAACGACTTGTGTATATGCACGGAATATTGTGTAGGAGGCAGAAATTAAGTAAAAATGGATAAAAAAAGGTAACTTTGTTTGAACCGATCATGTAATTTACTTGTGGTCTGCTGAAAATTAAAAAAAAATAGTTCAACTCCTTAGGCCTCTGGCATATTCTGTATAATATTTTTTTTCTGTACATAAGCTCACACAGGAGGCCTGAAAATAATTCCTCTCATCTTTAGGGATGCTGTGTGGAGGGTCATTTTAGGAAAGGAGAGGAAGTTTTGAGGAGGAAAAGGGTATTAGGGGTGAATAGAAATCTGGGGGTCAGTATGTCCAGGAGTGACGGACGAAGACGATGATCTGAGAGAATACAGCTGGAGAAGTCAAAGGGACTCCCTCAACCAGTCTCTGATCCGGCCTGCCATGCAGCTGGTGAGCAGACGCATCCGCCGCCAAGACCTGGGCAAACCTCACCCCATGAATCCGGGCACCCTTGCTGAGTCACCAAACGTAGCAAATCACTTGGGGTGACCTATGGCAGAGGTGTTGATTATCCAATAAATCCTATGGCGGCGGTACCCATACCCGCCTCCCAAATAGAAATATATGCATGTATTTGCGCTTTGTTGTAAAATCTAAATAAATTGAATATTTCTGAGTGTATCTAAAAACTAAAAACTGCTTTTGAAAGGTGATAAAATACGGTTTCAAATTTTATAATTTTGAATGCAAAAGTAAGTTTTAAAACTGGCTCATGTTACGTTTTTGGTCCAAACACTAAACTGTGCTGATGTTAGACTGAGCGTGTTAACCCCTGTCTACTACACCACAGGAGCTGTTCATCATTAAGGTTAATATTTTAGAAGGAATGAGTGTAATATATCAACTATTAAAAAATGTGCAATCTGGATATTACCGACACAGGAGTTTGCTTCTATTTAACATCCTCACAAACTTATCTTTCATTGAACAGATGACAAATTAAATATTGTTTTGGGTAGATATTTCAATCAACTGTAGTATATTTTAAATAAAATCATGTTCCTTCTTCATAGGCTGGAGACCGTTCCCTTGCCGACGTCATTGTCCACGAGATAACTCACAGTTGGACGGGCAACCTGGTGACCAATAAGAACTTTGAGCACTTCTGGTTGAACGAAGGATTCACCGTGTTTGTGGAAAGGAAGATATCTTCACGTCTTCATGGTGAAAGTCCCAACGACACCAAATACAGAGATTTCATCACTCTCTTAGGAATAGCTGAATTAAAAGACACGGTAAACTATTTTACTTAATTTTATTTTCATTTAAACGCCTAAACAGGCATTTACAAAATATGTGATTTATATAATAATTTTGTGGAACAGTAATCAGTATTATGCTAATTAAATTAAATTCAGAAGAATAGCAGGTATTATACTAATATTGATTTATTTAGGTATGTTATTATAGCCCGTTTGTAACTATATTCCGTGCAGTTGAACACATCTACTACTTCTGAGAAAGCATTAAAATAATCAATCTAGGTACAGTACAAGCTAGAATCTAAATGGCTCAGTCCTGGCCCCCTAGCATGGTCGATCGATATAGGTTTTATCGAAAATGTCGGTAGCTTGAAATCGCTCCCGAGCACGACTGCAGGCCACTAACGAAGAAATAACAGTTCACGTCAAATAAATTAGGAACCCTTAGTCGTTGTGAACTGTTGCTTGTTCGTTAGAGGCCTGCAGACAAGTTACCGACATTTTCGATAAAACCTATATCGATCGACCATGCTAGGACCAGGTGCGGCCGGTGCTTTAAATTTTTGGTGGTTCACCGATTTCATCAAAAACGTAATGTATGTAATTTATATAAATGCACTATCTTACTTATTTATAGAGAAGATCAATTCTTCGATCCTTTTGCCGAGCGAAGACTTCAATCACCCAATTTTATTTGAAAACAGAAACAGATATACTCACCTGACAAATTCGTTATCCGATAAACACATTTATATTAGTTTATGCTTGGAAGATACGACTTTGCAAGCGGGGACACTACATTAAAAAATTTCAGAAATCATAAATTATTTTTTTTTTATTTTAACTTTATGAGTAAAACCTCAAATTGTAACATTTAATTAAATGAAGACAATATAAGCGAAACTCAATCGAAAATCTGGAAACAGAAAAATCAGAAAAATATATTGACACCTCTGGGACTTGAACCCAGGACCTCTTGCTTTCCGGGCAAACGCGCTAACCACTGCGCCACGGTGCCGATATCAAATTCGGTCATTTTTAACTGTATCATACTCCGACTAAGAACCACCCACATTATCTTCATTTTCTTAACGCATTTATTATTGGCAACTATCTTTATGTATGATTGCAAGATTCAAACCCGAACTAAATGCCCTCTAGATAGTGTCTGGATAAATCTTTATCCATTTGATTTTTATATGCGACATCTATTGACTTTTCTGCAAGTCTAGGATGAATATTTTTTTATTTAAAAAAATATTCATCCTAGACTACCCTAGGGGGGGGGGGGGTAACATTTTATGTTACTTTTAAGTTTGTTAGTGAATGACACGGATCTGTCGAAACCGGTAGCAGAAAAATAAAAATTTAAATAACAAATGTACGCTGAAAGTCAAACTCTTCAAAACAAAATGTCTAGAAATTGTTTCATAGTTAATGCCCAAGAAATAAATAAAAAAGAATTTTAATTAGAGTAGTTCTTGTTGGTATATGGAAGGTAATTAAGCTTTTCAAGCTTAATAAATCAGGGCTGTCTACAATACCAATAACAATTCAAAAAATAAAAGTCAAGTTTTCAAATTCACTGTGAAAATTCTGTTTATTGAATATCTGAAGCAGTGAAAAACCTTGAGCAATGTACTCTGGTATCATGAAATTTACAAGGCTAATTATATCTGGAATTTCTAGTGTTCAGCAAGACTATTTTTCGTTTTCAGTCATTTCCATAATGAGCTAAAGAATTTTTAAATATTTAAAGTTTTTCTACTGTACAAATAAAATGCTAATTTAATTGTGTTATTATGAATAGGTTGTGAATCATATGGGTGTTACTAATCCCCTTACACAATTAGTTGTGAACTTAAAAGGACTTAATCCTGATGATGCATTTTCCTCAGTTCCCTATGAGAAAGGATCAACATTCTTGCGTTACTTAGAAAATTTACTTGGGGGTCCAGGTACGTAAAGCTTTTAAAATATTTTATTTTGTAGGCATTTTTTCAACTATTGAACACTACATAATACCTAATATACGACTAAGGATGTGACTTTTACATAAATAATTGATTATTAAATAATCGATAATTTTTCTTAGCATGAAAAATCAATTTATAAATAATCGATTTTCTTGAAAATTTGTTATAATAATCGATTTTTCCCCAAATTTGTCAAATTAAAATAAAGGCGTAAAATATCTTTAATCACTGTTTTATTAATTAAAAATATTCAACAGAAACTATAAGTTTTAAAATAATCAACCGAAATTAAAAGTTTTTTTTTAAATAATCAACACAAATTATAAATTGTTCGTTGACTGTTGACTTCATCTAGTGACAAGTTTGATTAGAAACTTCAACTAAATTGATTTCAAAGCACAAAAAAATGTCATTGCAGATGCGCAGATGGCGTTAATGTCATGTTTTGTTTATAAACATCATAGAGGTTCGCGCTCCGTATTCTGGACTAATGACTAAGCGGACTTCCAAAAAAATCGGCAGTGTTAAGAAAATCGATTACTAATTAATCGATTTTTTAGAAAATTAAAATCGCTTAATAAAATCGATTTTTCTTAGAGAAAAATCGATTTTTTTAATAATCGATTATTTTTTCACATTTCTAATACGGACCTAATAAATAATTTTTAAAAATCTTTTATTCAGATGCATTTGAACCCTTCCTGCGAGCATACATTAATCACTTCCAGAAGCAATCTATCAAAACAGATGATTTCAAGGGGTTCATTTTGGAATACTTCAAAGACAATGATAATATCAAACAAGTGGACTGGCAGGGCTGGTTGCACACCCCTGGAATGCCTCTACATATTCCCAAGTAAGTATTTAATGCTATTTTCAATTGCCAGCTTTTAAAAATGTTTTCCTTAGATAGCTCACGTAGAATAAAGAATAACACAAGAATTTCCTTGGGGGCGTGTTTCGTGATTCAATTACAGGCCCTATAAGAGAGACCGCAATCTGGGCCTATATAAGAGAGACCGCATGCTAAATGGTCTGTAACCAAATGGCCAATTTGTTTCCATTCAAATTTGTATGGAAGGCACGTTATATTCTTTATTCTATGATGCCCTATGTATGTTAAAAGCTTCTTTTCTCTTGTTTTGTCCAAGAATTTCATTGCCCAGAGGTAGTAGGACTTTTTTTTTCATTGGAGGGGAACCACCACTTTCCCACGGCTGTGTGAGAAAACTGATTGTTTAACCTCCTTAGCCGCACACATCAGGATTCTATTTTTTTTTGTAAAAAGGAAGCTACATTTATTCATAAGGTTGGTAACTCCAATAGGCCACTTGCATCACATTTAAAAAAAAAATTCCGGTTTAGGCAAATATTCTAAGACATTCTGTTTTTTTTTTTTTTTTAATTGTATTTTTGAAACCCTGGCAATTTTTTGAAAATTTCAATCTGAAAAATCAGACCATTTTTTATAAACCGGAAAGACGGGACATAATTTTATAGTTGCAATAAAACGATAATTACATATCCGAAAATCATTTAAAAAAAAGAACGTTTTCCACAAGAAAGGGCGCAGGCGAATAACGAGGCGTACCAAAAATATTACATCTCATAAATATTTTTTTCCTTGATCCATCTTATTGATCATAAATCATTATAATGTTCAACGTCTATATTACTAAATCCAATGTAATATACTTGTACTTGTAAATTATAATAATAAATATTAGATTTGTCAAAGAATTTATATATAAAAATGCAAAAATCGGTAATTTTAAATACATGTAGAATTACAAAAGATTTTTTAAATATTTATATTGAGGGATCAGTAGGATTTATAGGTTCAATTAAGAATTCCACAGAGCCGAACCCTCTGATATGAAAATATCTGGAGTCGGTGAATTATTTTCCCATCTGGTCTCTGGTAGGTTGACATGTTGTTCTTGTATTGTTTTGTAATTATAATACTTATATAGTGCAATTGCATAATGTGGATTGACCAGATCATCATTTGGGAAGTGTGTGAAAGGGTTTAGTTTTTCCTGTGGGGAAAATTAAACCCGGACATTTAAATCTGGTGCGTAAAAAAAATATTATAAAATTTGATTTTGTTAAAATCAGCACCACTATCATTATACCTCTAAAACACATACCTACAGAAAGCGTAAAATGTATGGGGTTCTTTTCATAACATCTGTCAAAAAGTCAAATCAATTGATAAGTTCGCAGAGAACAAACAATAAATCTAGTGAACGTTAAATGTCAAATTCAAAAATTTGCCTGAAATCAAAGTGTTGCCATATAAAAAAAATATATCAGTGTGGAATTTTACAAAATTAATAGGAACATTTTCGGAGATGGGACATTTTCATGTAGTGACGTCACGGGCCCAAATAATGGATTTATTTGTTTAAAAATAAAAAAACTGTACATTTCTAAAAAATTTTACTAACATTTTCGTAATCTTAGTAAAAAAAATCTATACACACGATTTTTTCCAAGTCATTATGAAATCCATGCTAGTGGCCTATTGGAGAATTTTGTGATGCAGAAGGTAATGGGGAAAGGGTGATAGAGAAAGAGCAAGGTTGAAAAATTCCTGGCTTTTCGGATTGAGTTACTAAACATAGCTAAAGTATTTTCAGGCTACCTGTTGATTCTCTTGCTGATCTGGAACAAAGCCAAAAAAATATACATTATTGGAAAAATATAATTTTTCATTGTACACAAAAAATGTACATTTATAACACAATTGTTGGTAAAATGTTATTTATTTAAAGTAAGTTCACAGATCACATATAGTAAAAATAGTCACAATGTATCAATTCACAATAATAATAATTAACTGAGCAAGGGATCGGAGGGAACCTTGCTGTTTAGTCTTTGGGAACAACAAAACTGACTGTGGTTCTGCTTAGAGGGTCGTACCATAGGACGAAGCGCAACTAAGGCAGCAGTCGGGGTCTGGTTGGTGCTTTACTTATGGTAGTAGAATACTCCTTAGAGGGTCGTGCCAAAGGACGAAGCGCAACTAAGAGAGCGTACTAGTCAAGAGCGAGCTACAGACGAACTGGTTTAATTTAGGGCTCGCAGCTCTTTATATAGGCCATTCCTTGTTGCGGGGCGTGGTTTATGTAGCGACTCGAGAGTAGGAAATGCGCAGAAGGCGTCTGCGCAGCCTGGTTCGCCTAGTTTTGGGTGAGCAGGATGGCGCTGTACGGGGGAAAGAGATGGTGTAGTGGCAAGCGTAAAAACGGCGCGCTACACATTTATTAATTTACACTTTATTATGTGGACAATTTGAACTTTTGATTGATGGGCTCAAAGCTTGAGTCATACCACCCTACCATAGAGATCTTCTTAACCATTCAAGCGTTAGCTATCCAAATTTGGGTAGCTATGGTTAGGTGATTTTTAACAGTTAAAATGAATTAAGTTTTGTCATAGAAGTTTCTGAAAAAACCTTACCCAAACGAGAAGTCGCTTAAAACTTATCCAAAACATAGTCCCCTGAGGGAACTGTGCTGAGGCACAGGATCTCCTCCTCTATGAAAATATTCTACATCTATTTTATATTTAGATTTAAAATGTATCTTCTATAAATTTAAAAAATCAAAATATACTAACTAAATAAAAAAAAAAATTAGTACTTCCCGCTTTCGGCTATGTTTAGTACCTAGCTTGAATGAACTTCTATCGAAAACTCTATCATTCAAGTGTTAAACTTGATTAATTTGACATTACTTCCCTTCGATTTCTTTGTTTATTAACCAGTTTTTATTTTAAGGTATGATTCTTCAATGTCTGAAGCCTGCTCAAACCTTGTCAAGAGCTGGACACTGGCCAAGGGAAACTATACTGCCTTCAAGAAGTCCGACATGAAGGACTTAGACTCTCTCCAGCAGCGTCAGTTTGTCGGCCAACTGCTCGACGGAGAAGTCACTCTGGAAATGGTCAAAGCCCTCCAAGAGATCTACGAACTGGACTCCATCAGGAACTCAGAAGTCAGATTCAGATGGCTGCGTTTGTGCATCAAAGCCAGATGGGCCGAGAAAGTCAATGATGCTTTGGCTTTCGTCAACTCCCTCGGCAGGATGAAGTTTGTCCGTCCCATTTATAGAGATCTTTACGCTTGGGAGTCTGTACGCAACCAAACTATCCAAAACTTCCAAGAGAACAAAAAGTACATGATGCACATTGTTGTGTACACCCTGAAGAAAGACTTGAAACTTGAATGATATAATCATGTTGAATTTTTAAGTGATATTTTTTATAAATTTTATTCGTGACTAAATAAATTTTATTCAAAATGTGTGTGGATTTTATTGAACGTGTATATTTAAAATTAAACCTACACATTTTTACCATTTAACTTAAATAGTTTCCTAGATATGTGGCATTACTCTCTCTTGTGCGAGTCGATTTAACATGAGTTTACACCACATAAAAGTACATTTAATTAACACACTTTGGGCTGAAGGGTAGTTCTACATTTTATGCCAGTCATACTTAGAATGTCTGGAAAGGCATTGCCGTCAAATTTTTTAAAATGAATAAGAGTCGCAACTATTATGTATAAACACTCACATATACGATCTGTAAAAGTAAAATATCTATATTGGATCCACTTTATTTGCATTTCTATTTGACGCCCTCTGTGGTACGCGTAAAGTAAAGCAAAGTTGGGGGTATGCAATATCTATGTTTTAAAACTCAGCTCAACATTTCAAATTTATTTGTGATTTAAAAAGTTACTTGTGTGACTTGATTGATAAATTCATGTAATAATGAGAGTATTAAAAAATTACAAATAAAACATGTCTGTAACAGATGTGTCAGCGTCTTTACAAGACTGAAAAAAGGGGCACCGGTGTCTCGTGCATGCCTTCCTTTCTTGCTCGCCGATGATGCTTGAATGGTAAGGGCTGGCCTCCCTGGTTGTAGGTGGTAGCCCTGGATCCCAGTACTTGGCGGGGTAGCTCGGGATCGGCTTCCCTGGTTGTGGGTGGTAGCCTTGTATCCCAGTACTTGGCGGGTGGTAACACTGGATCGGCCTCCCTCTGCCTGATCCTGGTGCCTTGACGATGTCCAAGGTTGGGCCGACTGTAGAGGTAGGCACCAGGCTTGATGATCAGGCAGAGCTTCAGCAGGAGGCAGGTCAGAGAGAAGTCTTCCAGAGGAAGAATGTAATAAAACACTTGTTGAGTAAAAAACTTGAACTGATTTATTTTTAAATATTCACATCTTATATAGTAAATCATGTGCCCGATTTCGGACCGGACAGATTCGCAGAAAAGTGGTGGGGGGATCATTCCACACCACCATTAGTATAAAACGGGCGGAAAAATGCTCAGAATATATTTTGCTCGTTTTAGTCTGAAAAGCGCTCGCTTAAATTTAAAACTTTAACGAATTTTATAGCGCTAAATACTGATTGAAAAACATATTATTAATTTAAAACAGGTAATTAGAAGCAAGGTGTATAACGAGATTTTTTTTATTTTACGAATTTGATGCGATTTTAATTTTTTAATTTGAATTTTGAAGTTATTTGATTTTAATTAATTTATTTGATAGTTGAACACAATTAAATTATTTTTTCCTAGGTTCCCCGTGAGATGATTTACCGAAATCTTTTTGTTGCATCATCCCACGAGGTCCCTGGATTTTTGGCGAAAAAGGAAATGGCAAAAATGTATGGTATGAAAAAACATGACTCTATTTTTCATGAAATTCTTCCTAGAGACAAAGTCTCGGTTTTGCTGGAGGCCTTGTAGGGCCTAAAATGAAAACTGATTATTTCATTGTCCTGCAAGGCTCGCAGGCTTTAACATTACAATACGAACATAACATACAAAATTGAACATAAAACTAATGAGTTTACCATCTCCCCAGTGGCAACCTGTTAAAATAACGTTTATTTGTCGCACTGGGGAAATGTACATTGTTAATAAGAAACCTTAAGATAATTCAATTTATTAATTTAAGTAGAATTACAAGAAATAATATGTTTCTAACTAGAAACTAAACAATAAGAAATCTTTCTCATCAACGTGTCGCTGGCGGCACGGTATTCTTGCATTCTGAGGCCAGGAATTTTCAGATTAATTTCCAAGAATGACCTCAAAACTGCAGAGGACCGGACCAGCGATGAACTTTGATGAAAAAGATTTTGAGGGTGTAAACACGTCAGTTACAGTGTCTTTCATTACACATGTAGACAAGACAGGTAAAGGGTGTGGGTTACAACACATTTGTAGTAAGAATCAAGGGGTACGCAGGCTCAAAAAAGTTGATAACCGCTGGTCTAGAGGTAAGGCTCTTGACTCGCAATCTGGAGTTTTAGGGTTCAAACCCCGGCGTGCGCAAGTAAATTTTGTTTAATTAACAATTTCTCAATTTATTCATTTAAAAATTATGGGTAATATATTTGCGACACATTCCTCAGTTATCGCCCTAGTGTAAGACCACCATTCAGAATTGAAACGTTGCTTGAAATGGCTTTGGCCATATTTGGTGACCAGATATGAACAGTCAGGTCCTCCCCACCTTCTCCTTTCCCATCTCCTTACCAGTGGCGGTCCGTGAGTTTTCAGTGAGCTAGACTGCTAAGATTGAAAAATACGACATTACTGATGTTGTAACTGAAAATGAATTTTATTTTTTTTTCAAAATTTTAACTTTTTGTATGAAGATCTTTCCCTTGACTGAAAGAATCCTCAGGATCTTCATGCAACGTTACTTCTTTAATAACCTTCCAGTAGAAATCTGACAAAGTACAATTGTTGAATTCCATCAAAAAGCATTTTAGAGAAATCACCAACGGGAAAATTGCTGCTTCCCTCATCACCACATGAATGTTACACTAAAAATTACACCTATTTTACTTATTACTGAATACGTGTGGATGATTTTATCTTTTAGTTAAAGGATCTTGATTGCGATATGATTAAACTGTGTTTTAACGGTATATTAGGGAACGTACCCATACTACGTGACCAACTTTTTGCAATTTTTTATCCCCCCCCCCCCCCCCCCCCAGTGACCAAAAACCTAAGCAACCCGCCGCTCATTTGTATGGAGCGTGACATTTTGAAGACCCCCCCCCCCCTTCCTAAACGTGTCACGTAGTATGGGTACGTTCCCTTAACAGTATATATTATGTGAAACACCCGACTGTATAAATTGTACATATTTAAAATGTATCCACAAGCTCCTCCATCCACAAGCAAATGCTTTTAATGGAGGAAAAGTAACAATATAACGTGTTCCATTTTTTAAGATAAATAAAATAAAAAAAAATAAATAAAAAAAGTTGAAATTTAAAAATAAAATAAAATAAATTTTCAGCTGCAACAATGTCAATAACGTCATATTTTTCACTGCTCACTGAAAACTCACAAACCGCCACTGCTCCTTACCCCCCTCACTACATTCAGCCTCACAACATACCCCAATTGAAGAACCCAAAGTTTCACTGACTTCAAGCGCGTGGAGCAGTTGAGGCTCTAGTGCGGTATTCATTAAAAAAACAAAAAACATAAATCTGTGAACTTGGAACTAAAGTTCTTATCAACCTGTAATGGAGTTGGTCAATCGGAGCAATATCTAATCTCTGTAACATTTATTCAAAGTGATTTTAATCAGGAGAGAATATATTATTAATTCATTATCCAGCGTAAACAATAATGGTGTACACGTGAGATGAAGAACGTTGGATGGAAATGTCAATCATCAAGGAGCAGTTCAAATATGCTGGAGATTGCAGAGGGGTACCTAGCACCCTTCGCCCCCACCAAAAAAGTCAACACAAGCAGTCTGCATTTCTCCCCATCCCCATACAGTTTGGAACATATCAGAAAGGATAATTGATGTAACCAGCAAATCCTCTACTTTCGGGAAAGTCGAAAAAACAAAAAAAAAATCAGAAAATAGTAATGGTAACCCCTATCTCGTTGATTTTTACAAAGAACAACAGAATAATGTATATGTTTCTACCAATATAATTAGATCTATGTAATTATTTAAAAAAATGATGATTTTGGTGGTTACATCCATTCTTTTTTGTGAAAATTTTACGATTGCTTGGCTGAAACCAACAATATCTAGTATGAGAAGTTCGGTGTGCGATTAATTTACAGAAAGGCAAAAGGGCGTAACCTCTTTTGTGTTATTTATAGCTCCTAAAACCATGGTGTAAGCCTCTTCGAAGGGAATCAGACTTACTATTTACTTGTATTATCATGTAGAATCACCTCCCGAAGTTAATGCACTTTACCCCCGGACACCCTGTATACAGAAGATAGATAGATAGAAGGTAGTAATAAAAAGGAAGAAAGTGTGTGGAGAAATAGAGACATTTTGAAATCAGGATTTATGTGCTCATGAATTGTTAATAAAAGTTTAATGAAAAATAAAGCATAAGTAGTTTAAAAATAGTATAACACTTATATATAAGAAATTTAATAAATTAGTTTTGTAGTTAGCAAGGAATAATGAAAAATGTGTAAGTGTAGTAATTTTTCATAGTGGGTATAATATGTGATTAGGGGAGTATTTGTGGAGTTATTTGCCGCACTAGTCTTGTTGGCTTCTATATGAAGAATCATAGTATACCTGGTATGCCTCATTGAAACATTTAAACCAACGACAGATAGCAATTCGGGACAATCTATTTTATCATTTAGCAGTTGATGTAGAAATAACAGATCTGACAATATGCATCTTTTTTGTTTTTTTTTTTTTATACATGAGCTCCACACAGGAGGCCCTGAGGAACATAATTTCCCTCAGGGCCTATGTCATCTTTATGCTCACCTATGATGCTGTGTGGAGGGTTTTTTTAAGGAAAGGAAGGAGAGGAGAATTCTGGGAAGGAAAAGGGTTTAAGGGGTGGGTAAGAATCTTGGGTTCAGTACGTCCTGGTCATCCGCCTCCAAGACCTAGACAAACCTCACCCCATGAACCCGGGCACCCCTGCTAAATCACCAAACGTAGCGAACCACTTGGGGTGACCTATGGCAGAGGTGTTGGTTATCCAATAAAGGTTCCCGGGGCAGCGGTACCCATTCCCGCCTCCCAAATTAAGCTAAATCACCAAACGTAGCAAACCACTTGGGGTGACCTATGGCAGAGGTGTTGTTAAGTTAATATATTGAGTAATCGGAATAAACTCTATTTTAACAGCGGAAAGTGTACAATTATGTGCTATACAAGGGCTAGGAGTACTCTATATTATAACTACAAAATGTCTGGTACCTCATTAAAACGTATTTCACAAATGAGGGATTTAGGAATCACTTTTGACACACGCCTGACATTCCGTTCTCATATCGATTCGGTGTGCAACTCTGCGATGCGAATGCTAGGCTTCGTAATCTGCAACGCAAAATCTTTTTCCAACACAGCAGTCATAAAAATGCTCTACTTCACTCTGGTTCGCAGCATTCTCGAGAGTGGATCAGTAATATGGGGACCCGAAGATGCCCTCTACTCAAATGATGTTGAAAAGGTGCAAAAAAAGTTCATGCGGTACCTGTACATGTGAGAGTTTGGGTACTACCCTTTGTTGTATCCCTCTGATTTTCTCGTGGGAATGCTGGGACCAAATCGTCTCGACGTTAGGAGAAAAATTGCAATGGTGCTAGTAGCACACAAGCTGCTAAACGGGCACATTAGCAATCCTGATGTTCTGGAAAGGATTTCACTTTATGTCCCCGATAACTTCACCAGAGCAAGGCAACACAGACTTTTTACTTTTCCTAGAGGCAGAACCAACCTACCAATGGTCATGCCTCTGGGGAGAATGACCTCACTGTTAAACCTTTCTTCTGAAATTGACATTTTTCAATCCAACTACAATCATTTCAAGAGCGAAATAAAGGTATTCTTTAGCACCTGTCATTATTAATGTAACTATATAATTTATGTATTACACTATTAACTAAAAATTGTGAAATGTAATTGGATATTTATGTTAACTGTTTTTTCACAATAAAAAATAAATAAAATAAATAAATATTATTATTTGTGGTTTTATTATATTTCATAAGTCAGGTACGCCTCATACTTCATACATATGTCTGGTAATGTTAAATTATCGTGAAAACAAGCTTATGGATCCGAGTGGTTAAGCCAATTTTTTGAAAATTTATTCTGTATACTACTAAATCTATGTTTACCTTATATTAACCCATGTACTTGTTTTCACAATAATATAACATTACTAGACTTATGTATGACATATGGGGTGTACCTGACTTATTAAGGATCCCGTATTGTTGAAGTTGTTGTTGAAATTATTTTTTTATCTTATCATTATCTTTGCCCCCCACACTTTTAATTTGAGTTATTGTTATCTTTACTAATTATTACATAAACATGAAATTTTATCTTCTTTCAATATTAGTTGTTAAATTGAGCTGACTGCAAGTGGTGCTTATATTTGCTAATCTTACAATGGATTACTTTAATAATGATGACCCAACCTCATATTCAAGACCAGGTTTTGTAGACCATTTTTATATTAATATTTTGTTTATCATCTGAAGCAAATAATCTAATCCTCACCATTACAGCATAAAAAATATAAATATATTCCAATACTCTAATGTAATTTATTTAGTCAATGGTTTCATACATTCTAGACCAGCGGTCGTCACACTTTTCTAGTCAAGGGCCACATATGACAATGTGAGGTATCACCGCGGGCCGCACACTTATAATTTGGGGGGGGGGGTTTGTACCTTTTTGTTAAGCAAGTTAAAAAATCAATTCTTTTGTATTTAAGTACCGGGTTGCTACATCCTTCCTTTTTGTATTCATGATATAGTGTCAATTCTTAATAATAATAATAAATGGAATCTTTCAGTTAAAAATGATTACAATACATACAATAACAAAAATGAACCAATATAAAAATGTGCTTTGCTTTATTAGTACCTACGTGATAAGCGTGTTTTTTTTAAATCTTTTTTAGATCATTTTTTTACCTACCTTACCTATCTCTATGCCCTCTAATTTTCTCTGGGTCTTCTACTGCCCTCCTGAAAGTCACAAACGACCACAAGGGGGCGTTATCTTCCACGTTGAGAACCTATGACGTGCAAAAACCAGCTGGGCGTTTTAAAATCAAATGTCAATCAATTGAAATTAACATTTTAAAATCATATGGGTACACGTACACAAAATATTTGTAAAAAACGGATAATATAATTGTACATAAAAAAATATATTTAAAAGAAAACGGCAGATATTTGTGCGGATTGTACATGAAAAAAATATATTTAAAAAGAAAACGGCAGATATTTGTGCGGGCCGCAAAAAACCAGATAGTATAATTAATTGTACATGAAAAATTATATATTTAAAAAGAAAATGGCAGATATTTGTGCGGGCTGCAAAAAAATGGATAGTATAATTGTACATGAAAAAAAATATATTTAAAAAGAAAACGCCAGATATTTGTGCGGGCCGCACAAATATCAGTCTGCAGTTTGATGACCACGGTTCTAGACAGTTTTTTTCAAACTGCGGATTTTCTTCTGCTACATGTGTTTACCAGATCTTCAAACATTTTATTTTTAGATTTACACAAAATCAAACACATCAAATTTTCCCTGGATGTTGATTTTAAAAGGAAAATTTTAAAGGGAAGTGTCAACCTTTTTGTGGAGAAAATTCAAGACACTGATGATTTAGTAAGAACTTATTAATTAATTTTTGAAATACAGGTTTATGCAGGTCAAACTTCCTTTCATTAACCTTAGAAAGATAATTTTATTTTGACTTACGTTAAAGATAAATATGCCATAGAGGCGTACTGAAGTTTAAAAGTGTATATTTGACATATTATCATAGGTACTTACAGTAAAGGTAGTTGAATAATTAGTTCAGGGTTTTGTAAATAAAACCAAAATAATGTTTTATGCTGATCAGTCATTATTAATTATACTTAAAAATATTTAAAAAAATTAAATTTTTATTTGCTAAATCATATATTTTTTTTTTTTTTTACATAAGCTCCACACAGGAGGCCCTGAGAAAAATAATTTCCCTGAGGGCCTATGTCATCTTTGGGGATGCTGTGTGGAGGGTTTTTTAGGGAAAGGAAGGAGAGGAGGGTTCTGGGAAGGAAAAGGGTTTAAGGGGTGGGTAGGAATCTGGGGTTCAGTGTGTCCTGGTCATCAGACCTAAACACACCTCATCCCATGAACCCGGGCACCCCTGCTAAATCTTTACATGAATAAGTCCAAAAAGTTACACAAAAGATAATAATACATCTTTCGAACGTGGTGTATGTATTTCTCTCTATTTAGTATACTTACTGTGACGACAGAATCGCCCCGCGCAAGCTCTGCTCGGCAACTGAGCTAACTGAGATAGACAGTGCTCTTCGTTGCAAAATAAAAAAAGACAGCAATACTTGTGTGTCGCTTACGTCGCAAAGACATAGATTATCTTTCTATGGTTAAGTGTACATGGCTACAAATAACAAAATTTTCCCGATAAGCTTTAGCGATTTCACAACAATGTGTAAAAAAAAATGGGACAACAACAACTGTTTGTGATGAATTAAAATGTTTATCTAAATTAAATGTTATAGATTCTGGATATCAGAAACTTGGTTATTCTTAATGTGTCGCTGGCTTCAGGAGAGGATCTCGACTATATGATTGGGGAGCATGTCAATGAGATTGGTTCCATGTTAACTATTCATCTGCCGGTCTCCATAGGCTTAAGGTATAGTTATATTTTATCTTTGTGGTGCAATATAATTTGTCTTAATTCTTATTTCTAACGTTATGGTAAACTAATATTCTAACCACGAATATGTTCAATTTTTCAGTAATTAATAATCTGATATACAACTTTATCTATCTCCTAATATTGATAAGTTTTTAACGCATGATTGCACAATACTCATGAAACAAATTGACCCATCCAACGTGTATACTATCGATCAAGGTATAATTATATTTTATCTTTATTGTGCAATATAATTAGTCTTAATTTTTATTTCTGCTGTTATGGTAAACTAATATTCTAACCAGGAAGATGATTAACCTTTAGATGCCCAGTGGTCCCATACGGAACTGCAGATTTGCGTCGTTCAATGCCCAACGGTCCCGTACGGGGCTGGTGATTATGGTGCATTTCGCTAACGGAACACAGATTATTTTTATAACGTTTCACAACAAAATGATTGGGCAATGGGCTACCTTTATTGCATGCGGCGCCTTAGCATTTAAAGGTTAAACAGTATATCAAATGTGAGGTAATTAATATCTGACGCACAACTTTATCTATCTCCTAATATCCGATATTGATGTTTTAAATGCATGATTGCACAATACATATGAAAAAAACTGACCCCTACCTACCAAATTGACCTCTATCACCACTTTCGTGATATGGTATTGACCATACCTTTGCGTGTTCTAAAGATGAACACTTGATGGTTAATTACGGAGTTATTTATTTAATCTATTACATAGTATAAAGCAAAGTCACTCCTGCTGTCTGTACGCTTAGATCTTTTAAACCACGCAATGGATTTTCATGCGGTTTTCACCAATAGATTGATTCATGAGGAAGGTTTAGTTATATAATTTGTCAAGGTTTTGTGTAAATTGGTCGAAATATATAATATACAAAGGGAGCAGGCTGGCAAGCGGGCAGCGGGATGGTAAGCGGGCGGTGTGGATTTGATATGTACGCAAATGAACAGATGGCATTGGTTATAAAGGTTTGGTAATGGCTTTGTGTTTCGTTAGCCGCAGCAACGTGTGACCGGGTCTGCTAGTAAAATTATAAAGTAAACAGTAGTTTTTTTGGCGCATAAAAATACACCAAACTGTGATGAATGGAATTCACTAGTAGATTCGTTGGTTACTGAGTTGATGAACTGTTCCCGAATGTCTTGACTTGACTGAGCTCGTTCGGGATCACATAAGTTTTTATAGCATTTCCATCTTTTTTAGTAGCTTCTCAATCGCCGGCGGTATGTACCCGCGAAGGTACTCGAATGATCGGCGCAGTACAGTTAAGTATTGGGAGTTGCGCTAGACCTTTCCCGTAGGTGGCTTAATTATGTACGGTGCCTAGCCGTAACAGGCTAGCGTTCCAGTCTGCCAAATGCGCATAGATAACGGTATAGGTAAGTAAGTACATCTATCTGTCTGGCTGCGCTCGCAATGTAATGCAATCGCCACACGTGGGTGATTTGGTATATTTATGCGCCACACATTCTATCGTTATTATGTTTAGTCTTTAATATCTTCAAAATCCCGATTATTGAGGAGAACAGTTTAAAGTTTATTTTAATCACTTTTCCAGATTTTTTCATTTCATTTAGTAAAATGAAAATTTTTGTTAAAAAATTGGATTTAGTCAGTTAAAATTTGGATAAGTATAACAAAGAATTAGACAATAATTAGACATATAATTAGACATATTTCAGTTTCGGGAAATGGAAAACAATTAATTTTAATAGTTATTTAAAAAATTAAAATCGATTTTTCACTTGACGGCCATTGTTAAGGCGAGTTTTTTCTTCTTGTAAAGAAGAACCAAAATAGACTCTTAGATCAGGTTTAATTAAAACTGATTTATGTCAAAATATGGCGTCAAATTGTTGGTTTTTAAAAAAAAAATAGGTATTAATGCAGTATTTTTGGTGACTGAAATAATTGTTTCTCTTGCTAATCTAACTGATACAAATTGTTTTTTAAATAAAATGTCCCTGTTAACCGTGTACCGCTTTTCTATATAATTAGTGATAAAAACAAACTTTAAACCGTTCTCCTCAACAATCCAGTTTTCGAAGGTACGATAGTTTACTCAGAAATCGAAATATATTTTTAAAGTTATTTTAATTTTATTAAACCTTTTTGGATTCCAGCTACGAAGTTCACATAGAATATGAGACATCCCCTGCGGCGAGTGGTCTTCAATGGCTGGACCCCCCCCAGACGGCTGGACGAAATCATCCTTACCTGTTTTCTCAGTGCCAGGTGATTCTTTAATTTTATTTCTGAATTATTTATTTATTACTACTGCAGTGCTTTGACTATGTTTGACTTCGACTAAGGCTTTTCTGCTCGCATGAAATACCGGGTCAATGCTTTCGTGGATAGACTCGGCAAGAGCACCAAATTCATCATTCCAACCTCTTTTAGCACTGGAGGTTCTGGTCAAGGAATGGCATTGTTTGCATAATATCAAATATCTTGTAATTATAATAATACCTTCAACTTCTGACATTTCCCATATATTCTAATGGTAGTATGCTACACTAGGTCCTCCTAGCGGCTCGAGTAGTGAGGCTTAGTTTTCTTTTATACATTTGGGTAAATTTAAAATTGTTCATAAATAGCTCATTAGACAGCGCTATCAAACAGTATTAATAGGCTAGCATCTGCGTGGTTGAATTCCAGAACCCAGCCATGAGTGCGTGTCGGACGCCATGCTTAATGGCCGAGCCTCAAATAGCATCTGTGTACATGCAATTTCACACAAAGCTACTGTTATAATTCGGTTTCATATTCAAAAATTCGACACAAGATGTCACTACTTCCGTCAGCAGCTCACATATGGATGTTTCCCTCCTAGATATAAGCGCTACGGATTTATATAGGTACTTTAAGAATCCTTCCTGATTTGGAAAGATTGACGGCAATACTTGACAAAATTGTTATAAAATACATATAACGTCATTGCGTGTCTCGGTTACTTTGTCGCGGTTACTTTGTCACGGTTACTTTGTCCCTGTTACTTTGTCCCTGTTATTTTGTCCCTGTTACTTTGTCTCGGTGAGTCGCCGACAGTGAACAGCTGTCACTGGATCACAGTGGATCCAAGGAACTGGCTATTTTAGGAACCAGTTCCTATCGGATTTATAAAATGGTCATAAACACTCAAACCGGGCAAAGCCGAACGAAAAGCCGCCCGCAGGGCCTAGCAGCAAAAACCTGCAGAGCGGGTTTTTAACTGCTAGTTTTAATGATTTTAGGAAAAAAAAAATTTCCAAGTTTTGATGAATTGTTTTTTAGCGCTGGTACATAAGGATTATGAATATGTTAACTTAATTCTTTACAAATTAATACAACATTGCATGTACCTATCTAATTAAAATTATTCAAACATCCGACTCAACAATTTTTGATCAACGACACACTTCTACCACAAGTGTTTTTTTCCATGTTTCAATTAGGCAACTGAATTAGCCAGTTGTAGCATTAAAACTTGTGGTATAAGGAAGTTGAGTCAATTTTTAATCAATATTCACATTTAAACTTAAATACTGGTATTTTTTTTTAAAGTTCATTTTCATAATTAAATTAATCCTCCAAGTTAAAATTTTACTAAGCCCGCCAAAACGAGCGGAATCTGAGCGGTAAGAGGCGGGGTGAGTGTGTGATGTCATTTGGACTCTGAAAAACACGTCGCTTGAACATTTTATAAGGAGATGTTTTTAATTCTTCAATAAGGAATTACAGTAATTTTTTTTATCAATGTTAACCGTCTATCAGAATTAAAGGTATTTTTAAAAAAATTGATCAAGATTTCATAGTTAAATTAATTTTTAAAGTTAGAATTTTTGAATAACGACTCCCGCTCGAACTAATTCTGTCAACATTTTATAAAAAACTTGAGCTCGCAAATAGCGCCACACGCTAGCCAGTAGCGAGAATTGCGAATCCCGTGCGAACTAATTCTGACTGTTACGAAATCAGCTGTTGGTGGGCCGCCATCTTCAGGCAAACGCTAGCGGGTAGCGAGCAAATTGACCACCTTTCAACTTTTTTCGTAGATTGTCCACAATTTGCTAGTTAGCTAATAATACGATTACACTGAGCGAGTTTACTAACAGATAGTGAACCCGCTCAATGTCATCGAGGCTTTACTTAAACTAAAAAGACTCATAACAAGATAGCAAGCAGAACTGTTGGTCTATACCTCTCTCATCGTAAACAAACCATCTCTCATGTAATAGAAAGAGATGCACGATCATGATTTCAATGATCGTACAAACCAGCGTACAGATGACGTCAGAATTCTTTCGACCAATCATGAAGCGCTTTTAGTTTACAGCTTTTTAATCATTTTTTAAGAACGCTTGATTAATTCTAAGAATAATAATATAGAAATATATTTCAATTCTAAATATAGAAATATATTTCTATATTTATTGATATTTTTTGATCTACATGAACATATTTTTTATAAGTCAAAATATTTTTCACTGAACTTATTGTTTAAATTGCCTTCGTTGCATTTTTGTGTGTAACAACTAGGAAAATCATTCCATTTTTGTAAATAAATACATAAAAAAATTCTTAGCCATGTTCTTATTTCCAAAATATAAGTACATATTACGGTTCCCAACACATAAATCTATGATTTAACCGTACTGATACAACAATGGATTTAACAGACAATTTATTATTCAATTTCCCAATAAAGCTGATTTCAGAGTTACTTGGTCGTAGTAATTACCCCACGATACGAACTATTGTCATGTTTCTACATCAATACTCATAAAATTGAATTCAACATCCAGGGAATTCACGCGAGGTCTATTTTCCCGTGTCAAGACACGTCCAGTGTAAAGTTCACGTACGCTGCTACGGTGACGGCTCCCCCAGAGTTCACGGTGCTGATGAGTGCCCTGCGTCAGGGCTCTGCCACCGAACCCAACGGCAAGAGCAAGAAGCACTCCTTTTCTCAGCCTGTTCCCATCCCCTCTTATATTCTGGCCCTCTGCGTGGGAATGCTGGAGTCTAGAATTCTTGGTCCCAGGTAAGAACCTTTAAATTTATTACAGGCGCATATTTCATTTTTAATTTGAAACTGTTATGCTTGAAGGTTGATCAAATTTTGACAAGGGTCAACATTTATTTGGCGGTCAATGGGAACCTTTATACACGGCAAATAATGTTGAAAAATTCGTGTCCCCCTTTACCAAATTTTTTTTTTGGGTTGATTGATCAAACACTAAGCATAATGGTCATTAAAATTATAATAATACTAGCGCAGACCTGTGAAAAATCACTGGATATTATGTTAGCAAATAATACCTTTTAAAAATATGACTTTTTAACAAAAAAATACACTTTTTAAAAATAGAATTAAAATAATTTTTCTAGAATTATAATCAGTTTTTTTTTTTTTTTTTATGGTTGTGGTTTTTATGGTTACCCAATCAGTAGAGAAATATTCTCGGGTCTAATTGGGGAGCTAGTCTATGTACTTATATTTAGAACTGCTTATAGATAATTTGTTACAAAAATGAAAATAAAATACTGTAAGATATTACAAAAAATTGTAAAATTAGAAAAATACATATTATTATAGAAATATAATATCAGCAAAATATTGGAAACAGATTGTATCTGAAAATCATTGATACAAATAAGATTTTTCTCACTTTTTATTGCATTGGGTAATTCGTTATATAGCTTTGGGCCTACGTATTCATAATGGTGTTGTGCAGCTGTCGTGTTGCATCTAGGTACATATAAGTTCCCAGATGTTCTAGGTCTTATACTTCGTGTTGAGGACACTTCAGATTCTTTAAAAACTGTTAAAATAGCGCTTTTTTGAAATAGTTTTGAAACCGGTAGGACCTTAAATTTTTCAAAAAGTTCGTTGGTTGGGAAAATTCTTGGTTTTTTAATAATAACTTTGATGATCATTTTTTGTGTCGTTACTATCGGATAAAGATTATTCTTATAGATGCTTCCCCATGCGATAATGCCGTACTGCAGTACTGACTGCACAAAAGCAAAGTAAACCATTTTAATATTTGAATGACTTAGGATATTTCTTAAATGTATAAATATGTAAGTAAGTTTTCTAATTCTTTTGACACAGTTTTCGATATGTTTCTTAAATTTCATGTTACTTTCTATAGTGATCCTATATATCTATAGTAATAATATTATACTTAGGCAGGTACTTTAGCGCTTGTCTGAATTCTCGATACAGACAATTCCAATTTTGAAAATGGCACTTTTTTTTTTTTTTCAATTATTTCTGGCTTTCACCCTTCAAGGGTGTTCTAGGCCATCATTTATAATTACAGAGAAAGGAAAGGTGAATTTATATATTAATTTTATTTAAATGAGCAAATTTCAGAATTTTATGGAAGATTGGAGTAGAGTTCAGACTTAGAAGAGATGAAATGTTGAATGGAGGAGAGGCAATTTTTGATAACGCTTGATAGAAGAGAGGATATTTATTTAGAGAGGGACAATCAAAAAATATGTGATCTAAAGTTCCCACATCTAGACCACAGAACGTACAGTCTGGGGAGTCAAGCACATGAATTTTATAAAGGTGAGAAGGAACGGAACAATGTCCGATTCTCATACGAATAAGTAAGGAAATTTCTTTTTTGGAAAAATGGGGGAATTTTTGAAACCACGGTTTTGATGGGATAGTCCTTTGAATTGAGGCGTAACGGGCACCCTTGGATTGACTAGCAATGTTCCAATACTCTGTCCAAACATTGCGGGATCTATCTTTGATGATGGAAAAAATATCAGACAGGGGAATATGGTTTACGAGGGTAACGGTAGGGTTAGACGCTCCTTGTTTAGCCAAGGAATCAGCAATATCGTTACCCACTATGCCAACATGTCCAGGAATCCAAATCAGAGTGACAGTTTTTCCAGAGCTTTGAATGGAGGTTATCAATACTCGAATAAGACATACAAAGTGATCATCAGGATGAAGAAGAGGACTGGTTTTAAGTTTTTGGAGGGAACTGAGAGAGTCAGAGAGAACAAGAGAATGTTCAAAATTATTTTTTATTATATATTTGAGAGATTCAATAATCGCAATGCACTCGGCAGAAAATATTGAAAATTGGTTTGAAATTGAATAAAATATTCTTTCATTAGAATTATTGTGGTAAACGTTAATACCAATACCACAGTTAGGAGAGTCCGGAGATTTGGAGCCATCAGTAAATAAAAGAGAAGAGTTGGGCCATTTAGAAGAAATAATGTCATTGAACATATTATTGACAGTGCGGGCTGGGAGATTGGAATGACTTTTAAGGATGCCGATCCCTTCTAAAATCGTTGGGGATAGGGTGACGTGACTATATTTTAATTTGTACAAAGGAAGAAGATCATTTTTGATAATTTGAAGCTCTGAGAGAGAGCGAAAATTTTTACAGATGGCAGGGAGAGGTTTAGTTCGAGCTCTGATTGTAGATGAATGTGTTGAGTCGTTGAACAACGAGACTCTGGGAATAACCTGATGACTTTTAGAATTTAAACATTTAAGAACAAATTTGTCAGCAAATAGTTGACGCCTTAAATAAAGAGGAGGATCAGAACATTCTACTTGAAGGGAATTGATAGGCGACGATTGCATCGCGCCAGTTATTATTCGCAATGACTTAGATTGAATTTTGTCTAATTTACTGAGTGCATTTTTGGATGCAGTACTAAAAAGGGGGCAGGCATAGTCGAGATGGCTTCGAATAAGTGCATTGTAGAGCAACTTAATGCAGATAGGATGTGCACCCCACCAAACGCCAGTCAATGATCTGATAATATTTAAATTTTTTTCACATTTAGTAACTATATTATTAATGTGGGAAGACCATTTAAGTTTCCTATCAAATGTTACTCCCAAAAATTTAACTTCGGAAGCATTGGGGATTGGAGAGTTTTTAAATAAAATTTGAACAGGGGGGTTGTTATGACGATTTGAGAAGGTGACACACTGACTCTTTTGTACTGAAAGTTCAAGACCATTTAAAGTGAGCCATGTGCAAAGGGCATCCATGGCTTCATTAAGATATTTGACGGCGGATGGAATGATTTTGGATGATAAGAAGAAAGCTATGTCATCTGCGAACTCAACAACTTTTACTTGAGGGGGAATGGTGACATGCATATTGTGTGTGTATATATTATACAGTAAGGGGGATAATACATCGCCTTGGGGTAAACCCTTCCAAATTGACCTACTCTGAGGAGTAACATCTGGTAGCTCAATGAAAATTTTCCTATCGAGAAAAAGATTAATAATAGATTGGACAAACATGAGGGGTAAGCCAAGGCCTAAAAGTTTTTTTTTAAGAATTGGGATGGAAACATTGTCAAAGGCGCCTTCTATGTCTATAAAGACTGCAAGACATACTTCTTTGTTAGAAATGGATAAATTAATATCAGTGCTGATGATGGCAAGGTTATCTCGTGTAGATTTCTTTTTCCTAAATCCAAATTGGGATGGAGAGAGAAGATGATTACTCTCGACAAAAAATTCTAACCGGTTTTTAATTAATTTTTCATAAATTTTACTAAGGGTGGATGAAAGAGCAATTGGCCTATAGTTGGATCCAGAATTGGGTGATTTGTTTAATTTTAGAATTGGGATGATTATTTGAGAACTCCAGTCATCAGGTATTATGCCAGTCTGGAAGATTTTATTTAAGATGCATAAAAAGTGATTTAGAACATTATCATTACTATTTTTGATAATGCTATAAGGTATACCATCTCTGCCTGGAGATGAGTCCTTGACTGTTGATAAACAATTTTTTAATTCAATTAAAGTGAATGGAGAGTCTAGCCAATGATCAGACATAGGAGTGTTGTGGATTGGAGTTATTTCATCTAAGTTAGGTACAGAAGGGGGGGCAATTTTGTCCAAGAACTCGTCTATCCATTTAGAATGAGAAGCTCGAGGAGATGTTGGACTGAAGGAGGATCGAAATCTTCGAATCATAGACCAAACTTCCGAAATTGGAGTGTTCGGAGATACTGAACTGCAGAAGTTGTACCACCCGGATCTTTTTTTTGACCTCAATACCCTTTTGGCATTGGCTTCGGCATTTTTGTATATGAGATAGTTCTCCATAGTCATATTGTGACGATAGGAAAGAGATTTAGCTTTCCGAATTCTCACTACTTTGGAACATTCCTCATCCCACCAGGGAGTCGGAGGGAGTTTTTTGAGAGATTTGGTTTTAGGGGGAGGATTTGATTTATTGATTGCAGTTACGAGCATTGATTTGAAGTTATCGTAGTCATCTTTGACAGATAATGTATCGGTATAGGATAAATTTTGTATAAACTTATCCATATGTGAGTTAAATTCGTCCCATTTGGTGTGTTTTGTTTTAATCTTTGTCGAAATATGGGACTTGTCTGAATGGAAAGAAGTTTGATAAGTGATGGTGATCGGGAAATGATCACTGGAGCAAGGGTCGGGGGACACCACCCACGAGGAGAGAGGTGCCAGATTAGTAGAGCATAAAATGGCACTTAAATTCAAATATAATTCAAGCTCATTGAACCTGAATTACGTCACACTCAGACCCATAGCCAATCCACAACTTAAATTAATTGTTTGATATTATGTTATAATTTGTCTGCACAGGTCAACCATTTGGTCAGAGAAAGAAATAATAGAAGAAAGTGCCTGGGAGTTTGCAAATGCAGACATAATGTTGAAGGCTGCTGAAAAGATGTGCGGTCCTTATCAGTGGGGGATTTACGATGTTCTCGTGTTGCCACCGTCTTGCGCTTATGGCGGGATGGAGAATGCATGCTTGACCTTTGTAACTCCAACATGTCTGGTAATTATGTTATTAACCTCTTTGCCATTATAAAAGCTTGAATCAGATGGCTTAGATGGCGCTGGTGTGGGTGGATATCATTTTCGTGATATAGACAGCTATATTTATGTAGACAGCTTTGTGGCATGGCTTCTATGGATGCTGTTTTAAGGATTAGAAGACATTTTTTTGAATGGTTTATAAAAAAAAAAAGATGATAAAAGAGTGGTGGTTGGAGTGTCAAGGAGTTATTAAAAAATTAATTGAAAAATATAAATGCGAAAGCAATTGGAAAAAGGGAAGTTTTTAACTTTAAATTTCTCAGATTGTTTTTCTAGGAACACATTTTATCAGAATAAAGTGCTTTTTATTAAAATTAGACTATACTTACGAAAATAATAGATTCCAGAGGCATAGTATAGTCAGATGAAACAAATTTTGTGTTTATTGCAAACACAAAAATTTTGTATTGGTATATATTTATTTATTTTTAAGGCACAATCCACTTTTTTCCATAACTTAGAAACAAATTTCCAGACATTCTCGAGGAGCACAAAGACACAATAACATTGAGACATTTTAATTACTATCATTATAAAACTTTTGAAAAAAACCTTTCGTCATTGCAAAGGAATAATGGCTGACATGATATCCAAGTACCTGCCGTTCAGGAGAATTAACAAACCTTTTGAAAACCAATTTACAAATCTATCAAAAAACAGGCAGTTTAAAAAATGAGTTGTCAAAAAGAGTGCCGAGTACAAATAATATTATATGTGCATTGAATGTGGGAAAAGGTTAAATGGACAGTAGGTAAATCCAACACCTTGTTATATAAATGGGAAAGAAGGCTATATTATTTTACCTATTAACACCTTTTTTAGGGGCTTTTTCCTCACAGGAGGCCCTAAGGAAAATAAGTTCCCTCAGGACTTAGTCGTCATTGGGGAAGCTGTGTGAGGAGTCTTTTTGTAGAAAGGAAGGAGTGAACCTGGGTCTTGAAGAGACCCATATTGTAGGAGAGAGGAAACACAGAGACCGGCAAATGGATCCACAGCCGAGCTGTTGAACGAATCATAGAAACGTTTTGTTCTCATTTGACAAATGTCAACTCTGTACAAATGTTGGGCTCGCCTTTGGTGTGTTTCCCGAATGTGCACCGAAATGGGAGGAATCAATGAAACTAGATCCTCGGCGCATCTTCCATTGAAATACCGGTAGCAGTATAGCATTCCCACCTGATGTCTGTGTTTTAAAGATTGCACTCCTTTTGATAAGATAGGAGAATCTATCACATGGTCCACCTGTTTCTGCACAGAGTAAGGGCCTTCGCTCGTGGAGAAACTGAAAAAAAAACAGTTGTCGACGTAATCGCAATCCACCTCCTGAAAACATGACAAAACTTGATAGGTCGTGAGCCACTACCATGGCAATCTGTCAACAATGCAACTGAAACGCGACAGCCGCAGCACTGCTGGTCGCCGCATCAGGGCAGATCCGGTAGATGCCCGAAACATTGGCTAAAGAAGGAGGTAGCGCAACACGGCATAACACCCCAAAAACAAATAATGAAAATGCTTTTGGCCGTGAAAATCTTAAAACTTATCTGGTTTTTTTCAGTTTCTTCGTGAGTGAAGGCCCTAATACTAAACTTATACGTAGTAAATACTTATAAATCTTAGTTATTATACATGACTAAAATGTTTCAGTAATAACATTTTGTATGTTAATGATAAATTGAAAATGTTCACTAACTCGGTATAATTATTTCCAAATTATTCAATATTTATTAATTTAATTATTTTTCTAGGCTGGAGACCGTTCTCTTGAAGAAGTAATAGTGCATGAGATTCTTCACAGTTGGACGGGAAATCTGGTGACCTGCAGCAATCTGGAGCATTTGTGGCTGAACGAGGGCTTCACCATGTTCCTGGAGAGAAAGATATCTGCGCTTCTCAAGGGTGAAAGTCCCCACGATTCGAAATACCAAGACTTCCTTTCAATTATGGGATTGGCTGAGTTAAAAGACTCGGTAAAAAACTCTCAATTATTACGTAATATAAGGCCCTCTGTACACAGAGATACTTACAAGATACGTAACTGCGACGCAATCACAAGTCTAGTACTGATATGCTAATTTTTACAGCTGGTTTCCGTGTTACCCGTATTATATTAAGACATTATTATTTTTCTCTTCTATATAAGCATAAAAAAACGATTTAATAACTCAGGTAAGTCTCATACGTCTAATGGGTCCAAGTAGTTAAAAGAAGGTTTTGGGCCCACCCATACAACGAAATTAATATTAATTATAAGTCGTCATCAAGGAACCACACGAGAATGATGCAAAATAAAAAAAAATTCCAATCTCAATTCGTGCCTTCTCCGCTGTACATATACTTTTTTTTTTAAATAGTTTATTCCAGATCTTGGGGAGGGTGGTGCAGTCCCATGAGTTCCATATTATACATATATAATACATCAAGTAAAAATAAAAATATTGCAAGATTAGAAAAAAAAATTGCATGGTAAAAGGAAATAAAAGAAAATAATAATAATACAAAAATAAAATTTAAAAAAAGCTTACTTTTTGTTTTAAATCTATGTCATCAGGAAGTGACTCCATCCATCGCTTGTACATGGGACCCTGCCAGAGGTGGAATGCTGCCATCACAAGAGTGTTTTTGCTCGAGGCTAGTCGTGTTCTGTAGTTGGTGATCCGTTTTTTGATTAGTGCTCGGAATCCGGGAACGTGCCCTTCTTCAAACATCTCGGTGGCACTGCAGTACCAGGAAAACCCAAAAAGCCTGCATTACGAATTGTTATACTGTATTTCCATTCTTTTTAGTGATGCTTTGTTGAAGTTGGTCCACAGCTCCCCGAGGTATATAGGCTCCTGCAGTACGTGTTAAAAAGTTGCCTTTTTGCACTTGGGCTACACTTGTTAAACCTTCGAGAAATCATATTTGCCCTAATGCACAGTGATCTTCTCTGTCGCTCAATATCTGAATCATCGCTGAGGTCCGCTGTTACGATGTGATTATAGTTATATAAACATAAATATTTCCCACCTCCAGAACAAATTTAACATTCAAATCATGTTTGGACACCATTTCTGTCAAAGGAATAGTAGATGAGAATGCAATTCGCATGGCACGTAATGAGTACTATCTAAATATACAAACACTAGCAAAATAGTATGGCGGATACTACGCGCGCAAAACTCGAGTCACTTATAAGTATCTCCAAGTACGAATGAGGGACACATATTATAAGTATCTGTGTGTACGAATGGCCTATGAGTTAAGAGGTGTTCTTATTTAAATATTTGAGAATCGAAGATTTGATTCAATAAAACATTTGTGTATATCGACAGGAGTTATGCTAAACATTCATTGAACTTATTGTAATTTGTAGGTTTACTTGCATTGGGGTGTTGACAATCCTCTTACAAAAATGGTTGTGGACTTGAAACGTTTGAATCCTGATGATTCATATTCTGTCGTTCCTTACGAGAAAGGATATACATTTTTGGTATACTTAGAAAGACTACTGGGAGGGCCAGGTTTGTTATATATTTTACATAAACTTTAAATCCTTAAAAATACTTACATATTGTGGAAAGTACCTATGCTAATTTCTAATTAATGATTTTGATTAAATTTTAGATGTATTTGAACCCTTCATTCGAGCGTACATAAATCATTTCCAAAGGCAATCTATTAAATCGGAAGACTTCAAAGGATTCCTGCTGCAGTATTTCAAAGACGATGCTAATATCAAGGAAATAGACTGGAACGGCTGGTTTTACAACACTGGAATGCCTCTTCATGTTCCAAAGCAAGTATTTTTACACATAAGTATTTACCAGAGAGGATTTATGGATATATTTTCAACTATTTTGCTGTTTAACAATTCTTTCTTTCATGTTACATATCTATAATGTTATGTCAGTTATCGTGATTTATTTTTATGGTGTTATGCCACTATAATACTATACCTTATATACTACTTTCTTCTTTAGCCAACATTTTGGACAGCATTACAGTGTCAATCATCAGGGCAGATGTGTAATCGATAGTGGTGAAATGGTAAACTGTTTAAAGGTATGTACGAGTTTGGGTGTATCCGTTAATTACCGGGTACCGAGAACTATTGAGCATAGCCCTGATGCCTCTATTAATGGGATTTGTGAATTTTAATTGCCTCCGTAATTAGGCGTGCTCTACGCTTTTTGGGTCTTTCCCAGGACTTCAGGAACAAATCCAAAGTAATGGGCAGTTTCTATTAAAAGCTCGGCAATTGCCGATTTATCAGGGTGGCCGAGTTTACAAGCAAGTGTTTTGATGTTCTTTTGGAAATCGTCCATTCTGTTTGGCCTACGTAAACCTTGTCAAATATGGAACAGCTGAGTTTATAAGGAAGGAGGTAGCGCCACACGGCAAAACACCCTAAAAATAAATCACGATAAATTTTTGGCCGTGAAAATCGAAAATCATATAACGTCAGTTGATAATTTTATTTTTATATATAGATATGATACAACAATGTCGGAGGCCTGTACAAACCTCGCAAACAACTGGACATCAGCCGATGGAGATTATTCTACATTTTCAATTTCCGACTTAAAAAACTTGGATCCACAGCAGCAACGCCAGTTCGTGGGAGAACTGCTCGAGGAAGACAATGTTTCACTAGAAATGGTAAAAGCTATGGAGGAAATTTACAAGATGGATTCTATCAGAAATTCAGAAGTCAAGTACAGATGGCTGCGACTGTGCATCAAGGCAAGATGGACTGATAAAGTGAGGGATGCCTTGGACTTTGTGAATTCTCAAGGTAGAATGAAGTTCGTTCGTCCGGTTTACAGGGATTTGTACGCTTGGGAGGCGGTGCGCAATCAAGCTCTTGAAAATTTCCAAAATAATAAAAAGTTCATGATGCACATCCTGGAGTATACAGTAAAGAAAGACTTAAATTTAGATATATAATTAGAAGTCAGCAAAAAATATCTTATAAAATATTATACTAATTTGAGAGGAAGGTAGGAGGCAAATATTATACTACATAGTTTAGGAATCCGGGTTCAAGGGGAGAGGTTTCTATAGATCTTGGGGGCAAATGCGTTTGCCCATCTCCTGCGTGGCAGGCTAATTCGGGAGAGACTGGTTGAAGGAGACCTAATCTAGATCTCTCCAACCAGACTCTCTCAACCCATCGCCTTGCACCGCAGTGGGAGGGATGGATTCGCACATTGTCACTCCTGGAAACATTGATCCTCAGATTCCTACCCACAACTCATACCTTTTTCCTTCCCAGAACTTCCTATCTTTCCTTTCCATAAAAGACCCTCCACACAGCATCCCCAAAGATGTCAATTTTTTTCCTCAGGGCCTCCTTTTGGATCTAACGTAGAAAAGTTTTTAAATACAGTACCTAGGTACCTGCGCAATATTTCTAACTTTTTATAAGGGATTTTATAAGGGTTACAAGATAGCTACAATTTAATGTAAAAATAAATTTTGTAAACATTTTTTACTAAATATTAAATAAAACATACATAAACTAAACTATGAACAATGGTCTGTTTCATTTCAATACATAATTTTCAGGATATTCCATGATTTTGGGGAAATTCTTGACTTCCTCCTCAGGTATGTGGTCTAGCCTGACTGGCACTGGTCGACACAGGGGTATTTCGTTGGAGATGTTCTGCATGATTTCTTTGGGAACGTCGTTATTTGGGAATATGATAAGCCTCTCCATGGTGTAACGCCTTTGTAAGTTTCCCTTCATTGCCCGGTAAACGGCCTTCTTTACAATCTGCAAAAGTTATTCATTATATGATTAGAAACAAGCTTTTATTTCTATAATTCACAATTTAAAAAAAATAATGTCCCTATTTTTTTTTATGCAATACAAATAGATTTCGAAAACATGAACCGCACTCGGAACATAAATATGAACATTATTTTACAATTTAGAGATCGAAGCCAAAGCGTATTGTAAAACGTATTTTAACACGCCAAGTATTGTTTTATTTCATCGTTATTAAACTACTGAAGGTTCTTAAAATACAGTTTAAATAACAGTATAATGTGATCGTCTTCAGGACTGAATTCTAATGGGAATTAACAAACAAATACGGGCATTACACAAATGCTTAGAAATGAGCATTCCGAGCACCGCCACGGAGAAAAGTTCCACAATGAACTGGGGATGAGTACAATTTCCGTGACCCCGCGATTTGACCATGTATTCAGGTAGAACATCCCAAAATAATAAAGACGAAAATGAAGAATAACATTTTTCGATAACTCGCTTAGTTTTCGAGATACTGAATTTTATAAAAAAATACTGTTTTTACCTTAACCTGTCCTATCTTAACCTAACCTAACCACCCTACTCTAATCTAACCTAACCAAACTGTATTAGAGCGCAGCAGTGAGCACAATCTATGGTATTAGTTTACACAGAATTAAAAACTTTGGTAATTTATTGGGATTGGTGTCCATGGCTATTACGAATAATTTTTAGAAAAAAACTTTAGATTCGCCTTAATCACTATAAACGGAAACTTATTGCATCACTGCTGGCGGAAAAGAATGCATTTTAATTTTCAATGTCGTTAAATAAAATTTCACTTCGCGAACCCATCTACGACAGCCCGCCCGCTGCCGCCCGCCATTCTGTCACTGTTATGTTGTTGGTATCCCTGACCTCATACAAACGAGAACTAGATACGATTGTAGCCGACTTCGTGGGATACATGATGGGCGCGTAATTAGGATACGTCCGCACAGGCAGGCGGCTGGCTTAGCGCCTAGAACCTAGTGGCAAAAAACCAACACGGTGGTTTACCTGGATACACGCTAAGCGGCTATAAGGTGACTCGCTAGGCTCTAGGCGCTAAGCAAGCCGCCTGCCTATGCGGACGTAGCCTTATGAAAAACAGAATTAATAATATCTGGAATGGAGACAAACCATTCAAATCCTGGGATGTTTTTTAAAATAAAGATAATATACACAAGCCCGCTACACAAACCATTCAAAAACGTAGGCTGCTTTTTAAAGTAAAGATAACAAACACAAGCCCGCTACACAAACCCTGCGTAGCCAAACAAACCATTCAAAAACGTAGGCTGCTTTTTAAAGTAAAGATAACATACACAAGCCCGCTACACAAACCCTGCGTAGCCAAACAAACCATTCAAAAACATAGGCTGTTTTTTAAAGTAAAGATAACATACACAAGCCCGCTACACAAACCCTGCGTAGCCAAACAAACCATTCAAAAACGTAGGCTCTTTTTTAAAGTAAAGATAACATACACAAGCCCGCTACACAAACCCTGCGTAGCCAAACAAACCATTCAAAAACGTAGGCTGTTTTTTAAAGTAAAGACAACATACACAAGCCCGCTACACAAACCCTGCGTAGCCAAACAAACCATTCGAAACGTAGGCTGTTTTTTAAAGCAAAAGTAACATACACAAGCCTGCTACACAAACCCTGCGTAGCCAAACAAACCATTCGAAACGTAGGCTGTTTTTTAAAGTAAAGATAACATACACAAGCCCTCTACACAAACCCTGCGTAGCCAAACAAACCATTCGAAACGTAGGCTGTTTTTTAAAGCAAAGGTAACATACACAAGCATTATAAGGCGCGTAATTATGAAAAACAGATTTATAATGTTAACAAACCTCTATTCGTATATATTTATTATTACCATAAAATAACGATTGGCTATAAGCTACGTAAAATAAAATAAAAACATGCGTACTAAGCCAGCCGCCTGCCTGTGCGGACGTAGCCTAATTACGCGCCCATCATGTATCCCACGAAGTTGGCTACAATCGTATCTAGTTCTCGTTTGTGTGAGGTCAGGGATACCAACAACATAACAGTGACAGAATGGCGGGCGGCAGCGGGCGGGCTGTAGTAGATCGTTTCGCGAAGTGAAATTTTATTTAACGGCATTGAAAATTAAAATGCATTATTTTCCGCCAGCCGTGATGCAATAAGTTTCCTTTTGTAGTGATTGGCGAATCTAAAGTTTTTTTCTAAAAATTATTCGAAATAGCCATGGACACCAATCCCAAAAATTTACCAAAACTTTGAGTATCGATATCTCGAAAACTGAGCGAGATATCTAAAAATATTATCCTTTATTTTCATCTTATTTTGGGATGTTCTACCTGAATACATAGTCAAATCGCGGGGTCACGGAAATCGTACTCTCCCCATGAACTGATTATCTTACTTTAACGGGCCTTACTTTTCTACGCGGTTGCTGCAAGTTTTGCGCAGATCGCTCGTTCCGAAGCGTGCGTGTGGGAGAGCCTAATGACAAGGTATTCACTCGTAGTATTCCTCGATTCCAGACATTCTTGAACATGTCAGATCCTAATATTATTATGGATGCTAAACACTGTTTCTACAATACAGATTACACTAAAATACCAATTCTTAAAAAAAATCGAAATAAATTAAGTTATTGAACATCGCGCGTAAACCATAGAGAGAAATTTATTTAAAAAAATAAATTATATTAATGAAAACTGAGTTTATTTCACTGGCGATATTAGACAATATTCTTTTACAACCATCATATAAATTTGCTGTCCCTTTTCCGCCAGTGACGATAAGTAGGCATAAATAAGACAAAAGGCTGTTCCTTGCCAGTGGAAGCATATACCGATTCACAAATAATATATTCAATACCATGAATGTGTTGGTACCAACTCTCGCCGAGTTATCTATAATACAATGCTGCAATTTAACACTGGGCTTGGTAGTTGGTGGCTATGAAATCACATTTTAATTTATTGTGTAAAGTAAAACTAACCAAGGTGGGATCTTTGTCATGAAGTTCCCAAGCCAGGGTCCATGTGGCTCCTTTGGGATAGGTGGTGTGATGGAAGTATGCTCGCTTTCGCCAGTCTGACCCTCGCAGAGCAATATCTCTGGTGTTAATGGCTACCACCACATCTCCGCAGTCATTCATGGGGTGGTAGATTGGCTTGTGCAGGCCCATCAGGTACTTCTTAATGCGCTCGGCTGACAGATAAGGGTCCTGCCATTTACAATCATACAAGTGCCATGTTCGAGCAAACGTTGACCATTGCTAAAAAATAAATGATATTGATTAATAATGTGTAATTTTAATTACCCAATAATATTATCGTGTAAAATAATATTCAAGTCATTAATTAGACGGTTAAAATTTGTCCCAGTAGATGAAAAATATGGTACTGTGGTAGTTTAAGAGATGTTTTCACAAAGTAGGTGAAACATTTTGTACAAGAACAGGAATAATATAAACAGAAAAATCAAAAAACTTACCTGAACTCTGCGAAAAGCAGAAGTCATACTTAAAGTTTCAGTCTTAAAATTATAAACAAACGCTTATTTATCTAATTTGAAAACGGAGAATAGAATTAAAACTGAAAAGCATAAATAAACCAATCCCCTGAAAGTGTAAAGGTTAGAAAATTGCCTGAAAGGTTAGAAAATTCTGCACGAAAGTTTTGACAGTTACCTAACCTAACATTCTTATCTCTTTTCTATGGTTACATAAATATACTGAATACACTAATCAAAAAGGGATTGGTTTATTTATGGTCTCACCACACGTAGAGTTCGGAGCGGGACGTGCCCCGCGCCACTTCAGCCGCCGCGCCGCGCATAAAAGTCTCACAGTGAACTGCGCTGTAAACCGTTATCTTACTTTCGATCTTTACTTTTCTGCGCGGCGCACGGTAGTTCCCTTAGAACGGTATTAGTTCATTTATGCTTAGAACAATCTAGGGTAAATATTTCCCTATTGAGTCCACTTTAATTTTTTTTTTAAATTGTACTAGGTAGATAATAGTTAATTTTTTAAAGTGTATAGGGAAATATTTACCGAAAATAGCGATCGCGCAAAGCGAAAAATGTTGACTTTGGTCTCTAACTGGAATCGGACTGAAAAAAGATGTCGTGTATTGTAGGTATTAAAGTAGAGTATTATACTGCCCTGAAGAAGCTATGCAATATCATAAATATACCAAACCACCCACATATGAAAAAAAAATAGATAAATAAAGACCGATAGGTTTACAGCGCAGACAGCGCAGTTCACTTTCACTTTTACACTTTTCTGCGGCGGCCTGAAGTGACGCGGGACTCGGTCGCTCCGAAGTGTGCATTGTGCGTGTGGGAGGTCTACAAACAGGTATTTGCTATTTCTATGGTTTTAAAAACAGCTTTGTAATAATTCCATAGATTATTTCGTGTCGTGAGTAGTCAATTCAATTTGTTTTTTGATTTTCCGGTGTCATTCTGTCATTTTGAAATAGTTAATATTTAGCAAAAATGGAGTGTTTGATAGGAATTCAGTTCAGAGATTTTGTTATGATCGCTGCGGATCAAACAGATGCCCAGAGTATTATGGTCATCAAAGATGGTTAGTATCTGAAAAAAGCCGAATATTTTAACCTAAATTAAATATGATTGTCCAATATTCTTGTTGCTTGTTCTTGTTCCCTTCATACTGTTTAATTCCTGATCAAGTGTAATCCATTGATTGCTTTGCTTTGTTTCGTTGAATTATATCAGCTTTTCAAGGTACAATTAGCTTTTGTATATCGTTTTCAGATCAGGATAAAATCCACAAGATCTCTGAAAACTTGGTGATGGCCATTGTTGGAGAAAAAGGAGATACCACTCAATTTGCTGAATATATTGCAAAGAATATCCAGCTTTACAAAATGCGCAATGGCTATGAGTTGGGACCTTCTGCGGCTGCCCACTTCACAAGACGAAATCTGGCCGATGCGCTGCGTAGCAGGGTATGTCAAAAAGAAACCATTCTGGCTTTGGCAATTATTCCACCAACCGCTGCACTTTTAGGCACAGATTATGTAAATTACACTTGGTTCTAACAATTACCACAAAAAACAACTATTTACATGCACAAAATACATTATTAGGTTCTTAGGTAAAATAAGTAATTCATGCATAGTTGAAACAAAACTTAACACAAATGTCAATGCCTACAAAAAAATTTAAATTGACAAAGGAACTATTTTATATGGGAAATTTTGAACTTAATTTTAAATGGAATTTTAATGCATCTTTTACCATCTATCGAAACCTAATTATTGTTTCGGTAAATATGCAGTTAGTCCACCTCACGGATAACACGAAACGTTCGTGTTGTCGAAGTTTGATGCACGGATAATACGGAATGTTCCTTTTTTAACTAATAGACAATCAAATATGACATTTGTCGGAAGTACCAATCTTATAAAATAAATTCTCTAAAATAAACTCACTTTTCATCATGCTTTTAAAAAACATCCCAGGTTTTGAATGGTTTGTTTGGCTAGGCAGGGTTTGTCTAGCGGGTTTGTGTAATTATTTTAATACATTTCTTTCCATGTTCTACTGTTATAAATACTGGTACAAACTTGTCAATGATGCATTCACTTTGTTTTACGCAAAAATATTTATATTTTTTCTATGATTGGCAGCATTGATGAAATGTTAAAATAAAAACGATGAATAAACATGGCGTTACCGTGCGAGTGAATTAATTTTAACAAAATTAAAATGTTAAATGCATATTTTTTGCATGTTTTTTGGTCTCCCCTGACATAAATACTCACTTTTCGTAATAATAAAGCTAAATATAACTGTTTGGATAAAAAGTTTTCCGTAACGAGTAAGCGGTTTAATGCATAAATAATATTGTTTCTTGTAGTAATCAAGTTAAAATGTAGTTAAATCCCAAAATCTGTGCCCAATAATAGTGCGGCGGTTAGTGGAAACTCTGGCTTTATTAATTGTGAGCCACTGTTAATAAGCTCTTTTAACGTTTTGCTTTGAAGAGTTTTAATTTTCCATTACTTTAAATTTTTAATTTTTTTCTACTGGTTCACTAGAAAACTTAATACTAACTTAAAAATTCTATACAGGTACAAAAATGATTGTGCGAGGAGTCAACATTACATGGAAAACTTGTTAATAAGGGTGATTTAAAGTGAATTTAACGCACAAGAAATACAAAAAAAACTTTTAGAAAAGCTGGCCACACTCAATATGATTTTTTTGGCAAAAAACATTTGCTGATGTAAATTAATATGAAAGAACTATTTGCATTCTGGGGGGGGGGGGGGGGGGATTTAATTACAATTGTGTGAAATAATTTTTTTCATTTTTATCTAATGACTGCCATATTGGTATTTTACTATAATTTCTGTCCATATTATGACTTGTTTGTCGGTATTCCTGATGTTCGTATTAATTATTAAACCTATTTTGTATTGAAATGAAATATCGGGAATACTGGCATATTTATTTTTATTTATTAATTTTATTTTAGTAATTTGTACATTTAAGTTTACAAATTTCTAATTAATTATAATTTTTCATATTGCAAACTAAATTTTATGTAGCTCCTACAATACTTCTTGAACTTTCCAATTGGTATGGACTTTAAAGTTTCTGGTAGCTTGTTATATAACTTCATCCCTTTGTACAGTAAACTGTTCTGCGTATTCGCCTTGTCCTTTTTTTGAAGCCTGATTTCTTTGCACGTCCTTGTGTTATATCTGTGAATGTCCTTGTTGAATATAATTTTATTTGAAAAGTATTTTGGTAAAATGTTGTTAATTATTTTATGTATAAATATCATCGTAATCAAGGTCAGCATCTGTTTCACGGTTAGTCAATTCAGTTCCTTTAACATTTTGTTTACTTTTGAAAATGTATTTCGCCGTAGTATTATCATCATTGCCCTGTTTTGGAGAATTTGAAACTTATTTTGTTCTCGTTCGTTACATAGGAAAAGGATAGTTGAGCAATAGTTAAAATGTGGGGCAATAATCGATTTGTAGATAGTGATTGCAGTTTTAATAGATAGTTTTTGCCGAATTCTTCCCAAAAAAGATATATTTTTCTCAATTTTCTTTTGTGTATATTCAGCATGCTTGTTGAATGTTAGTTTGGAATCTAATATAACTCCTAAGTATTTCATTTTAGTAACATTTTCAATAATTTCATCATCAATTTTAATTTTGCTTGCACTGGATGTATTCTTGTATCCAATCACCATACATTTAGTTTTCACCATATCAAAATGTCAATTTGGCCGTCATCCCAAACAAAAGAAATTTTTCATTTTAAATGCATTTTTTCCATTCCCCCCAAATGCAAATACATAGTTGTCTTTTACAGTAATTAAGTTGAATCAAAGTGTTTTGTCAAAAAATTATTCATATTAAGCGTGGCCAGCTGTCCTAAAAGATTACCATAAATCTTTCTGGAATATGAAAATGGCGACAGGCATACCATGCACTTCAGCAACATCATGCAAAGGTCCTTCAAATACATAAATAAAACCAAATTTCACGCTAGTCACTGTCTATGTCCACATCCCAACTTTGCTCCAGATCTTCAATAAGAAGATAACTCATGCACACGATTTTGGTTATTGGGTATATATGTATAAGGCTTACACAAAACTAGCTGGTTCCCCGGCATGCATTGCTATGCCATTTAATAAAGAAATTGTTTCTCCCTGCCTGTCCTTCCCCAGTCGCCCGTTCCCTTTTCGCCTTTCCTTCCTCTCCCGCGTCCCCTTCCCTTCTCGCGTTCCCACTCCGCCCCCTCCACCTTCCCCCTCCCGAGTTCCCCTCCCCGTTCCCAGGTTCCGCTCCCTCCTCCCGCATTCAATATAAGGTATACATAGATATAGTAGAAAGTATACAGAATAAATTCTCAAAACATTTACTCAAGAAATACAACAAAACTACAAATAACATGTTAAGTTTACAAAAAAGACGCACATTATCAGATCTGTTGTTCCTGTATAACCTGCTAAATTATAAAATAGATAGTCCTGAATTGCTATCCGTCATTGGTTTAAATGTCCCAATGAGGCGTACCAGGCACACTTTTTCAAAAAATAGAATCCAAAAACACTGACATTTTTCATGATTCCTTGTAAACATACAAAACTAATTTATTAAATTTCTTGGTGTGATATAAATTGTTAAAACTACTTACACTTAACTTTTCATTAAACTTTAATCAGTCAATTACAATTAGTGAGCATATAATTCCGGATTTTAAAATGTCTCTTTATCTCCCCCCCCCTTTTCTTCCTTATTATTATTACTCATTCATTCACTAATAAGTATATTGGTATATGTATACCCGTTCATATCTCAGGCGTAGTACCAAATGACATTATATGGACTTACGTAATAGGTACCTAACCATGTAAAAAATATAATTTAATATTCCTTATAACTTGTATTATAATGTACTGTGTATGTCTTAATAAATAAATTCCATACATTCATTCCCTTTACATTCAGTTTTCAAACAGCTCGCGTGCCACCTATTGCCATTTTTAATATAAATTTCATAATGCCAGAGCTCACCAGTAGTTTTTTACAAACCTTGTCCTGACAATAACGAACACAAAAAAAGAATTATCCAATTTGGTGCAGTCGCTTGGAAGTTATGTGCGTACATACAATTCGGCCATTAATTTTTATTTATATGGATAGATTCTGTTGAAACTTATACCTACACATTTAGGTACATTTCCATTTGACTTCTTTTTTACCTCTATTTCCACCTAAACTATTAACTGGACGATTTTTGGCTATTGAACAATAGAAGCTCTTTTTGACTAGCGAAGAAATTTGCCCGCCCACATTAAACCCGCATTGTATACTAATAATAGCATTTGTAAATTACTAAACAACATTAAAGATGGAGATCATGAATTAAGCCGCTCAGGTAATTACAAACTATATTGCAATGACTGACCATCCATTCAAGTTCTGTGATTATTTCACTTTTGTGAAGTAACTGGCCTATAATGATTTAATAACAGAATTTGAACAGAAATTACACAGAACTTGAAAATTAACCTCTAATGTTTGATGAATTGTTCAAATTTTTTTAAACATCCCGTCCAAATAACAATATTTTTTCACACAATCATCTCACTTCCACAGATCGTACTTTTAGTAAGATCGTAGGGGGTACAAATTCTTCACAGTAATGATAAAAACAAAAAATTATAACTTACACGCTATTGACATTGCTGGTTGCGCGCTATGCAAGTTACATTCGTATCTACAGAAACGGCACCCGAACATGATTTGAATGTTAAATTTGTTCTGGAGGTGAGAAAATATCCGTGTTTCATAACTATGATTTACCAGAATATGTAAGAAAGGATTTAGCGGAGAAGGTGTGAATTGGGGTAAAAAAAAGTCAATCTGACGTCATTCTCATGCAGTTCCTTAACTTTCCGATTGATAAAATTCAGAGGTCGCTCAAAACTGCAAGAAGGCATTTTTTTGTAATGTTCTTTAATTTAGAATAATAAAAATCGACGGCATTTATTGGTTTGGCCTCGGAGATATAAAATTTGTGGCACTTTGTTTTTGCCTTCCGTAATTGTTTTATTATAAAATTACCATTTTAGAAAGACAAAAAGGTTTGTGACCCCATGGACAGAAAATTTATTAATGTCAAGCTGGGTACCCTACCCCCTGCGGCCCGCGAACAAATTGAAAATTGACAAATTGGCCCTTTGGGCAAAAAGGTTGATCATCACTGTCCTAGAGTTTAATAATATAATATTGTTTGCAGTCTCCGTATAATGTGAACATACTGCTGGGCGGATGGGACAAGGAGGAAGGGCCGACACTACACTTCATCGACTACCTCGCCTCCTCCGTTAAGGTGCCCTACGCCGCACATGGTTACGGGGGCTACCTCACCCTCTCCATCATGGATCACAGCCACCACCTAGGTTGGACTTACCAAATACTTTACTTTACTTATTACTCTCTATACGACACTTTGTATAACTTGTTATTGTTCCAGATCTCAATCAAGACGAAGCCTATGAACTTATGAAGAAATGCGTGGCAGAAATCCAAAAGCGATTGGTCATCAACTTGCCCAACTTCGAGGTCACTGTGGTCGGAGCCAACGGCATTAACAAACTGCCTCGGATCACAGCCAAGGACCTGATGCTGGAAACTAATATTAAAGCAGCGTAATAACACTATACGACTTTTTACTTGCGATTACATTTATATTTCAATAAATGTTTCTTTTTTATAACCATCTGAATTTTTTATTTTTAACGATATTTCGACCATGCCCGGATTGGACAGGCAAGTGGGGAAAATCCCTGATGCATTTTTGTAATATTTTCGAAATGATCATTTTAGGATGGAAGTTGTGGAAGTGTTTTTTTTTTGTTTTTACATGCTCCCCAACTGCTGCTCCCGTCTGGAGCCAGTGCGACTATGGCATCCCCAATTGGGGTATGTTGTGTGGCTGAAGGAGAGGAGAAGGAGACAGGGAAGAGGAAGGTGTGGAAGTACCTGGCTATTCAGATCTGGTCACCAAACACGGCTAAAGCCATTTCAAGCAACGTTTCAATTCTGAATGGTGGCCTTACACCAGGGCGATACTGAGAGTATCTTCCACTCTGGAATGTGCCGCAAATATACTATATATTATTTGAAATGAATAAATTGTGAAATAACACAAATTAATCAAATAAAATTTATTTGTCACGCCGGGATTCGATCCCGCGACCTTCGGAGTGTGAGTCAAGAGCCTTACCGCTGGACTATGCCGGCCGTCAATATATCACCCATTATCACAAAGTATCTTTAGTTGGTTTGTATCTTAATAGTTAGGTGGTTGCTAGCTTGCACAGTATAGTAGTCGCAGAGAAGAGTACGACTGTCTTATTCTCAAACATCTTGGAAATGAAAAAGACAGAAGATGCTAGAGCGATTGTGTCAAATATATGATTTTTGTGATTACTTTAAAATACAAATATAAATGTGATTACTTACCTCTGCATGCGTTATCATTTCCATGTAACTGAGGTATCCACTGGGCAAACTACTTACAGTTTGAGCTGTGTATACAATTGCAAACATGAAAGTGAGCCGAGCCACGAATTGTGGGAAAGGAATCAAGCAGTAGTGGCATTTCGGGGTAGCTTCGTTTCTTTTCCATAATTCGTAGCTTAGTTCGCGGTAACGAAATATAACGGTAACTAATTATCATGTTTTGATTTTAGGGTGGGGCAAAAATAAAAATCTAGAGTAGGTACCGAAAAAAGTAGGCTTCTTCAACGTATTCATGCTTTAGGCTCCGAATACAAAGAATATAAATGGAAGAAAGAAAAACCATTCTATGAAGTGAAACGACTCGGTCAAGAATCCTGAAGGTCATGCATCGGCCAGCCAGGGTGGGGATTATACGCACCTTTACATGAATGCTACCGTCTTATTGGTATTGGGTTTTAATTTATGCTCCAAATGATGTATACCCATAGAATCTATAATTCGTTTGGTTGTTTTTTTGGAAGACAAATTGTGTGAAAGCTTTGGGTACGAAAACAGTTATTGTGTGTTCATGGTTATAAGAGACCCTGTTTTATTTCTTGAAAACGGCACTTCAGAGAATTTCCAAATGAATATTATTATTATGTTACAAATACTTTACTTATCACATCGCAGCGATTTTTTTCAATATTTTACTAAATTTGTGAATGGTAGATTTTATTGAAGTAAAAATTCTTTACGCACGCTAGACTTGGGGGGTAAGCTGGTGAATGCGTTATGAAAAAGTGTGATGCGAACGGTAATCGATGTGAACGGTGATCGATGCGAACGGTGATCGGGGGAGGCGAACGGTCGGGCATTTAAGCACGCTTGAAGTTGAGAGTGAGATATAAGTTAGTGAAGATAGAAAGAGAGAGAGAGTGAGAGCGAATTTCGTATATTACTATAGGGGCAAGAGAGAGAGGTGTGAGCACAAGGAATCATTTATCAAATAACCATGCCATAGTTCACCCCAAGGTCATAGGTCACCCTACGGTCGCAGGTCACCCCATGGTCATATGTCACCCCAATGTCATATGTTCTTTTAAAAGTTAGTGAATTTTTACTTCTGTCGTGTGGTCTAAAGCACACTCGTTTTTTTTTTTTAAAGGTCGGAGACGGTTCACATTATATATATATATATATATATATATATATAGTTTCTGTGAGCACTTATGCCATAGGCCCATTGTGCTATCTCCCTATTTTACCTCATTCCTTTGACAGTAACCTAGTCCCTTTTATAAAGGTCCCTTTACTCCTGCTTGGTTCCCTGAAGGCCCCAAGAGGGAACAGGGCTTCATCTCTCCTCTCCTCTCCACTCCTTAGTTCCCCGGTGGCTCCACGACGGAGAGTTCACCTCCCCCCTTGGTTCCCAAAAGGCCCCTAGTTTTCGAATGATCCTATTTTTTGTCCCACAAGTGACTAGGGAAATAGAAGGTCCACTCCAGCAGAGCCCCGAATGCTGGAATAAAGTCTAAATACTCCAAGATACGACTTTGTTTCTCGGAGACACCGTTCGTGACACTGTTCTCTAAGACATTCTCCCTGAGCACGGTAGCTCACAACTTGGCTTGGGATGGCTATTGCAGGTTTGTATTTCCACTCACTGAGCGATGGGTTCGCCACACTCCCTACGCTACCGGTGGTAGATGCTTTGAGTATCGGCCTGATGAAAGAATACCATTCAGAATCGAAATTTTGCTTGAAATGGTTTCAGCCATGTTTCGTGACCAGATCTGAAAAGCCAGGGTACTTTCCCATCATCTTCCCACCCACCATCCTCACAACATACCCCAAGAAGCAGTTGGAACTTTTTTGTTGTATTCACATTTAAAAAAAATTATACCAATTAGATGGTGGCATAGATTTTTTGAATATTGAAATCCTCCATAAAGAGCTTTAGCTGCGTTCATTGCTTTTACGCGTAAAAGTATTTGTTACTGGCAACACCGGTTTTGTCACGTCAATTCTGACACTTGTAAATTTTGTCTATGATGTTTTGTCAATAATCTTCGACGATAAATTTACTAATCCCGCTAGATGATCAATTTTGTTAAACATTGTGAAATATTTTTATACCCAATAATAACGGTTTTGCAAAGCTGTGGTATTTATTTTGCCGATTTATTATTCTTCTGCATAAAACATAGGCATATTATTTTTATCTGAGATCCCCGTTCAAAGGTTATCCAGTTTTGTTGTACCTGTTTTTTCAATTCAACGCACTTGTCCATAGACTTTGATGGCAATGGTAAGAGAGTGAGAGACCTTTGAACTTGGATCGGAATGAAATCCTCGTCAATGAGAAAGTTCAATAATTATAATTGTTCAATAGTTATTCATTGCTAAGTAGTCGATTCTAAAACATTTGACAAGAACATGGAGTTGATCATCAAACTTAATAGTCAGGCTGCCGGGAGGGATAAACTAGCAAGGTAATAATATAAAATATAACTGTTTCCCGCGATTTCTGCATTGAAAACAGGTTTCAGAGTTCAGATATTTATTTATCTTGACTAAATTTATTTTATGTCCTAATAAAATTTATGTCCTTCCACTAAGAACAATTATCACAATGAAAATATTGAATTGGACAACGATATTTTGTTGTTACTCTTTTAATCTATGTTGTATAAATCAAGGACTTGAACACAATACATCAAGGACTTGAACATGATAAATCAAGGACTTGAACATGATAAATCAAGGACTTGAGCATGATAAATCAAGGACTTTAACATGATAAATCACGGACATAAACCCTGGTATTGAGTGCAAGGTTGATGGATATTTAATCCGGTAATAGATATCCAAGTTTCTTGTGAGATTCTTATTGCAATTTTTTTTATTATTTTAATGCCGCAGGGTCCCACCTGCCTGGAGCCCCTGAGACTACGGGAAAGAAATGGGTAAGAGGAAGATTGTGAAATACCTACCTCAACTAATAATATTTTGTATTTTAGGGCGGTCCAGTACACAAGCCGCTTTATCTGGGACACGCTACAGAAATCAAATACAGATAATTACACCATAGATCAGTTAAAAAGATTGGAAACGACGTGCAGCTCTTTTAGAAAATGTTAGTATTATTTTATTATAACATTTACATAAGTCATCCACGCCAAAACAATGCAGCCATTCAACAACACGATACTAATTACTAAATAACTCCGAAAATTTCAGATGTTATAATAAAGGGTTAAAAAAGCGAAAACTTTATAAAAACTATAGTAACTGATGATTTAAACAAATCAAAACAAAAAAAAAATATATAATTTCAATTCAAATTTTAACACGGTTGATATTTTCACGAAAACAAGTGCAGCAGTGCCTGTATATAATAGATTAGATAATATATGTTTTTATATCAAACCCCTGAAGTAGTGTATGTTGTAAAATGATTATTTTGCCTTATCTATTAATATCCCACATTGATTATAATTTTACGTGAGAATATAAGCCTCGAACTGTTTATATTATTATCTTTGTATATTTACTGATAAAACATGTTCAGCCTTACTAAAAAAACCCCGTGAAAATTTTATTCAATTGACAAACGGCCGCGGATGTGAAAACATTACTAATTAAAAAATTGTTCATAGAAAGAAATACACATTGTTTACACGGCCTGAGAGGGTAGTTTATCTCTGTTTTAGTAATGATGTCTGAACGAAATTTGGAATTTTTTGAAAGTATTTTGAATGTTCTATATATTTCTTATTTTTGATAGTGTCGTAAAAACAAATACCATTTATGAAAACTAGATAAAAATACCTTTTAGATTTTTGTATTTGAAATACACTTTAGTTTTAAAAAACTGCCATATTTTAAGATTCAAACGTGGAAAAAATTGGAAAAAAATTTCTTACCAAAATATTTTTTATGAAAGTGTAGAGAAATTTATAAAAAAACTAATTAAAAAAAATACAGTCGGATAAATTCGGAAGAAAACTGTCACTTCACTTTTTATATTGTTCATACAATTAAACATAAAAAAATATAACAATTGTTCCGAGAGAGTAATAGAAAAATTCTGACACTTTGAATTCACTTCCAAACAATATAAACGTTGATAACTCGAATTTGGTATTTATTAACACATGCGCAAGCCTTTTATTTCATTAAATATTATTACTTTTATGGAAGTTTTATTAAACTTAAGTGGATAAAAAATAATTTATTCGAAATAACCTATATGTTTATTTTAACCAAATTAAAGTAAGAACAGAGACATTATAAAAGCACAGAAACTGACAAAAATGTCGCAAATTATAGAAATTATATTCATTTATGATAATAATATAACAGTGAATAAACAGAAATCATGTTTAAAAACATTAAATAACTGCGCATGATATTTTACACGTCACGAAAGTAAAAAAGCCGCGAATTTATAGAAAAAAAAATGGCCGCTAATGATGGCCGCGCATGCGCAGATCAAGCAAAAACAATGAAACTAACCTAATAATGTGATCATCTTATTAGTAACCATGTAAAAACGCAGTGCACTGCGCAAGTAACAAATATGCAGGTTAACCATCGTTAAGGCGTTTTGTTATTAGTAAGGCTGGTAATGTATTTCGCTCTTATCACTTCAATGTCGTCTAACTCTGGGAAACTTATACATATATATATAAAAAAAATATTAATGACATAATGACCATTTAAAGTAGTATATGTTTACACAGGGTGTCCGGGGGTAAAGTGCATTAACTTCGTGAGCTGATTCTACATAAGTAAAAAAGATATATAACTTTTTTCGAAATTCCAACTTTTAGGGGTTGTTTTGTGGTAAAAAGATAAAAATAGACCGGCGTTTGCCGCCAGCTTTATTATTTTCAGCTGTTGTGGATTAAGTCACCGATACAATATTATATTTTTCAGCCTTTCTTGAAAGATTTGGGTTCGTTTATGGAAAAAACTATTTATTTGTATTCATATTAGTTATGTACGGGCGCGAACAATTAATTTACCTTAATATTTTAAAGCGTAACATGCGTATTAAAAACCTAAAATAATTTGATTGGCGCCATCTGTAACCTGTATTGACAGGCCAACCACAACCATTCAATGTTGCCACCATCGTGCCCGGCGGTCGCTCAGCAAGTATGATCGTACCCCACACTAAGGAATTTTAGTAGGTACATCTTTTTGTAGGTGAAAAAAAAGTTGGAATTTCGGAAAAAGTTGTTAATCTTTTTTACTCCTACCAACATGCAGAATCACCTCCCGAAGTTAATGCACTTTACCCACGGACACCCTGTATAAAGTATTTAACCACAATGTAAAATAGTTTATTCACTCAAAAGGGATTCCTGTTCTGAGGCGGACTGTAGGTTTTTGTATGGGTATTAACATCACGATTTCCTCATCTTCATGTATGTTGATTTCCACAAAATAAAAAATCATCATGTGTGTTGACTGTAGGATGGGTCGATGATACATTATAATTTTAATTATTTCCTTATATTCACATTTAGCTTCATATTTTGATGTCGTTTTTAAACTTTTTTTTATCTGAATGGCATTTTTAATATCATTTGGAAGGGCATTATATAATTTTTTAGTACGAAAATGTATTTAATTTTGAGATCATCAGTAGATTTGAGGTTTTCATCTGTAGGTGTGTGTTGGTCAGTAAGGTAATCATTTTTCTCCTTTAAATTTGAATAGAGCGTTTTTTTAGTAGAGTTTTATAATATTGAAAACATTAAAGATAAAAAAAAGTTATGTTTATTGAGGGAAATTTTTTATTGATCGAAAAGCATTTTATTAAATCTAAAGATTATTTTCTAAATGACTTGTTTCCTCCTGATGCAAACATACCAACAATTTAACTTTTTTTTTCTCTTTTGTGTTGGTAAGAATTCAATATTAACCAGATACAGTAAGAAAGCATAATGCCGAGAGTGCTCCTTTCTATATACGAGGGGGGACCCAAAAGTAATGGGAGTTGTGCTGTTGTGGAGAGGAAGAATGGGGCAAAACATTTTTCGACCAGGTATTCGTTCGAGTCAGTGTACGAAGTTGTGTCGCTGTGAGTGCATCGGTTCACCCGTGAGATTTTTTTTAGTAAAACAACTTTTCCATTTCGGCGAAAACGTGATGGCAGATTGTCAAAAGCAGCGCGCGGCTGTGAAATTTTGTTTCCTGTTGGGGAAATCGGCAAACTATTGTAATGCTGACTGCTTATGGGGATGCTGCCCTAGGTAAAACCAGAGTCTACGAGTGGTTTCACGTTTTAAAAATGGGGAAATGCTAATTGACGCCCCCCAACGCCAAAAACTGATGAAAACGTCGACAAAATCAATACTTTCGTACGTGAAGACCGTTGCCGAACCATTGATCAACACTGTGAGATGTCTGGAATGTCATGGAGTTCAATTCAGAGGATTTTAACCGAAGATTTGCCCATGAGAAGGGTTGCAGCCAAATTTGTCCCTCTTGCCTTCTCACAGACAAGCAAAGGGAGCGTCGACTTCGGGCATGTTTTGAGCTTCAAAATCAGCTCGAAGAGGACCCTAATTTTTTTCCAAGGTGATCTAGCTCCCTGTGACTTCTTTTTATTCCCCACACTGAAGAGGGACATGAAAGGAAACCGTTTTGCCGCTGTGGATTAGGTAAAACAAAAATCGCTGGAAGGCCTAAAGGACATCCCGACATGAAAGAAGCGTTTGGAGAAGTGCGTTGTGGTCAATGGAAAATACTTTGAAGGCGATCAAAATTTGATGTAAAAATATTGAGAAATAAAGAAGTTATGACAAAATTCCGGTTGCTTTTGGGTCCCCCCTCGTATGTATTTCTACTCCTGTGTAATTGTTCACATCTTTTTAATTTAATGTATGGGTATTCAATACCCATACTACATTATTTCATAATAATATGTGTGTAGTATCTTATTTAACGTAATATGTGTATTTTTTCTTCTTAAATTTCGTAGTACAAGCGGGAAGCTGGTGAATCTACATCACGTGGAGAACCTGAGAATTTTTTTTTTGATCTGAACATTTTTATCATCCTTTGTTTATTTTAAAAGACAAGGGCTATTAACCCCCACTGACCAATTTTTTTTCTAATTTGACCTAAATAATTCCAACTATGGACTTAAGTTACTCGAATGAAAGCGTTGAAACCAAAAAGTTATATGGGTTTTTTTTTTAAGAGCTTGAGAACTTTAAATAATAATACAAGACAGAAATATTGTTGGAATGAATTTTTTATTATTATAATTGGGTAGATAATTTCATGGCATTTATTTTTTAAATATGTCCGCCGCGGCTACGAGTTACATAGTCTGTAGTGTTCTGTTATCTGTAGCAACACTAACAGATTCTCCAAATACCTAGTCTGAAGATTACTTCGGGAATTAAGATTAATTAAGATTCTGGTTCGTTTATCTTTTTTTTTTAATACTTCGCGTATACAATATGGACCTCGTTAGTCGTCCTAACTTGGAGCTAGCTAAATTGGTTCTAAACCTTGTGTTATAGTATACTTACTACAAAATATTCATTTCAGATGTCCATTAAGAGTTACTCGATCTCCAGACACCTTTTATATCCCTAAGAGCAAGACAAATTATCTTGAAAATGTATTTGTAAGAAGAAGCTGTAGCACATTTAACAGTTTATGCCCAAATATCGATGTGTTTAATACAAACCTTGATAAATTCACAGCATGCAGACAAAAATAACACTATTGAATGCCACATGTTTAACTAATAACTTAATATTTCATTGATTTCTGTATTTCTCTTTTTTATTTTTAGTATCACCACATTTTCTCTCCTACTTTTAGCAGTTCGAATTCAAATAAAATCACTTCCTGAAATATATTATTGATATCCATCAAAATTTAAATGTAAACCCTTGAAAAATTTCAGTTAATTACTTTTTGTGGATTTAAGTAAGAAGATACACTTAATTCAGAATTGTTTATATCAGGTATAGGTATTGTGGATTTTTGTAATATGGTTGTAAATTTCAATTTGTCGTTATTTTGTTGGTCTACGACATACATATTATTATCAGTCATTTATTAATTTTGTACAGACTGTTTATAACGCTAATAAATAAAATAGAAATCACCCACTCTCAACCCCCTTACCCTCTGTTGGACAACTTAGGTACTAAGCTACCTGCCATCTAGCGGCATCTACTGACAGTTCTTATCACCGCCATCTATATCTAAAAGCCGGAAGCTTTTTAGATACACAACATAGTCCATTCGATCAGTCCAATTTTTCAATATTTTTTCCAATAAATCTGGCCGTATGGCGTCAATGGTCAACCATCGAAACTTCTCATGCAGCTAAAAAACACCCGTTACCATCAAATGTACTCCAAATGTGATGTAGATCTACCAATTTCCGGCTTTAGGTACCACGAGTTTCCGGTTATGTGATATAAATATAATTTTGGTAAATATTTCCCTATTGAGTCCATGCTCAATACACACTTTAAAAAAATTGGGTAAATATCGGTTCGGACTGGCCACGCTTATTACGAATAATTTTTAGAAAAAAACTTTAGATTCGCCTTAATTACTATAAAAGGAAACTTTTTGGCTTTGGGGCTGCAGAAAATAATGCATTTTAATTTTCAATTGCATAAAACCAAAATTCACTTCGCGAACCGACACAGCGAAAATCCGCGGCCGTACCTGTCACTGTTATGTTGGTATCCTTGATAAATTAACAAGAGCTAATACGACTGTAGCCGACTATAGTATTATATTTTATGTACCACCTGGCGTATTCCGATAGGCGAGCTCGATCACTTCCTCACTACACTGATAGACTAAAATTCTACAATGTATGCACCCATGAACAGAGAAGACTAAATACTGATCTAAATTTTCTATTCAAAATTGTAAATGGTTTAATAAACTGTCCTTTTCTACTTCATCAAATCAGGTTCAATGTTCCTAGAATTGGTTCACGACTGGTAAATTATGTTCCGTTAAATATCGAACTAAGCTGGGGTATGACTCAGCTTTATCGAGAATGTGCTGTAATTTCAATGAGGCTTATAAAAAACATTCGATTAATTTGACAATGTCAATATTGGCCAACTTCAAATCATTTCAAGCTTTAAAGCTCCCTATTACGTTGTTCTATAAACTTATGAACCTATAAACTCATTGTTCTAAAAACTTGTTCCTTGTAAAACTTGTTAATTATTATTTTGTATTGTATAGTATGTGTTTGTGTGAATGAATATAATGTATATGTAAGTATTATATTATCAATGTTGTGTTTGTCTTTAATTAGTGATAGCATCAACCATGTTCAGTGTAATTTTATCTGTGAAAGCTTTGATGTAAATCACTGTTGACAAAAACCTAATAAATATTTTTTTTATTTTGTTCGGTTTAATAAACATGAAAAATCACGCGAGACATTTGCCGTCGTAATTAATAACACGGCTGTCCTTGAGAAATGACATTTCGCCTTTTTTAAAGATAACAAAATAATCATTAAAATGCAATATTTTTCAATTCCGGTTACTGAATTACTTATTACTAACTGTTATCTACCTAATACAATTAAAAAAAAAAAATTTAAGCGTGTATTGCGCGTGGACTCAATAGGGAAATATTTATCATAATTTTATGTTTACAATATTAACCTCTTTTATGATATTTTTTTCAGTGCTCCGTTTTGGAAAATGCGTGGACTCGTTATACTCTGTTGCATCTACTTTTAACTATCCGGACCTCTTCATCAGGGTGACATTAACACTTAGCAAAGTTACCAATTCGCTATTTCTTTTCGCCGATCATTTGATATGGCTGGCCCGTTCCGGATTCCTGAAGAACATTGACTCAAATAGATGGACGGAGTTATCGAATAGATATTGGCTTTTAACTATTTTATTGAATCTAGCAAGAGACCTGTATGAAATTCAAAGAATTTTGTTCAGTAAAAAGGATTATATATTCGGTAATACAGTCGGGAAAAAAAATGTACATAACTCCCTTTATACTTTATATAAAGCTTTTTCTGTTGTTAAAGTAAGAAAAGACGTAGTGATTGATACAGTTAAGAATTTATGTGATTTGTGGATTCCGTTAACTGCGCTCGGTCGGGTTAAATTACACCCGAGGACTGTCGGTCTGTTGGGAGCAGTTTCTTCGATTGCCGCTTTAATAGCTCTCTCTCAGCCATCTGCAAAGCTTGTGCCTTCCTAAATCACTGACACTGATTCTGAGAGTGTCGAGATAACTAATAATAAGATGTGGTGTGAGTGTCAGGGTCATCACATGATTGTGGATTGGAGTGATTGAATTCTCTGATTCTGGACCAACAGGCTTTGGAGGATATGGAAATATGGAATGACTGTGGTCATTAAAAGGCGATGAAATATACAAAGATTTTTATTTGCAATCAAAACAGTCAAATTTATGAAACTTCCATTTTGGTATTTTCAATACATAAATAGCATTTAATGTTATTATTAAGGTATCGATCAATCGATCAAAGGGTGCTTTGGATAGTCTTTATTTGTATTAATTGTAAGTGGGTTATTATTTAAGATGTCGTAATAAATTTTGTATTTATAACCTTATTTTATACATTTTCTTATTTGTACATGCGGTAGCGGGCGTGTAAATGTTTTCAGCCTTAAAAATCAGTTTATTAGTAATAAATAATAATTGGTTGTACTAGGGGCAGTCAAAAAGAAATGCCTCCTATTTTTTTTTCTCCTTTAATTGTCGAGATATAAAAAATGCAATTGCATGGGTTGAAAAGTATACCATTGACGATTAATTTGTTACTTTTCAATATAATCTCCGTACATTTCCATAGCTTCGGCCCGTCTTTTCACCATAGATGACGTATGTAATCAATATTGTATTGATATAGGGTTTTATCAATCATCTGTGCTAGACCTCCAGATGTCTTTGTGATTTATTGAAACCTTTTCATTTTATATCACAAAAAAACATATCCTAAAGGATCTATCACAATATTTACCATAAAAAAATTGCTGCGATTGAAATTAAGTTTATCTATTTAAAAAAAAAAAATCTTGGGAAAATAAACAGCAATTAGCTACCTACTCAAATGTATTTTTCATCCAAAGAATGTTTCTTCTTTATGTAATGAAATGAAAAGATATCAGAAAATCACAACGACATTTAATCTGTTTCTTTATGATAAGAAGTGCAAAGATAAATCACAATAACACCTGATATATTATATAATATTATAAATATTTGAAGGCAGAACCGCTCGCACTATAAATTGTAGATGATGTAACATTATTTAAGTTTTTACAAGGGTCAAGGCATTTAATTAAAAAAGTTTTGATGAACATCATGGATTTTTTAAATAAATTGTTTTATAAATCATTTCTCTTTCAATATACATATCCCTGGTAAAAACCCCACTCATAATTGATTTTTGCTTATTTTTTATCCCTGGTAAAAACCCCCACTCATAATTGATTTTTGCTTGACATTTTTTGATCTGTTCTGAATTGAAATAGAAACAGCTACTTCTAACCAGTGGCGCTGGATGATGATGGCGGAAGAGTTGGATCTTCGCACTCCCTAAATTCTATCTAAAAATAATAATTCCTATCAACCACAAAAAACGAAAAATCAAAGCAAATAACTGTAATAAAAATAAAACTAATGTTCAACTGACTCGAATTTTCATTCTTTTTGTCATATGTCATAAGTCACGTGGTGTGAGTTGATTCCATATCGCGCCCCGAGAAACATCACCTCGGAATATCAATTATCTATACGCGCAGAGTGTGAAAGTCGACAATTGTATTGAAATTTCTTCGAAACATGAGCGACGCTCACCAATATATCAGAACTCTTTGGCGGGGCACATTAGATAAAATGTCCCTGGTTATTTTCCTCAATGTAAACTTTTTTCTAAAAACTCCTCTTTTCTGCAAATTTGATTTAATCACTCGGGCCTCGACAAAATATTTCCGCTTTGAAATAAAATTCAAATAAATAGTTTATTTCTCTACATATCTGAAAATTGAAAACTGGTTTTAAAAGGTGATAGGTAATTATACGCTTTCAAATTTTATAAATCGAAATAAATATATAATTTTTAAATATAAAATATTTGCATGCAAACATAAAAAAAGTTTTGAAAATGGCCCACCTTGTATTATTTTATTAAACGAATTTATTATAACCAGGCGGCGGCCGAGAATTCATATTTTATCGAAAGATGTTCTTACGATCGTACAGGGCGGTTCCAATGAGAAAGATTGATTATTCTCCTTACCAGCTTTTTTAAAATAATAACTCAATATCGATTTTATTTCATTCAAAATTTTATTTAATTTATACCTACATTCAAAAATGCTGAAAGGTGTGGTGGTAAAACTCTTAATATTATGTAGGTACTTTTTGTAATTATTTTTTTAACATTAAGTATTTATAATTTTTCAATAACGTCTGAGCAAAATAAGAATGTAAATTTTTTTTTAAATGTAAGACTGTAAATAAGTAGACAAACTGAAGTATTTTCGTCACAAAACACGTGTGGGGATGTTTTTTTAAATGATTTTATTTAAACTAAAATTAAAATTCTGAAATATAGCTCTCCCAGATAATTTATTAATTTATTTTTCTGCGTGATTATATGATTTGAAATGTGTGTTGTATAATACAAAATTTTGTTTGAAAATTTAACAAATCTGCCAACGACCTACGGTAAAACCTTATTGTACTAAAAATAAACATATTTTCTCAAAATTTAAAACCTAGCTTTACTAGATAAAAAGAACAGTCTTTCGAAATAAATTTATAATTTTTTGTGGAAAAGAGTCAATATGTCTAAATTTGATTTAAAAATTACATATTTCCGGTTTTGTCCGGTTATTTCCCCTTAATGTCATCTCACTTTAATGTCATTCCGTGTAAAAATAATTAATAAAAAATTCTGAAAGTTTTGAAATTTTTTTTTAAATTGCGATTTGAAACTTTGGTTTCATAAAGGTGTAATTTTACTTCTTTTGTGGCTTACTTTTTGATTTAAACATAAAGCGTGGTGTTTTCTTTATGTAACCTTTAGATCATTTTTCAAGTTAACAAAAAAACTATGATAGTAAGGGAGTTACAATGATTTCTATGAGACCTATATGAGTTCCGAAAAGCGAACAAATTAGTCTGAGAGGTTAATAACTATTTTACATCTTAATTTGGCAACATCAGTTTTTATAGTTTTAAAATACCCATAAAACATAATTGAATACTTATAATCAAATATTGAATAAAATTTCTATTTCTGGTATTGCCTTTGGATTTTCCCGAAGGTCAACTAACCAGTTTACCATGAAAAAATTTCCTATTTCATGGATGGCACCAAACAAAAAAATATGTTTGTTTCCAGTAGGTACCTACTACGAATAACATTTTTCTGAATTAATTCAATTATTTTACTTACAGATTTCAAACTTAAATAAAATTTATTTCAACACATTAATTGAAAATGTTTTTACATAATATTACAATCTGCAAGCCAGAAATACCTATATAATATGAATTATTACACAAATTAAATTTGTATAAAGCATTTAAACAGAATTTGAACTGTTACTTTCAGCTGCAAAATAGTCTGGCATAACCTTCACTTTTTTTTTATACCATTTTCATTTTATGCAAAAAACCATTTACAATACATTTTTTAACGATTTGTTCACCCCTGAAGCATAAAATTTGATGTACACTCTTTACAAACGGGTTCAACCTAAGTTCAGAATTTGCTGTCATTTATTAGTCAACAGTGGTTATGAAGGTTGTTAGTTTTGGAGTGTTTACAAGATGGCAAATAATATTTGTGGGACTGTTGTTATTGCATTGCTTTTGATGGTTGAGTTTTCACACACGCAAATCAAATCCCCATGTCCAGATGTGTTCTTTTATAGTCAAGGTCCAAAAGGACTGTACGGGGATATCACGGTGTCGAGCAAACTTATCGAAAACAACATGGACCTGAGAGTTATCCTATCGCATAAAGATCCGTTACCCTCACAATATCAGGGGTATATAGAACTACAAGAAGAGCGCTCGACCGTTCTCATGAGTGTGATAACAAAATTGAATCCAGTCAAATATTCCGTCTACTTTCCCCAAAAATCGCAGTATTTTTATATACAGTCAATTGATTTTAATGGTGTTGTAATTTGTTCTGGTGCACCTCCTTTGGGAGCAAGTAGAAAAATCGAGTTACATAATCAAATGGTTATCGCTGATAGTAAATCTCGTAACCTGCCCGAGGTTGCAACCCTTTCCAGACATCACAATTCGAAAATTGCAATTCTCTCGGAGGGACGAACCCGTACCAAACACAACCCAATAATTAAGTCTTCTTCGAGACCACCCATAAAGAGTCCTAGAGAACGAAGGTCTGCTAATTCTGAACAAAATTCAGATGACAATTATATCAGTTCGTACAATAAAAAACAATTACGAAGCGCATGCGGTAAAGAGAGTAGTGATCCCACCAGGAAGTGGCCGTGGATTAGCGCAGTCTATATGGAGGGGCCGAACAAGCCGCGGGTGGTTTGCAGCGGAGCTCTCATATCGGATATCTTTGTCATAACTGCAGCCCAGCCGGTGTCTTTCCTCAACAATCGACCGACTCTTCCCAAAGAGCTCTCCATGAGAATTGGCGCCTATAGTCTAGAAGATGAAGATGACGAAAGTTCAAGTCTGAGGACGGTTCAAGATATCATATTCCATCCAAAATTCAAACCGATGAGACTGAAAGTGCAAGACAACATTGCGTTATTGAGGATCAAACGGGTACATTTTAACCAGTTTCTTTCGCCGGTCTGTTTGATTCGAGCCAGTCGCGATATTGGTAGCGAAATGATCAGAGGACAGGTGATAGGGTGGGGGAAAGACGTCCAAAATAAGTTGAATATTTATTCCAATGAAATAGAAATGGAGATATTACCTGGTCACGAGTGCAATAAATCCTATCCTATGATTCCCCGATTTTTAAGACACAACAACTTTTGTGCTCAGAGTGAGGAAGTCTCACAGCTTTGTGATGAAGAGCAAGGGAAGGGATTTTACACAAAGAAGTTAAAATCCAATCAGTGGGTTTTAGCGGGCCTTCTCACTTATTCTATACAGAAATTTCCAGACAGATGTAAAATTGAAAAAACACGCCTCTTTTCCGATTTAGCCAAGGATGCAGATTGGATTGAAGATATCCTTTTTAATGATAATAATTACTAAAACAGTTTTTGGATTACGTGGTACTTATAAGATAAGTTTACAGAGAGTTCAGAAGTGCCGCTCGAAGTTTACAAAAATTGTTATAACTTATTATTGGTAGAAGTAAATGAATATATTTTTTTCTTTCATATTTTATTTTATTTATTATGGAAAATCAACAGATATTTTACACTTTTAATAATAACATTATTATTATACATAATATCCAATAACAGATTTTCACATAATTAAAATTATACTTAAAAAGTAAAACAAAAAAGTAAGGGTCCTGTACCCGTAAGAAGTTAACAAAAATATAACCCTGAAAATTATTCAAAAAAAGATATAAAAACACAATATAAATTGTAATAATCTGCTTACTAAATTTCAAAACATGAAGTATTGAAGAGCAAAAGATTATTATGAGCAGTCGTTGCTCAAAATAATTTTGTACTCCACTCGGAAGAAAAGAACGGTTTCATTCAAAATGGTTTCCTTCGAAATGTGTTAGCAGATGAACCCACAACAGGAATTTTGACTGCATTCAGAATGCAAAATTAGTTTTAACTTAAGTATACGAGTTCATAGCCAGTAATACACTAGTTATTCTTAGAATTTGGTGGCAAATTAGAATTTCTAAACTCCACTCAGAATTTTAGAATGGTTTCGAATTTTATCTGGCATTTGGAAAACAAAACTAGTTTAACTTTATTCATTGTTTGCGGGAGATGCTTAAAACGCGCTTTTTTCAAACTGATGGTAGACAGCGGGAGACGCCTGAAAGTATTTTTTGTATTTTCACACTATTGGTAGACGGTGTAAATGCCAAAACGTGTGAAACATTCTGTGAATTAAAAATTAGGCGACAGCTCTCATGAGACTGTACTATCGTGAGTATTCTAGGTACCCTGCGATTCCTACAATTATTGCCGGGTGGCAGAATGGGTCAATATTTCCCTATCGAGTCCACGCTCAAAACACACTTCGAAAAATTAAAATAAATTGTACTAGGTAGATAATTGTTAGTAATAAGCATTGACGTATGATGTACCACTTGATCGAAGGTAATAAGTAATTCAGTAACCGGAATTGAAAAATATTGCATTTTACTGTTTTTTTAATTTAAAAAACACCAAATGTCATTTTTCAAGGACCGCCATGTTAATTACGACGATAAAAAATTAAATTAAATTAAAAGAAAAAATCACTTTCTGTCAGTTAGACAATAATAAGTACGAATTGCAATCTTCGGAAATGATAAATAATGCGTATTAATTATTATTTTGTTTGGTTTCATGAACACGAAAAATCACGCGAGACGTTTGCCATCGTTAGACGTTGACGTTTGGCGTTCCTTGAGAAATGACATTTTGCGTTTTTAAAGATAACAGAATAACATTAAAATGCAATATTTTTCAATTCCGGTTACTGAATTACTTATTACTAACTGTAATCTACCTAGTACAATTTGTTTTAATTTTTTAAAATGTGTTTTGAGCGTGCACTCGATAGGAAAAAATTTACCGCAGAATGTGCTCATAAAACCCGCACTTGAAATACAATAACATTGCGGTAACATTTCGTTATTATCTTTATATTGCTTCAGTGTTGTAGCGATATTCTTTGGTTCAAGATGTTCTCCATTTTCGTTTCTCTCCATTCCACTGTTACAAATTATTTTTATTCAAAAAAATATACCTCACTTCGTACAAAATATCTTATCATTGTATGATATACTCAGAACTGATTGTTGTGTTTGAAAGTTATTTGTTAAATGTTGTTTTCACAAGAAAGGGATGTAAAAATTTGTGACAAGAAATAATAAAGGATTTCATTTGACTTAATAAACTAATTTTTTTATTTATACAGAAGTTATAGTGATTTTACATAAATTATAATTTCGCAAAAAATAAAGTACATATGTTATCTGAAAAAATTGCCGGTTTTATGGAGAGGATTGATAAAAAAAAACTATCTGCAATCTAAAAAATAATAACGGAAATAAAAAACAACAAATATAATTAAAAAATTTATAATATATTTTTTTATATTTTACAATCAAATAATTACAGGATCTGAACATTTAAAATGGCAGTTGGGTTTTCTTCAATACATATTTTGGATACATATAATTGACATACTTTAAAATCGGTTAGGTACTCTTTCGGCCGCTGCAAATTCAACTATGTGAAGCTGAATGATATTATTTCTAGGCTGTCAAAACTTCATTATTAGTTCTCTTCTCTTTTGAAGTAATGGTGAAATTTAAACAGAATGACTTCACCTGCAAAAAAAAAATTAGAAAACAAAACATTGAGAGTTAAAACAAAACATTGATAGGATTTAATAGGTATATATGGTTGAGATGTAGGCCAGCTTGGTGGAATTTTCTCTCTTGGGGTCTTCGGGGAACCAAGGAGGAGTGAGGAGCAGAGCTGAGACCAACTCGGTGGACTCTTCTCTCGTAAAGCCTTCAGGGAATCCAAACAAAGACGAACTTCCGATGAGGAAACCCTTACTGCTGCAGGATCCTCCAGGGATCCATGGTAACAAACTAAAAGGAATGAGGTGAAATGGGAGATAGCAAAATGGGCACATGGACTGAGTGCTCACGGGAACTATTCGTATACTATCTCCACTTTAAATAAATAAATAAATATGTAAGAAAGGCAAACAATCTGAGATTACAAATAACTAGTGACCGACCGAAGGTTCAGTTTGGGCAAAAAATCTATTTTCAGCATCAGTTTCAGTTTCGGCAGATTTTCTGCCGAACCCTCGGCCGCACCGAAACTCTGCAAAAGATCTCAATAAATGGTAAAATTAGTCTTAAGAATGTTGTGATTGTAAACACAATTTAAATTAAAATACTCAATTAATGAGGTCCCTCCTTTATAATGTACATAAGTGTTGATTATTGACAAATTTTTGTTCCAAGAAGGTTGTTTGTTAATTTATAGTATATCAAAAAAAAAAATAATTTCACATACCTACTTCAATTATTGTTTTTTTATTTCATTTAATACGTGTTGAACTGTTTGTATAAGTGTAAAAAATAAGCCAAATTTCAGTAAACAATAGATTTTTAACATGTCTGTCTAAAAAAGTTTCGGTTTCGGCCGAAACTGAGACAGCTACCGAAGATTCGGTTTCGGTTTCGGTCGGACACTACAAATAACTTAAAAGTATTTGAATTCCTCCTACTAATATCATAATAAGATGAAAATTCTGTTTGACCAATGATGGAGGACTTAGCTAGCAGAGGATTGAACCTGCAGCAGGAACTAGAGATGGGTAAGTTCTGCATTTTGCCGGAGGCCTCCGAGACGTGCTTCCTTTTAAAAGTACTTGAGTTCTTGGAGCAGGTCCCGGGAGCCACTCCCGACTCGCTAATAGTTCTGACCGAGACGCATGAGTTCAAACTGAGCCATACCTCGGTGCCAGAGCGCGTAAAAGAACTCGAACGTGCGATTACTACTCTCGACTCGCGAGTAGCTCGCACCGACACGCACGAGTTCAAACGGAGCCGTACCTCGGTACCAGAGCGCAGGAAAGAACTCGAATTCGCGACCCGCTCCCGCCTCGCGAGTTGCTCGGACTGAGATGCAGAGTTCTACCGGAGCCGCAGCCCGCGAAAGAACTCAAATGCGCGACCTGCTCCCGACCGTGACTCGGACCTTGGACGCATGGGTTTGAGCGTAGCCGGCGAACCCGGGACTCGAGTACAAGTAGTTAGGACAGCCGGCGCCGCGGCTTTCGCGCCGCGGCATTTAGTTCCTCGGACCGCCGAGTTCCGGATTTACGTACGAGTACTGGACCAGATTCTCTGGGAGTAGTCGATTTGAAAAAGGAGTAGGAGTAGGATTCGCTTCCCGCGAGGAACCCGGGTTCAAGAGCCCACTCCAGCTGAACCTACACATCTCTAGCAGGAACCAGTCACTTAGGATGCTCGACTAACTATGGGTTCTATGGGAATCGCTGATGACTGATTTATAACTTACCGTGTAGACAGCCATCAGAGCTCCAATCACACATCCGAAAAGAACGTCCCACCAGTGATGGCGGTGATCATTGATCCTGCTTAGGGAAGCAACTGTTGCGAATGCGATTACGAGGATCTGCCACAATACCTTCCAGAGCCCCGGGCCCCCACAACGCTTGTGCAAGTACCACTACGCAAAAACCACAGGATTAAAACTACAAAAATGGAAAATCGTAGCAAAGCTCCAAGGAAAAAGTTAAATACAGGTTGTACAGGATGTAGCCAACAGACATTAACCAGCAATTCCTAAGTTTGGAGTAAAAAGGTAGATGACATTTTGTTATAAGATATCTTTTTACATTGAAAACAAAAAAAAATAATTTCATTCACGTACCAGAGAGCTGGTACCTACCGCTGGGGTAGACTTACACTACATCCACTCGAGCGACAGCGCGATTTAAAACTTTTTCCTCCGATTGCTCATGATTTTTTGGAGATCATTTTGAATACTTTCCGCCCACATTAAAAAAATCATACCTCCAAATATTAATACGGAGACATACAAACTGATTATAGTTCTATATAGCCAATGAATTCACCTATTTTTTGTCGATTATCACATATTCAAAGGATTTATAAAAAAATATTGTAAAATCGTAAACTATTGTCCAAAAACTTTGGTAAGAAAACCGCTGTCAATCGCAGATAAATAAAAATAAAAGCGGTCCATATTTTAACCTTAGTCGCTCCAGCTGATAATACTGAAAGTCGGAATTTATTTAAGGGCAGAAATTCTGAGAATAACCACCATTTGCATTCCTCTTTGATGATTGTACAAATTCAGTGGACATCTTCAATTTGTCACTAAACAAATATAAAATGTTGTTACTGAAACAGTTCAGTTATGTCCAATAAAAACTGTATAATTTTTACTATCCATATGTAAATGCCCCTAAAAAGGGCATTCATAAATATGTGACCCTTTACCTTCGTTTAAAGCAGTGGTTCCCGACCTTTTTTTGACCAGGGACCATCATATTTATTTGTTCTCACAGGGACAACAAGGTACAAGAATGAACTCTTCTCGGACTTCTTCAGCTACCTCTCCAACACTAATACCAAAAGAGTTACGAATCAGCTTTTGAATACCTTTCGATTCGGTTTTGTAGTAAAATGAATGAATGTTTCGCTGACCACATTTTAGATCTCACAGACCACCGGTTGGGAACCGGCATGTTATAAAGGCATGATCAAAGCCCTTTTACAATCTAGTGGTGTGTAACCTTCCTCTAAACATCGGTTAAAAAGTTTGTACAACCATATGAGAATAACAAGGCTATATCCTTTAAAGTATTCGGCAGCAATTTTGTCAAAACTAACAGCCTTACCATTCTTCATGGTTTAAATAAACAGGGAAAAAGCTCCTTTGATTAAACAGAGAAGATATAAAGTAGAGATGAAACGGATATCCGGTATCCGGCCTATACGGCCTAAATTTACTATCTGGCTGGATACCGGATAGTAACTCAATATCCAGCCGGATACCGGATATTCAAAAACTATGACAATTTCCTATAGTAAAATGCTATACATTAATATTTGTGAGATAAATATCAATAAAATGGCTCATAATTATGACGGTTTTTATTTAAAGTCGAAAAACTTACAAAAAAAGTCATAAGGCCTTCCAAAAAACTAAAATTTTCTTCTGAGATATTCACTCTAATGATAAATATACAAATAGTAAAAATCTAAACTAAAAACTTACATAAACCTCCCAGAGTAGCGAAAACTTAAATTAACATGATAACTAATCACAATCACCAATATAGTGAACTAAAAATCGTAAAAAACACAGAGATTATTGAAATGATTAAATACTGACATTGAAGCACCATAATATACCTCTTGTTCTTCTTCTTATCAATGAGAATATTTTCGCGATCACTCACGAATACTCACATGGCAACCAAAACCGCCCGAATTGATCTGATCGCGTTCACCGCACCTGTGCGGCGCTAAACTCATCACGACATGCAACGAGACAATGGGCCGAATATCCGGCCGCCGGATATCTGGCCATCCGGCCTCGCAGCTCGCCGGATATCCGGTATCCGGTATCCGGCCAAACAACTATCCGTTTCATCTCTAATATAAAGCCAATAGGGGAATCTTTCGATTGTGGACTGTAATATGTAGTTTTGTTTAACAACGCTAATTACTAAACTTAATTTATTCAAATCTTATAATCTTTAATAGACAAATGTTGTTATACTCACAAATAGAAAAAAGGCGAAGTGTGTGGAAAACATGGCATGTCCTGAAAAGAAGCTTTTGTAGCTGTCAGTTATTTCTGTGACAGAATATCTCTGGTTGGTGCACTCATAATTTTCTACGAATACTCTGGAAATAGATATCTATTAGAATATATTTAGAATCAAAGATATTGAAATATAAGAGGTGTGCTATCCGCAGTTTTTACTGGGTGGGACTGCGCTTCCGGGTGTCGCCGATATTATTTACCAATTAACGAATAAACTAAATGAACGTTAAACTAAATTAATGAATTCTTTCCGTATTTAAACTATATTGTTAACCAATACTAATGTACACCTTAAAAAAATTAACGAAATGAACCAATTCTTTTCGTACGCAAACTACTCCGATTAGGTAGTATTTCAATACGTTTGTTTAGAACTATACCTACCAAAAGAAAATTTTAAATAAGTAATGAAATCAAATGGGTCAAGGTTCTTAGAGTACACATCTAATGAACCTGTAAGAAATTTAGTTATAAAGTTTCCAGTAATAAAAAAAACACAAAATAGAAAATAATCAATTTGGGAGGCAGTTCTGGGTACCGCCGTTTATTGGATAACCAACACCTCTGCCATAAGGTACCCCAAGTGGTGCGCTATGTTTGGTGACTTAGCAGGGGTGCCCGGGTTTATGGGGCAAGGTTTATCCGGGTCTTGGCGGCAGATTTGTCTGCCCACCAGCTGCATGGCAGGCCAAATTGGGAGAGAATGGTTGAGGGAGTCCCTTTGACTTCTCCAGCCTCTCTCGGAACATTGCCTTGCAACACAGTGGGAGGGATGGATTCATACATCCGTCACTCCTGGATACACTGACCCCCAATTTCCTACCCACCCCTAATACCCCTTTCCTTCAAAGAACCTCCTCTTCTTCCTTTCTTAAAAAGACCCTCCACACAGCATCCCTAAAGATGACATAGGCCCTAGGGGGGAATTATTTTCCTCAGGGCCTCTTGTGTGGAGCTAATGTAAAAAAATAAAAGATTATTAGAAAATTAATGAAGAACACAGCTTGAGTTGTTAATTTTCGTTATTTTTAACATTGTCTCAATTCGATAATTAGCGCTATGTTGTTATTTTTACATTTGAATGGTCCTCGTTAAACTCCGCTCTTAGACCCATTTCAACTTTTGAACTCATGTAAAAAAAACATAATGGCACTGCGAACACAATGAATTGTGACAATGTAAAACTAGTAATGAAAAGATTTAGTTGTAAATTTTGAATAATACCCTTACCCGGTTGTACAGTTTACTGCTGCATCAGGAGCACAGACAGAAAAGAAGGTTGGTCGAGGATTACCGGTAACATGTTTGCAAATGATTACAAAGAATAACCCAATGAGGACCGTTTTCAAATATCCACGTGTCCAAAAGCACACTACTTTCAAATCTTGAATGCATTTCTTGAAGGAATATTTGTCCGAGTCGCCAGCATGCATAAGCGTTTCATTCAGAATCATCTAAAAATACAGAAGAATTAAATGACATTATTTTGAAAACCTAAGACAGCTACAAAACAGTACCTGCCATAAAACTGACACTACAAGGTACAAATAATCTGATAATTTTTAAATTCCCCTACTATATACTATAATACCTACTATATCCCCTACTGTATACCATAAGTAGTATATACCTACTATATACTATAATACCTATTATATACTATATCCCCTACTATACACAATAAATGAAAACATTGCTTATGCAATTATGAAGGATAGAAGATAGAATTTTCTTTTTGTTGAATAACAAATTTGAAATATGCTGCTTGCAATCAATGTATCTGTGTGAGTACTGTGGCAGAGTCATTTCTAGCTGTGATATATCGTCGCCTTAGTTCTTATTTATCCAATAGACCATTTTAGTTTTTGTTCAATCTCCACTTTAAAAAAATTAAAAATAAAGTAAACATATATAAAAATAAAATATAGTTAATCACTTAACTAAGAATTATTTAAATTAATGAGACCTATACCTTTACGGAAATAGCTTTATCTTAAACACCTATCATAATGTTTCATTGAAATAATGAAAGATAATCTTCTCCTTCTGTAAAATTTTCTAATGGTCTATTGAAAAAATACAAACTAAGGCGACGATATGTAAGTATTTTTTACAAAGACAAGAGCATAATCAATACATATTTTAAAAGAAAGTGTATGCCGCTAAAACTCATAAATGAGTCCCGGTACGATCAAGGTAGTTATATGATGTGGTAACCCTTTATCCCCCATCCATGAAGAAGTTTTCCATTTTCACCTGAAGGGCGTGCTTTTGAATATACGAGGGTTGGAAGTTTCGCCCTGTAGAAATTTCTGGAACAGTCAAGAGTCTAGAACCTTCGAGAATATTCGAGAACATTCCACAACATTCTAGAACATCCCGGAACATTCCAGAATGTTTGGGAGTAATCTGGAATGTTCATAAATATCCCGGATATCCCAGATCATTGAGGAACATACCAGAACACTCTCGAATGTTGTGTTCTCAAGATCTTTTGTGGGTTGGAAAGTCAGTTCAATCCCATATCAACTCCCTGAGCGAAGCCTGCTAGTATATTATAATGGTTAACACATTATGAAAATACTTACCACTATGATATGCATACCCAAACAGATGGATACTAACAGCAAACCAGAAACGCTGTCGGGCCCGGGAGTGAAAGATAATGCCGGGTCATTGCAATAAAATCCTGATTTGTAGACGGGGGGGTAATTTTCCGATAGAAAAGAGTTCACCACCATCACTTGAAAAAGAAGATAACATAATTTAGAAGTTATCTGATAGTAGGCAGCTGTACTAGGAGTGACATCCCACAGTTTTCATAATAAATTACACATACATACTGATTAGATACAAACACTAAAAATGCTGAATGACTTAGTACTTATTGAGTCTAATCCATGTTGTATGGTCTGTCTCTTTTACAGTTGCCCGATAAAAAATATTGCCATCCCATTTTATCGAAATAAAATTTTCAAAATGAAGATGAAACACAGACCTGTATCTGAAATTTAAGCAAGGAATAGTCATACTTTGTAATTATTGTGATCTTCTTTATTCTAAGCATACATTATTTACCTAATTAAATGAAACTCGCGTAAACTAATAATAGGTACATTCACTGAGAAGGTGAACAAATTCAAAAGAATCTATAATAGATATTCTTACAAAAGATGAATATTGCTAGATTGGCAATCCAGCGTCCGGACATCATTAATATTGTGTTCCTTGAATTTGGAGTCGAATAACACCTGAAAGAAAATAAAAAGAAAATCACAATTCCCACTTAATCTCCCTGACTTAATCCTAACGTTTTTAAAATGCTACAGTTTATCTAGATGTGATATAGGATTCGCATTCTCCTTCTTTAACTTGGTTTGATTTCAAAAAAGTTTTAACTGCCAGTCAAACCATTTTTACAATCCAGTTCTTAATTTTCACAAACAAAACCACAACAATGTTTGTACAATAAGAGCGCAAATCATAACAATCAAATGAAATTAAAATGTACTAAAAAGCTTAAAAAAATGATGTCATTAAATTTCTTGTTTGTTACCACGTCATTGTAATAATTCCTATGTCACTTCGATTTAGGTGCAAACTCAGTCAACTGGGAGAAAATGATTTTGTGCTGCTGTATATTATTAATTTGTTAGGTTATTTACTCTGGTAGCAAATAGATTAATAAAATCATCAAACTATGGTTCATGACAATGTTTACTTTAACACCATTCGAGGGGGACCCAAAATAAACTGGATTTAAAAAAAAAGAGATTTTTATTTTATTTTACATTCAAACTGCGGTCACCTTCAAAATACTCTTCATTTGATGTAATGCACTTATCGAATCATTTTTTCCACTTTGAAACTTTGCTTCAAAGGCTTTAGACGTGTTTGGAGATGAGATCTGGATAGCCAGGTGCTTTCCCAACCTACTTTCGTCCCCTCTCCCTTCAGCCTCGCAGTGTACGAATATACCTAATTGAGGATGCCATTATGAAGGAAAATAATTGAACTCAAATTTCGTACATCAAAAGTCCTTGATTGTATTAGGACATGGGTAATTATTAAACTATTTAAAAAAACAACAAATAAATAAATAAAAACCCTACTAGCACCGAGCAGATGGGACTATTGAACTCATCAATTGAAATTAACAAATTTGAAAATAAATGCACAAATTTAAAAAAAATACAGATACTTTAGGGTCCCCCCTTGTGTACATTTTCTAGAACGTTGAGGTAACAACTTTTAAGTTTAAAAAAATATTGACGCTAATACAATAATAAATATTATAATCAAATAATGATGTGTGATTAGTAAAGATGACAATAAATAACTTACTGATACATTTTAAACAAATATTTACAGTTTTTATCATTATACTACCACGTTAATGGTGGGGTCTAAAAAATACTTTAAAAAATCTAATTTAATAAATATTATTAATAATTTTCTCCAAGAACTTTAGTTTGATAACGGCTTGGAATGTCGAAACAGCTATCATAATTAAAGAAATCAGAGTGTGTACTTCACACGCGGTAGAAGTGAAACTAGAAAGTCACAAGATGTTGCTTTCTTTTCTTTTGCTTGTTTTTTTATAGTGGTTTGAAGGTTAGGTATTGATTTCACAAAATAAAAATGTTTTTTTTTGGATTTTATAGGATTCGAACCCCCATTCGCTTGATGACTGTCTAGCTCTCTGGCCACTGAGACTTGTCAGGCATCTTGCCCACTATGGAAGGCACGCGTCGAGGTTCGAATATGCCGCATTATATTAGAACCTAGTATTTGTATAGAACTGAGTTGTGACGCATTTCCGTTTCACCTGAATTTCAAGTCACTATCGGCGCTAAAGAAGTTTCACTTAAAAACTGAAATAATTGCATTAATATTTTCCTTTGGCCTTCGTGGTCGAGGGGTAAGTCTCTCGACTAGTGATTTGTAGGTCACAGCTTCAAATCCCGGTATACCAAGAAAATTTTATTTAATTTACTAACTGACCCGACGAACTTCGTACGGCCTCAAAATCAATAACTGTTAATTAAATAAAGTTTTTTTATTCAGTTAAAAAATGCACAAAAGCATGGAGTGAATTTTTTTTTGAGAATTTCGAAATCGGCATAGTTGGAATAGATGCTCCATATCAATTACAACAAAAATAATAAAAAAAATGCCAGCAAATGACAGCAGCTGAGGCTTCTGTTACAATTTTCACACATCCCTCTATGCCTTGAGTGGGCAAGGAAAATTCTTTACCATGACATTGTCAATTATCGTGTGATCGGTAATGGCTTGTCAAATTGTGTCGGCCCTAACAAATTTTATGAGCGGTGACTTGGTTACATTATCCCAATTCATAACACCAATATAATTATCTACCGAAAAATCAAAAAGCCACTTTGAAGGTACGAATAACGTCTGATTGCATTTTCATTTGCCGGGCTTCCAATATTCTTCTTAACGCCAACTCTCTTAACCATTTTCGGTTGTCGGGTAAGACGACTAACATTATGTTTTTATAACTAACTAACTAAACTAACTAACCATCACGCCGTTTCCCCGCAGGGGTAGGCAGAGAGGACGGACCGCCAAACAACTCGGTCTTGGCACACACACACATGTTTTTATGATACCCAAAAAACCATTGTGCTGGATTACTGTATTAATAATATATTAAAAAAACACTGGACAAATATCGTGAAAGCAATATTGTTTCATGCAAATGTCGAACACCGGAAATACATATTGGTTTGGTCTTAACGTTGAATCACATAGGTGAGTAAACTGTCGTTAAAGTTAACAAATTTTCTGATGGTTTTAGGGTAGAAATGTAAAGTCGAAGAACCCGCTTCGTTTTAGTGAGCCACCTGGAATGTACAAATTTACCGGGTTATTTTTTGACAAGTTTTCATTGCGGAATCTGGAATCATCAATATGTCATATTTTCCATATACATATGCAATTGAGCTGTATTTAAATCCTGTTCATTTTCAAAATTTCACACTTGCCAAAGAACATTGAATGACTTTAAATTTCAGGATAGGAAGTTGTTACCACTTATTTAAGGATTTTCTAATAATTCCAGTGAAACTTTGCGGTCCAGTTCATGCAGTTAACCTCTTGGGGAGTATGGCCGTAATATTACGGCGAGAACAAAAAACTCTCCAAGGAGTATGGCCGTAATATTACGGCCGTGTGTATAAATCGTGCCCCACGCGATTTATTAATGAAATGTGAAGTGTACTGCCACCTATGGACAGTTTCTAAGGATGTTTGGAATATTTGGAGTAGTTGACACATTTACCGACGTTGCAATCTGAAATTTAAAAAAACATGTGACGTCATCAACCGCCATTATACCTGTTTCTTCAGTTGACAACAATTGATTTGAGAGCGTGGGTGTTTGCTAAGTTTTGCGTTTTTTTTTTGCAGTTTTCTCGTTATTTTCGCCACGAATCGGACTATTACATATGATTATAAGGTTTCGAGTTTTGTTTATTGTTATATTATATAATAATATCCTTCTCTTCAACAATTTATTGAGTGTTTGGTGAAATATTTATGCAAAGTTTTGTTTGACGTTTGTTTTCGCGGATTTCTTAGTTATTTTTGCTATGAATCTAGCTATTATGTATTGTTGTGTGGTTTTGAGTTTCGCTTATTCTTATATTATGCAACAATACCGTTTTGTCAATAATTTTTCAAGGGTTTGACGAAATATTTTTATGTAACAGTGACACGTGTTTATTTTGTGTTTTATTTGTTGTTTCTTCTATTTGTTTATGTATAGTTTTGGTCGTTTGATAATATATGTGTTTGACATAGATAATTAATTAACTAATTCATGTGCGTTGAAAGTAACGTGGCTCTATTTATTTACCCATGTTTTGAAAACTACCATACGAAAAACTAATATTAAAAAAAAAAAAAAGAAAAAAAAAGAAAAAACAAACAATGCACCAAAGTAAATTCGTTTTCTCACAACGTCCTGCTATGTTGTATGGTGAGTAATATTTTGTAGTAGGTGTGTGTATATATATATTTTGTTGTCTTCATGTTATGGTGATTCATCTCCAATGGTTGGCGAACCCTTCGATAGGCTAAATTAGTTTTTTCTCTAACTTGTCTAAATAAGTAATAATATTTTTAAAAATATTTTTACATTGCTAGATTTTGGGCAAACTATTGTTTTGCATTTAATTTTGTTTTATTCATACACTTCAAAAATGCTCACTCCTGGGGCACAGTTTTGTTCGAAAAAGCTCACTCTCTGAGAGGTTAAAAAGTAGTTGCAAAATGAGCTCGTTTGCGTGTAACTGACAGACAATCCACTGTAAAGGCAGTTTGAGAAGTGATCAAGACACCAAATTACAACTCTTTTGTAGCCCGTATTGACTGCAGTTCCATCATTCTAATGCAGCACACAAAAAAAATACTACGTAAGTTGTAACTCGACCGACGCTCACTTTGATAAACAAAAATCATCGAAGAGACGAAGGCCTAACACATACCCCCAATAAACATAACAATTCTCTGAGTTCCTTCAGAATGGAAGGTCCTAGTCCATTTAGAGCAGTGGTTCCTAACCGGTGGTCCGCGAGATCTAAAATGTGGTCATCGAAACATTTGTTCATTTCACTACAAAACCGAATGGTAAGGTGTCGTATGTAAAGCTGATTCGTAACCCTTTTGGTATTAGTGTTGGAGAGGTAGCTGAAGAAGTCCAAGAAGAGCTCATTTTTGTACCATGTGGTCCCTATGAGAACAAATAAATGTCATGGTGGTCCCTGGTCAAAATATGGTCGGGAACCACTGGTTTAGAGGGAAGCTCAATCCGCTAGATATGATGGAAAATTCATCTATTTCAAATCAGTGTTTGAAACACGTTTGGGGTGGGAGGATTGAGTCTCTTGAGGGAATAGTTTAACTGTTGCTACGGTGTTTATTTATAATTATATCAAAGGAGAATAAGTAAATACATATTTTTTTTTTAACATAAATACAAGCGTTTCTAAGAATCTGGAGAACATTTTTGTGTTTTCAATATTTTTATGTAAAATTGAAAGTGGTGGCGATGTCCTAATTATAAATATTTATTTTTTATATTTTTTATTTGAGATAAGTACATAACGGAGCACCAATCCCGCGTATGCCGAATTCTATATTACGAAAAAAAAAAATCTCCATACTAGACCACTCCACCCTAATACACAATGAAGCAATTATCGATGCCCAACTGTCCGTGTTTTATTTTCTTCAGTATTTACTTACTTTTCCACTTACTTACGGGAATTTTTGAAAGGAAGCGGGTAAGGGTGCCTCCGCCCCGGGAACCATGGCAGAGGTGTTGGATAACCAAGCCTTTCCAGCCGGATTCTCTCGACTAATGGGTCTAAAGAGTCCGCACAGCATCCCCTAGGATGATGTAGGTCCAGAGTGGAGCTTACATAAAAAAAATGCGTTTCATTTCAGAGATTTATTATTATGGTATTTTTCCTTTGGAGGGGTGCAGAGACATACGTTCACCTTTTGTCTCATTTTCGACTATTGACATTTGGTGTGTAAGAAAGAGGGGCAGCATTATATGATTAAGAACAAAAGCAAAACAATCAGCGCATTGACATTCGACGTTATTGAATTTTTGGAATGAACGCACAGTTAAATATTATACCTATCACAATATTGCTGCAGTTCTTTCAAAATATGAGAATTCGTTCCATACAAAATGTATGAAAAAATTCAATTTCTTCATAACTTGCTTTTTCGTGAATTTTTGCGATGTTTAATAGTTATTCTGTTATCCGGGGCGGAGACAAATCCAACAAATCAAAGATTTTCAAAATTGGTCCAGCCGATCTCGAGTTATAAATAGTGTAACTAACCCGACTTTGTTTTATATATTAAGATTTGTGTTATTTCACAATTTAATCATTTAAAAATAATATAATGTATGTTTGCAACATGTTCCATAGTGGAAGATACTCTCAATATAGCCATTCAGAAGAATTGGCTTTAGCCATGTTTGGTGATCAGATATGAATAGCCAGGTACTTCCCCATCTTCCTCTTCCTCTTCCTCATCTCCTTCTCCTCCTCATTACGTTTAGCCTTAAAACATACCCCAATTGGAGATGCCATAGTCTTACTGGCTCCAGTTGGAAGCAGTTAGCAACAGCAATAAAAAATGTGTATTTATTTTAAATTCTAAATAAGTTAAATGGAGTTCAACGAATTAAACACAGTAAATAGCTTAAAAATCTCTTTTCCAGATATTATTTTAAAGTTATGTTTCTCGATAAACAGAGTTAAGTATAAGGACTATTTATATTGTGTTCATGCTGCAAATTCTTTTGAAAAACTTAATTTTATTGCATAGGATTGCGTAGAGCCAGTCTTGGTTAAAGTTGTCTGCTTCAGGGTGATGAATATAGCTTGAACCCTCCAAATTGAAAGACATCTGGAAATTATCAACAAAAATTTATTATTCTTTTTACAAACTAACAAACAATGTGTTTCTAAGATACAATTTTTCTTAAAATACTTTTTCATAAATATGTGAACTATTTATTTATTAACACCCTTTTTAGGGGCTCTTACACACGAGTAGTAAAAATTACACATTATTTATTGTACATAACTGAACTGGGATATGATTTTAGATTTTCACGGCCAAAAGTATTTTTGTTATTTATTTTTGGGGTGTTATGTCGTGTTGCGCTACCTCCTCCTTTAGCCAACGTTTCGGACAGCGTTACAGTGTCCATCATCAGGGCAGATGTGTGATGATGGACACTGTAACGCTGTCCGAAACGTTGGCTAAAGGAGGAGGTAGCGCAACACGGCATAACACCCCAAAAATAAATAACAAAAATATCTGAACTGCCTCAGTAACACCATCTTGTTGTTTAATGATAAATTGAAGATGTCCACTGACTTGGTACAATTATTTCCTCCATTAATATTTTGGGCAAAGAGAACCACATTATGGCAGTTAGTCTCAGAATTTCTGCACTGAAATAAATTACCTAGTGGAATCCGAAAGCTTATCAATGCAAGCAATTCTGGACTATGAACTTCATCATTTAAAATTTGATATAGAAGAAATCCCATATAATAGTCAGTGAAAATCAGTAATCAGTCAGAAAATCCTTTTGTCTAACAATTTGAGCGTATTCATATCATAAAAGAGCTTTGTAGCTGTATAACATAATTGCTGGTTTTTGCTATTTTAAAATTAAAGTTGTATTTTTTCAATTGCTTGTACACGAATATTATAATGCGGGTTCCAGACGGAAGAATTATACTCATGTTGACTTCTAACATAAGCAAAATATAACAGTTTAAAACTAGTAATTATAACAACCATTTCTTTCTACCAGTCTACATCAATAGTAGTATAGTATAGTAACCCCAGAGAGTAACCCCATGTTGTACGTTTTATTATCGATGATCGTCATAAAATGCTTACATAAAAATTTTCCTTCTCGTGCGTCTTGCATGAAAACGAAAAAGACAGAGGATGCCAGAATGTCGACATCACGTACAAACTGTCTCTGGGAATACCTTACTAAATAATCATGGAGTAAAAAACATTAATTTATGCAACAGTTCAAAAAAATAAATAATTTGACAGGCCTCTATGGGAACATCCCCGTGTTGGAGCCTGTTGATGGTGATAGTGAAGAAGACGCTGGCAGTCGCTTGAGGAATTGGATAACTCGGGGTTGGGATACTGAATATGACCTGAAGAGTTTTATTTGTTTCTTTATTGTTTATTGAGACATGTACAGTACATTATGATACAAGTTATAAGATTATTTTATCAAAGGAAGAAAATACTTTGGGGTGTGACATTAGGTATATATTAAATGAAAAAATACACCACTTTTTTATTATTAATATTTAACAGCCGATCGGGTTTTGCTTAGTTCAAGTCTCTTAAGAGCTTATTATATTAACTAAAGCTATTTACATTCAGACACCTATATATAAGAAAATAAAACATTGAGTGAACGAGATGGAAACAGAAAAGAAGACACCTTATTGGTGACAGAAAGAGATAAAATAGAAAAGAAAAAGACAAAATTATTATAGGATGGGTAGTTAGGGGTGGAGGGGGGGGGGGGGGGGGGGTGTTCACTGTTAGGTAGATTGGGGTGTTAGGTGGGGGGGGGGGGGGTTTCCTCCTCCCCTACCTACCCATTCATTAATAATTTTGTCTCCCTCTTTTTCATTTTATCACTTTCTGTCACCAATAAGCTGATTCTTTCCAATTTCCACCTCTTTCACTGATGGTTTTATTTTCTTACGTTAATATTTTAGTTTAGTTAATAATACTTTAGAATATAATAAGCCCTGACGAGGCTTGCTAATTGGCGAGGTTGGCTGTTAAATAAATATTCATAATAAAAAAGTGGTGTATTACAAAGTATATTTTTTAAATGAATATAGTTATAAGACATATTAAATTAAATTATTACTTGGTTTTAGTACCCATTACATAAGTACGTAGAATGTCATTAGGTAATTTCACTTGAGGTATGAATGGTTCTTAAAACATATTTAATAGTGATGGATGCAAAAAAGTATTTTTTTATAGTATTTGCTCTGCGATTCAACAGATTGTGTACATATTATGGCTAGAGATTTTCAAGCCCAAAAGTATTATTGTGATTTATTTTTAAGGTCTTATGCCATGTTGCGCTACCTTTTTCTCATTAATAATAGACACTGTAACGCTGGCTGAAGAAAGAGGTAGCTCTAACGTGGCATACTATGTACTCCAAAAATAAATCATGATTAGATTATGTGCATATTTTTTATATTCCAAGCCGGGAGCCCCGAGGTCTCCCACAGGGGAATGAATTATATTATTTAAGTGTTAATGATAACCATATTGTGTAAAATTAAGCATCATACCAATAACAATAACACTCCTTATGTACATATGTACATATGTAGATAGTGGTAATGTTTAATTTACCTTTTAACACCAGCCGCCAGTTTTGATTTATTCATGAAAAAAACATGTCCAAAAAGCCTGCTTTATTTTATTTTGCTAAGCTCAGGCCCAAAAATTTAAATGTTTTACAATCATTTTCTAGAGAATTTAATATTCCACATTGTGCAATAAATCCATAACCGGATAATTTATTTATTTATTTATTGACGCCCTATAGGGCTTTTACATATAAAATACAAATTTCATTTATAACAACAGTATAACACAAAAAAAAAATAAAACAAGATTACAAAATATACAAATAAAACATAAACTCAATGTAAAATAATAAGAATACATCGAATACATAATAAATCTATAAGTAGGAGATTTTTAACTATGTAGCTGTTTTGATAAGCCTTTATTTTTTTCTGGGCTTATAAAGAAACTAATAAAAGAATACTCAATTATAAAAGGCAAATATGTGTCCAACTCACAGCATTTAATTAAAGCATCTAAAATATTTCTAGGACTCGCAACAATAACATTTGGCTGTCATCAGTTCTTTTGTTTTGCTCTTTCAAAAAATATTCTTAAACCAATCTTTTTATTGTGTTTTGGCTGTAAAAAGTTTAGTGTGTTGGAATCTTCTCCCCCCTGATCTTCCAGGAGTCACTTCTTGCTGCTCATTTTCAGATATTTATATAATTTTTTTACTTCTGTCACTTTTTATATTAGCTGTAATTTTTTGAACAATGGAGGAGGATTTCCCTCCTGTACCCCTTACAAAGCCCCCAGATCCCCCTCCTGACCCTCCAGATGGAGACATTTCAGATAAAATAGACTTTTCAGAACATTCAAACATTTCAGACAATGAATCTGTCATCCTAACCTCAATTAAAAAAAGAAAATTTAGTCCCCTTTCCCCAAAAAAACATGATTCGCCTTTGTCTTCTCAGTCCCCTCCAGCTCTTCCTCAACCTCCTCCAACAATCTTTTACTCTACTCATTCCCGTGGCCCCTACATTGTATATGCGCAAAAAACTGAACAAGGTAAAACCATCCATCCTCTTGAATTTGGTAAATTTCTTTCAAATAACAAGAACCTTTCGATTAAACCTGGAGGTGTTAAAGCCGAGGGTCGCTTCCGAATCTCTGTTGAATTCCTGTCAGGTTCAGCCGCCAACAACTTTATCAAAAATATATTTATTTCATCAAATTCTAAATTCAAGGCGTACATCCCAACTTTCAATGTCACTCGAATGGGCCTGGTCAGGGGTATCTCGACCGATCTGTCCATTCCAGAAATCCTGTCCTCACTTTCAACCCCCCAACATATCGGCAATCCCATAAAAGCCAGGAGGCTAAATTATAAGGACACCTCTGAGGGCATCGTTTCCTGGAAGCCCTCCCAATCTGTCGTCATCACATTCGAAGGACAATCTCTTCCCTCCCATATTTATTTATTTTTCAACTCCTTACCAGTTGAAATGTACACTTATCCCACCACTCAATGTTACAACTGCTGCCGTTTTGGTCATACCAAAGCTGCATGCAGATCCCCTCCCAGATGTTTCAAATGTGGAGAAAACCACTCGGCTGACCAATGTTCTTCTCTCTCTTCACCTAAATGTTTTAACTGCTTAGGCGCTCATTCCGCCATTAACTCTTCTTGCCCCGAACAATCTCGCCAAAAAAATATAAAAATTTCTATGGCCTCTGAGAACTTGTCTTTTCTGCAGGCTTCTAAATTATTCCCGCCTGTCAAAAAATCATTTTCCGAGGTTTTATCCAGTAACTCTTCATCCAACCCTCTCGCCTCCTCCTCAACATCTTCCCGTTCAACAAAATTCACATACAAAAACCCTATCTCTAAACAGGCTCGTGGATACGATCAGCAACAACACAACTCACTTCTCTTAAATCCCAATGGTTCCCCTCTTTCACACGCCACAAATGGGTGCGCAAACAATTATAATTCATCCTCAACAAACTATCAAAAGCTTTCTGAACAACTCTCCCAAGATAATTCTTCATTTATTCAAACTCTTATTATGCTTCTAATTGACCTAATTTCTTCTCAAACTAATCTACCGTCCAACGCTGCTTCTATTATTTCCACATTAAAATCATTTATTCAAAATGGCTCTTCAAGATGTCAGAATTCTTCAGTGGAATAGCCGCAGTGCTATTTCTAACAAATCAAACCTTCTTAACCTATTAAATTCAAACCTTGTTTCTGTGGCTGCTGTCTCGGAGACATGGTTTACTCCATCCACCCACTTTAATGTGGGAGGGTACTCCTGTCTCCGCGATGATCGCCCGGAAGGTACGGGCGGAGGTGCTGCCCTTTTTATTAAAAAATCCCTTCCGTTTTTCCCAATAAATAATATCAAACCCCCCAATGCTGACTTTCAAATGGTTGCAGCTAAAATAAAGGACACTTCCTTTGTTTCTATCTATCTTCCCCCAACATCGCACTTCAATAAACAAGCGTGGTTGCAAATTGTCCGTCAACTAAGCCCTCCTTTCTTTTTATTGGGTGATTTTAATGCCCATTCTCCCGTCTGGGGTTCTGCTTTCTGTGATCGAGACGGTCGAAGTGTGATGGATTTCCTAGATGAATCCAACCTTTTTCTTTTGAATGACGGATCTCCTACTAGAATCTCTCGCCCCAACACAAACCCCAGTGCAGTGGATCTCTCCATATGCTCTATTAATCTGGCATCTCTCTCCTCGTGGGTGGTGTCCCCCGACCCTTGCTCCAGTGATCATTTCCCGATCACCATCACTTATCAAACTTCTTTCCATTCAGACAAGTCCCATATTTCGACAAAGATTAAAACAAAACACACCAAATGGGACGAATTTAACTCACATATGGATAAGTTTATACAAAATTTATCCTATACCGATACATTATCTGTCAAAGATGACTACGATAACTTCAAATCAATGCTCGTAACTGCAATCAATAAATCAAATCCTCCCCCTAAAACCAAATCTCTCAAAAAACTCCCTCCAACTCCCTGGTGGGATGAGGAATGCTCCAAAGTAGTGAGAATTCGGAAAGCTAAATCTCTTTCCTATCGTCACAATATGACTATGGAGAACTATCTCATATACAAAAATGCCGAAGCGAATGCCAAAAGGGTATTGAGGTCAAAAAAAAAATCCGGGTGGTACAACTTCTGCAGTTCAGTATCTCCGAACACTCCAATTTCGGAAGTTTGGTCTATGATTCGAAGATTTCGATCCTCCTTCAGTCCAACATCTCCTCGAGCTTCTCATTCTAAATGGATGGACGAGTTCTTGGACAAAATTGCCCCCCCTTCTGTACCTAACTTAGATGAAATAACTCCAATCCACAACACTCCTATGTCTGATCATTGGCTTGACTCTCCATTCACTTTAATTGAATTAAAAAATTGTTTATCAACAGTCAAGGACTCATCTCCAGGCAGAGATGGTATACCTTATAGCATTATCAAAAATAGTAATGATAATGTTCTAAATCACTTTTTAAGCATCTTAAATAAAATCTTCCAGACTGGCATAATACCTGATGACTGGAGTTCTCAAATAATCATCCCAATTCTAAAATTAAACAAATCACCCAATTCTGGATCCAACTATAGGCCAATTGCTCTTTCATCCACCCTTAGTAAAATTTATGAAAAATTAATTAAAAACCGGTTAGAATTTTTCGTCGAGAGTAATCATCTTCTCTCTCCATCCCAATTTGGATTTAGGAAAAAGAAATCTACACAAGATAACCTTGCCATCATCAGCACTGATATTAATTTATCCATTTCTAACAAAGAAGTATGTCTTGCAGTCTTTATAGACATAGAAGGCGCCTTTGACAATGTTTCCATCCCAATTCTTAAAAAAAAACTTTTAGGCCTTGGCTTACCCCTCATGTTTGTCCAATCTATTATTAATCTTTTTCTCGATAGGAAAATTTTCATTGAGCTACCAGATGTTACTCCTCAGAGTAGGTCAATTTGGAAGGGTTTACCCCAAGGCGATGTATTATCCCCCTTACTGTATAATATATACACACACGATATGCATGTCACCATTCCCCCTCAAGTAAAAGTCGTTGAGTTCGCAGATGACATAGCTTTCTTCTTATCATCCAAAATCATTCCATCCGCCGTCAAATATCTTAATGAAGCCATGGATGCCCTTTGCACATGGCTTACTTTAAATGGTCTTGAACTTTCAGTACAAAAGAGTCAGTGTGTTACCTTCTCAAATCGTCATAATAATCCCCCTGTTCAAATTTTATTTAAAAACTCGCCAATCCCCAATGCTTCCGAAGTAAAATTTTTGGGAGTAACATTTGATAGGAAACTTAAATGGTCTTCCCACATTAATAATATAGTTACTAAATGTGAAAAAAATTTAAATATTATCAGATCATTGACTGGCGTTTGGTGGGGTGCTCATCCTATCTGCATTAAGTTGCTCTACAATGCACTTATTCGAAGTCATCTCGACTATGCCTGCCCACTTTTTAGTACTGCATCCAAAAATGCACTCAGTAAATTAGACAAAATTCAATCTAAGTCATTGCGAATAATAACTGGCGCGATGCAATCGTCGCCCATCAATTCCCTTCAAGTAGAATGTTCTGATCCTCCTCTTTATTTAGAGCGTCAATTATTTGCTGACAAATTTGTTCTTAAATGTTTAAATTCTAAAAGTCATCAGATTATTCCCAGAGTCTCATTGTTCAACGACTCAACACATTCATCTACAATCAGAGCTCGAACTAAACCTCTCCCTGCCATTTGTAAAAATTTTCGCTCTCTCTCAGAGCTTCAAATTATCAAAAATGATATTCTTCCTTTGTACAAATTAAAATATAGTCACGTCACCCTATCCCCAACGATTTTAGAGGGGATCGGCATCCTTAAAAGTCATTCCAATCTCCCAGCCCGTACTGTCAATAATATGTTCAATGACATTATTTCTTCTAAATGGCCCAACTCTTCTTTTTTATTTACTGATGGCTCCAAATCTCCGGACTCTCCTAACTGTGGTATTGGTATTAACGTTTACCACAATAATTCTAATGAAAGAATATTTTATTCAATTTCAAACCAATTTTCAATATTTTCTGCCGAGTGCATTGCGATTATTGAATCTCTCAAATATATAATAAAAAATAATTTTGAACATTCTCTTGTTCTCTCTGACTCTCTCAGTTCCCTCCAAAAACTTAAAACAAGTCCTCTTCTTCATCCTGATGATCACTTTGTATGTCTTATTCGAGTATTGATAACCTCCATTCAAAGCTCTGGAAAAACTGTCACTCTGATTTGGATTCCTGGACATGTTGGCATAGTGGGTAATGATATTGCTGATTCCTTGGCAAAACAAGGAGCGTCTAACCCTACCGTTACCCTCGTAAACCATATTCCCCTGTCTGATATTTTTTCCATCATCAAAGATAGATCCCGCAATGTTTGGACAGAGTATTGGAACATTGCTAGTCAATCCAAGGGTGCCCGCTACGCCTCAATACAAAGGACTATCCCATCAAAACCGTGGTTTCAAAAATTCCCCCATTTTTCCAAAAAAGAAATTTCCTTACTTATTCGTATGAGAATAGGACATTGTTCCGTTCCTTCTCACCTTTATAAAATTCATGTGCTTGACTCCCCAGATTGTACGTTCTGTGGTCTAGATGTGGGAACTTTAGATCACATATTTTTTGATTGTCCCTCTCTAAATAAATATCCTCTCTTCTATCAAGCGTTATCAAAAATTGCCTCTCCTCCATTCAACATCTCATCTCTTCTAAGTCTGAACTCTACTCCAATCTTCCATAAAATTCTGAAATTTGCACATTTAAATAAAATTAATATATAAATTCACCTTTCCTTTCTCTGTAATTATAAATGATGGCCTAGAACACCCTTGAAGGGTGAAAGCCAGAAATAATTGAAAAAAAAAAAAAAATATTTCTAAGCGATTTAATTCTCAAACCGAAATCATACGATTTTGTATTGTTTACTTAAAGAATTAAAAAAAAAGCACGCACAAGTAAAAGCAGTTTCTCAATATCTCTAAAAATTAGGAAGTCGTGAGCTTTCAAAGTGAACATTGATAAAATAAATTAATAATTAGAATGGCAGTTCTACATCACTGCCGCATATGTACAGTGATATCACACTCTTTTCGGTCACTTGATGTAATATCAACATTTTGATGACTTATATCTTTAGTACTATTTGGTACATATTTTCCAAAAATTTAAGAAGTTTTGACCTCAGCGTGCTCTAATTTAGTGGTTCCCAAAGTGGTCCGTAGTGGTAGTGGTACGGACCCCCAGGGGTTCCCAGGATCATTCAGGGGGTCCGTGGAAAATTAAAATTGAGTTGGTGGTCCCTGAACAACGTCAGGGGGTCCGCGCTAGATTCTCAATCTTTCTTGCCCACCGCCCACTCCATAACAGGGGGGGGGGGGGCATAATGAGATATCAGAGGGCAGGATGGGATGGGGTGAGATGGGTTTCTCTAGGTCTGCTGCCCGCCCATAAAAGGGGTCTGTGGGACAAAAGAGTTTGGGAAAGGGGTCCGTGGGCCGAAAGAGTTTGGGAACCACTGCTCTAATTAATACACAAATTTCATTGAAGGAGACAACCTCATTGTTATTTTTAGATGCTGTGTAGAGGCCTGGAGGGTCTTTTTAAAGGATTGTAATGGGTGAACCTAGGTTTTAAAGAATCCCATGTGTCGGGGATTATTCCACATCGGACTGGAAAACCACAAGAATTGTAAATATTACCCATTCTCATGTGGCATATGTCAACCGTGTAAAAATTCAGACAAATATTTGACATGCCTCTCAGTTGTAAATTGGTGCTGAAGATATCACCAATGTGGGTGATGGTTTATTTTTTAAAAGGATTCGCGTGATAAATTAAGTCGATCTTTTGTAGTGAAAGTCTGAATATCCGTGAAGAAGAATCACAAATCTGAATTCGACTAACTAAATATTTGCTCCTTAAATATTTTGTGTTTTGCAAATTTATTACCTAACTTAAACAGATAAAACTATAATCAAATAAAAATTATGCAACTAAATAGTCAAACACATTGGAGTAAATACTAATGTTTGACTGGAATTTGAGTCTTCCATGGAGTGATTACATAACTTTATAAGAAATTAATTTTGATTGAACTTTTTTTTTTTTTTTTTGGTTTTAGGCAATTCACCCTGAAAAGAGTGCTTTGTGCAGGTAATAGTTAAAGTGGATAAAAAAATTCAGTTAATCTATTGGGAAAATAATAAAACAAATTAAATATTGGACTCATTTAGATCACTAAAACAAATTAAATATTGAATTCATTCAGGTTAATAAACTTACATAAAGCTGTATGAACACGAGAATTGTTAAGAGATAAAAGGTATGAAATGTTAAGGGGGGACTGGTGAGATAGATATATAGATATAAGACATCGGAGATAGGAATTCTAAAATTTAGTGGGATAGTTCCGGAATCTGAACCAGATTTGGCGAGAAAATCGGCCATCTCATTACCCTCGATACCCAAATGGGCAGGGACCCAGGCCAATATCATCTCAAACCCAGATTCACTTAGAGAATTGAGAAGATTTTTTATTTTACATATAATATTGTCTTCCGGATAACATAGAATATTTGACCTAATTTTAGTTACAGCACTTCGCGAATCAGTACATAGTAAGGCTCGATGAATGTTGAGAACCTGGATTTGATTTAGCGCTTGTTCAATTGCAAAGCATTCAGCTGTAAATATGGAAGCTTCTTTCGGTAATTTATAAGTGAGATTGATGTTGAATCCTGGACTATATATCGATGCTCCACATCTTTTATTTTCAAATTTGGAACCATCAGTGTAAAGGATGGAAAATCCAGGGAATTTTGAAGCCACAATGCTTTTAAAACAATCATCCACATTTTGAAATTTATTTGAGGAAGATAAAATATTCTTCTGAAAGACTGATGTTATTGTGTTCGGCATAAAAGTGATTGCCTTAAATGGAATATTGTATATAGGGAGATTGGGAACTTCTTGAAGATATTGGAGGGAAGATGATAGAGAATTATAGAGATGAAAACTTTTAATTAGGAGAGAAAAACATTGTTTTTCTCTCAATCTTTTGTTAGAATTCAAATTAACACTTAACCGATTAAGACTTTGTTTAATAGGATGATGTGATAACGATAAAGCCTTGAAAATATATTTATTGGCAAGGAATTGCCTTCTGAAATATAATGGAGGCTCCCCACAACCTGAAGCGCATTAATTGTAGAAGACTTCATAGCTCCAAAAATCATTCTGAGGGCTTTTGATTGAATTCTTTCCATTTTCTTATCTAAATATTTAGGGAGTGGGTCAAAAAGGAATGAGCCATAATCCAAGTGGCTCCGAACTAGGGAATTATACATTAATTTAAGAGTGGTAGGATGAGATCCCCACCATACTCTGGAAACTGCTCGCATCATATTAAGTCCCTTTTCACACTTTGTAGAAATTATCTGAATGTGTGGAAGCCAAGAAAGTTTATGGTTCAAAAGAAGACTAAGGAATTTGATTTGAGTAGCGGTTTGTAGAGGTACATTATCAAAAGAGATTGAGAAGTGGGGAATTTTTCTTTTGCGCGTGAAAGCCACGACCCTTGTATTAGATGCCGCCAGATTCATCCCATTTATTGACAACCAGCTTTTAATATATTATAAAGCCAAATTCATTTCCTTAGCTGCAAGAATAATATTTTTATGTAACAAATATATAAGGATATCATCCGCAAAGTAAAGTCGCTTGATAGAAAAAGGAATTACTGAGTCTAGGTCGCTTATATAAATATTAAACAACAGAGGACTAATAACAGAACCCTGGGGCAAACCTCTCCATAGTTTGCGCCTTAAGCATTTAGAGGAAGACTCAATAATAATGGACCTATCTGAGAGCAAATTAATAATAAATTGGACCAATTTCGGGGGGATTTGTTTTTTAATTAGCTTTTCTTTCAAAACATTCAATAAAACATCATCGTAAGCTGATGAAAGGTCAAGGAATGTGGCCAATGTATAAGAATTTAGGGATTGAGAAACTCGGATATCAGTTGTGAACAAACTTAAATTATCCATTGTAGATTTCTTTTTCCGAAAACCATACTGATTTGGTGAGATAATATCTTGACTTTCAACAAACCACTAATCTGTTTTTGATCAAACGCTCCGCTACTTTCATCAAACATGATGAAAGAGCAATAGGCCGATAAGACGAAATTTCAGATGGATTTTTTCCAGGTTTTAAAATGGGAATGTTTTTTTGAGTTTTCCAATCATCCGGGATTAGTCCTGTTTCAAACATATTATTAATAAGAGATAAGAAATATTCAACCGCCATATCAGAAAATGATTTAATGAAACTATTAAATATTCCATCGGGACCCGGAGCAGAGTCAGAAAGGGCTCTTATTACTCGTTTCATCTCATCAATGGAGAAAGGAGCATCTAGCCAGTTAGAATGAGATGGATATGGCTTAATAGAAGGCATTTCTTCACATCCGGCCACTGATGGGGGGGCTATTTTATCCGCAAATCCTATAAGAATTTCTTCTGATATATGTTTGATTCTCGGCGGAGAATACGATGATCCGAATTTTTTTAAGTTAGACCAAACTGAAGATTGGGGAGTTTCCGGAGACAGGTTCTCACAGAACTTCCGCCATCCATTGCGTTTTTTATTTTTCAAAATTCGTTTGGTTTCTGCCTGGGCTTTTTTAACTGATAAAAAATTTTCTAGTGACATACACTTACGAAAAGAGGAAATTGCTTTTTTACGAGAGTTGACGGAGCGAGTGCATTCCTCGTCCCACCACGGAGTAGAGTGTTTTATTTTAATGTTTGCATTGTGTTTCAGGATGGATTTTTCTGCTGCATATTGAACCATAGAGGGAAACGTCTCACATTGCATTCTGATGTCTCCCGGGGACGATTTTGTTAGAGGGGATCGTATAGGATGTCCCAAGAGCATTTAGATGCTAACGAATACGAACAAAGAGATAAATCAACAGCACTTTTCCGTTGGTGAGGGTTGGTGAATCTGGTTGGAGATCCGTCATTTAAAAAACATAGGTTATGGGAATCAATAAAATCTAAAAGATTGCGGCCAGAACGATTTGTTATTTTGCTACCCCAAGAAGGGGAATGTGCATTAAAATCTCCAAGGATCATATAAGGGGAACAAATCTGGGTTAAGATTGGTGCCCATTCATTTTCAATAAAAGTCGTAGAGGGAGGAATATATATTGATAATATTGTGATATCAGATAAGACAGCTGCTATTATCTGGATATCGTTGGAGGGAGTATGAATATTAATTTGTTTAAACGGGATAGAATTATGGATTATCAGAGCCGTGCCGCCTTTACCATCCGGTCTGTCGTGTCTGAGACAATAATAACCTGGAATTCTTAAGTGAAAGGAGGGTTTTAACCACGTTTCAGAAATGGCGGCTACTGAAAGGTCATGTTCGTCGAGTAATTGAATTAGGTCAGATTTGTTAGCGAAGAGGCTTCTACTATTCCACTGAAGAATTTTGTGCAGTTTCGAAGTCATTGGGGAGGCAAGATAATAAAGATTTAATGTAATCGGCAGCGTTGGACGGTACAGTATTGTTGTTTGTAAGGATAGAAATTAAAAGGGTAATTAAGGTTTGTATAAAGGAATTATTATTCATTATTTCGGGGAGAGCAGGAGGGGAAGTATTACCATTAATGGCACACCCATTGGGGGTCTGGGATTTGGCATTCCCATTCGGGCTGGCCAAAATATTATTCAATTGTTTTTTATCAAGGTAAGGAGTATATTTTGGGTTGGGTTTGACTGGCTTGAGAATGGTTTCTCTGTGAGAAGATGACGTTGAATTTAAAAAGGTGGTTGTTTGGAAAGGAGCTGAGGACGATGTCATCTCTGCGAATGATTTTTTCGCAGGAGAGAATAACTTTGAGGCCTGGAAGTACGAAATGTTGTCGGTAGCCATTTTATGTTTAATGTTCTTCTGTCTTGATAATTCCGGACAGGCTAGACTGACCGCGGTATGTGCACCCGAACAGTTAATGCAAATGGGGTCATTGGAAGATTTCGGACATTGATCAAATGGGTGACCTTCTCCGCAAAAGTAACAACGTGGAGGGGAGCGGCATACGGGTTTTGAATGTCCAAACCGGCAGTAATTGAAGCATTGAATAGTTGGGAATTTATAAACTTCGACGAGAAGCGAGGTATAATAAATAAACACACGAGACGGTAGGGATTGTCCTTCAAATGTAACAGCAACAACAACAGATTGGGAAGGTTTCCAGATTGTGTTTCCATCAGTAGAATCCTTGTAGTTCAGTCGGCGTGCTTTTAATACTTTCGGGGTTCCGTGGGAATTATTCAAAGCATCAACAATTTCAGCCTCTGGGATCTCCGCTGGAATTCCTCGCACAAGACCCATTCTCGTAAGGTTAAATGTCGGGATGAACGATTTATATTTATGGTTTGAGAGCAAGTCAATTTTTTTTACAAATCCATTTGCGGAAGCGGCAGTATTAAACTCGATAGATAATTTATATCGTCCTTCCGGTTTAATTGAACCGTTAACAATACCAAGGTTATTATTTTTTGAGTCAAATAAGAATTTTCCAAAATCTAAAGGATGAATAAGTTTTCCTTGTTCAGTTCTCTGAACCATAACGATAAAAGGACCGGAAGCGGAAGCAGGATAAAGTAAGTCAGTATTTTTTGTATTATCGCTAGTTAAAGTACTTGTCTGGGTGTTACTATTGTTGTTAAGGTCCTTAGAGGTTGAGGTTTGTTGAATCGGCGGTATAGATTTAACTTTCGATGGAATGTGAAGGCTATGCGATGGTCGTCGCTTACGAGATGGGAGTGCAATAGAAACATGGCTAGTATTAGAATCCGAATCAGAAAAATCTAATATCGACCCTGGGTTGGGAGGCCTATCTTCGTCTTCCTCCATTATATATAAAAACTTAACCTTTAAAAATTAAACTGAAAAAATAATACGCAGTCTATTTCATTGACTGTACAAACAAAAACGGATTAGCCGTAAGCAGGAATGCAAACAAATAGGTATACGATAAACAAAATGAAATAAAATGTAACAATAATCTCTTATCTGTATGAGGCACAGGACGGGCGAACGGCACTAAGCAATAGGTAAGGTACACACAACCACTATTGACCGCGGCTCGAATCGGACTCTTGATTGAACTTAGTACAAATCCCAATCTCTTAGTTTGAGATGAAATATGATTTTGCATGGAGGGAACTAAGTTGACAGAAATAATATTATCATGACACTTCCACCTGTTGTATAGGGTGAAGCAGAGTCGACTGACGAGTTTTGAGGGTATTTATTTGTTTTAATCAAATCAATAAGCAAACCCATTTTTTACATCACGTTTTAAAAATTGGTATGTATGGCCACGATTTCTTCAGTGGTTCACTCTTTCAGGTCTTCTAAGGTGTTGGGACTATTTTTTAAACTTTATCTTTAGTGTAGCCGCTCCATTCACAGCTCTAGGGGGCCGTTCAAGTATTACGTAACGCACTTGGGGGGGGGGGGGGGGGAGGGTCTTGTGTGAAAAGTTACTGTGCATTACGAGGGGGGGGGGGAAGGGGGGGTTCGAACAACGCGTTACGTAACATGTTTTTCTTTATTTAGATAAAGGGAATTAAAATCTTCCAAGTTGGCAGTCCTTTTCGTTCTCGAAATCTCTTGGTTTATTTATTACCGCAAACGCGATTAAACAAGAAAAAAGGTATTTAAGCTACTTTCCAGTACTTTGCGCAAATTAATTGTGACTTTCAGGTAAAAATTGTCACTTGGGCGTTACGTAACGTTTGGGGCGGGGGGGGTCAAAAATCTTCAAAAATTGCATTACGTAATACTTGAACGCCCCCTAGAGAAATGAAAATGGGTCCCGTTGCTACTGAAAAAAATTGCTCTCGGAGGGATTTGTTGAAACATTTCCTGACAGCAATGTTTGTAGTCAATAACACAAAAATTTTAAAGAAGCATTAATTAGTGGGGATGAAAAGACAAATATTTATGGAGATTTCTCCTCAAAGGTTTGACATCTCCGGAGCAATTGCATGCTTCCGAGCTGAGCATTTTGGTGACTGCTCAAATGCTGCTCTGACCAATTGCACATTTTCGGGGTTCTAACCGTTGTAGGTGCTCCTTGTCCACTCCTCTTTGGGTACTTCCAGCTTCTTCCAATTATCGAATCCTAAATTTGATTGTGCTAGCAAAAGGGACGGAATGCTGAAGTGACGAAAACCCCGAAAAGTTATGTTCGTAAAACAAGCGCACAATGAAACTAAACCTTATGTACTCAGTCCAAATCATGGAAAGGACTCAAAATGGGACGATGGTGAGAACACAATGAACCGCTCGCACCTGCCTACCCTCACCCTAGCCCCAGCAGTGGTCCCTAAAAAATCGTCAGTCGGCTTCGCCCCACTCTGTACAAGTATTGGTGGGGCGAAGGGCTTATTGTAGGAAATGTAAAGATAATGAAGAAATGCCGGTTCATCTATCAATGAGTATAGTACCAATGTTCCACCTTGATGGAGAGATTGAAGAAGGCTCAGATATCTGAGGAGTCACAAAGTGGATTTCGGAGAAATCACCGAAGCTAGAGGGCGAAATCGATGCAAAATTTGTGCAAACAGTGTTTATCAGTATAATAGCTTTTAGTCAATAGAACTGTGAAACGTCATTGCCGATTGCAGTCATGCTTACGAAAATAGACTATCACAATGCAGATACAGCTAAACTGCAAGTAAAAGGTGAGAAGTTGCAAGTATCTTGCTATGAAGGGCGTGATTTATTAATATTTATTTAATATTAGTAAATAGGATAAGAAATTTACTTTCAACATTCTTCAACAGATGTCGTTAGAATAGTTAGTTATACATAGTTTTGTGGGGTCTCAAAAGATGTCAGTTAAGTAGTACCTTAGAAGAGTATCGTATATCATCGTTCGAGTCTAACATATGAACGGTTACGCTATATATTAGACTCGAACGATTATGGTAACGGTAATAGCCGGTAGGGCTTCGACAGTGTCACTTGTCATCGTACCAGACCATCTTATCTTTTAAAGGAATTGAGCCACTGTAAAAAAATACAGGAAAACCCGGGATATTACGATAGGCCAAAGCCTTGGCATCAAAGGGATCTTTGCAGAAGAAGCTCTGATCTATGAGTTAATTATTTATTTATTTATTTTCGGGAAATCGACAGTTTACATTTTTCCAGTTTGTACATGTTTGTATAGCCAAAATAAAACCAATTATGGATTTCCTCCTTGTGACTTTACCTCTGATTAACAGCATAATAAAAAAAATTAAATAATAAATTTATAATAAAGGAGCATGGGATCAAAAATTTTATAAAACAAAGATTAAGTATGTAAAACTAAAATTTACATAAAACATAAAATATCAATACATTGGTAACCATAAGAAATGATATTAATATAATGCATTTATATTTTTTACCTCATACTTATGAAATTCAGTGCACTTGTCGTGTGAGTAATCGTGATATCGAATAAAATTCATCCATTCCGCGTCAAAACACCATTTGCTGACAATCTTCTCCACCAGGGTCTTCCCCTTTTGGATGGTAAATTCTCGAATGAGGGGGTAGTGCTGGAACGGAGAACCACCCACAGAAGTCTCTGAAAAATCATTGAAATTTACATTAGTGCAAAGGAAGAAAAAATATGTTAATTGTTATGCTTGTTTAAATAATCATGTTGAGTTTCCGAAAGGGTTTGTAACATATCTATTTCGTGAGCAGGTACTGCGCAAAGTAGGTACTGTTTATTGTCTATGCATTATTTTTTTTCCTTTTTTTAACTTTGTTGGTTGGCCAAACTGGAAGGAGACCGGAAACGTCATTCGGGGAATCATGGCGGAAGACATTACGTAGTTTTTGGTGCGAGAGGAGTTTTTTTTCGGGTCGATTGGGATTGTTAAGTGATTACTAGTGCTATGTAGCCTAGAAATATTATTTTTATACATTATGTGAGTGTGTGACGACTCAAATGGCATTGAAGCCTATTTATTTTGTTTAATCCCTCGCCGGATGCCGTGAGATAGTTTTATCCGCATGCTGAAGTCAATTTAGACCGGAATCAACGGGTGATGTATTGCCCGCAAGGATTCTTTTGCTGGTGATTCCTTTGGCCGCCGAGATATGTTCATGCCGCCTGATGGGTGAGAATCTGCTGTGCCTGTTTTGTTGGGTGGATTCCCTTTATTAATGGAGCGGCTCCTAGACTCTGGTTGGACCCGCCAATATTCCTTTGCTGTTCCTTTGGCCGGTGAGATTTGCTCATGCCGCCTGGTGGGTGAGAATCTGCTGTGCCTGTTTTGTTGGGAGGACTCCCTTTAACCAAGCGGCCCCATGACGTGCTGGACGGTGTTTTGGGGATTGCTGTTGACGATTGGAGGAGAATCACGACGACGGGACATATGCGGTATTAATAACTAACCGTAATTTTTGTTAACTCTCTCTCTCCAAATCTATTGATAGATGCTAAAGGTATTTATGTTTTTTTGTTAAGCTTTCTTTGGTGCTATTTCCCTTGCAAAGTGCAATAATGTTTCTTTTAAATTTCACTAGTAAAATAGGTGCTTCATTTATATGCATGACCTCAAATCCCTATCTCCACCATCCTGAGAAGGGTGTTCTTTTTGCTCTGAGAAGATAAGCTGTCAGATGACAAAGGTATGCTACCTACATACGATTCTATTACAGGTTATCAGCAAAGATGTATGGAAATCAGGAATCCATATCTTTGTACTTATTTACACAAGGGGGCTGAATCGCGCTGTTTAAACCGTGCGATTATCGAGGTCTATGGAGATTCATACCGGCATTCACACAAAACCTCAAAGCCATTCAGCAAACAAGCTGCGAGTGCGAATGAAAAATGTGCATTTTACTGGAAATGGCAGCAATTTTATCGATGCTGGAAAGAAAAAAATGGTTAAAGCGCTATACAGCTGTTACCTCACAGATGAACCTAGACTATAAGCTATATTGTTTGTTTGTCAAGTTTTTTAGAGTTTTGCGCATGCTTTGAGAAACTCTTCAAACCTTGATTTGATGAACACAAACACAAACAAACAACATAACTCATTATTATTATGTATTTTAATCTTTGATGTATTTTTCCTTTCCAGCGGCGATACGTATTTGAGTTATCTTCGATTTTGTAGTATATCTTTTGTTTTTGATTACTTAATGATTGACAGCTGAGCGAAGACCTGCGATTTCTGTTTAAAAAGATAAGTATAAAAATAATAGTAAGTTTTTTCTGAGTTTTATTAGAAAGGGCAAAAAGAATATTAAGAGACATGTTTGTTCCGCGATATATACGCTTCTAACAAGTACATTTTAACACTACTTTTTTTGTTTCTTTTTAAACTCAACACGATTAAATATTTTTTCACTCTCATCTACTCATCTTTTTTCAATCGGTTTTAACCTGTCACGGTCATCTACAGACTGCATAATATTTTATTGTTAGAGTATTTATACATTTTAGGTGAGTGTGATAATTAACTCGTTGAGTGCCGGAAGTGCCTATCGGCCACAAAGAATTTGTACCGGTTGATCGCCGCCATTCCAACAGGCCCAATCAAAACATACTTTCTTTCCATGGAATTTTGCATCATAAAAAATGTTGTATTGGCAATCAATTATACAATGAGATGAGAGTAATTTATTACCATAATACTGGCAGTGTGGTAGTCGAAAAACCTGTGAAAAACTGCATACAAAAGTTATTTTATGAATAAAGAATAATAAAAATATATTTTTTTAAAGTTCTTCTTTTCTTTTCGTAAAGAGCAATATTTTAAAATATGTAATAACAAAGTTACTACTGCATCATTCTTCAGTGCGCAATTAATGTAGCAATAATGCAATCGGCTCAAGCTTATTTCTTTCAATTTCAATTTGGGAGGCGAGTATGGGTATTGCCGCGAGCCCGGGAACCATTCATTGGTTAAACAACACTTCAAGGTCACCCCAAGTGGTTTGCTATGTTTGGTAACTTAGCAGGGGTGCCCGGGTTCGGTTTTGGGGTGAGGTTTGTCTAGGTCTTGGTAGCGAACGCGTTTGTCCACCTACTGTATGGATCGGGAGAGACTGGTTGAGGGAGTTTTTTGACCTCTCCAGTCGGACTATCGTGACCCATCGCCTTGCACCGCAGTGGGAAGAATGGATTCGTACGTCCATCCCTCCTTTATACACTGACCCTCAGTTTCCAACTCACCCCTCTTATCTTTTTCCTTCTCAGAACTTCCTCTCCTTCCTTTCCCTGAAAAGACACTCCCCACAGAATCCACTTTAGAGAAAATATGATAAAACTTAACTAAAACAATAAAAATATTTTTTTTATAACATGTGACTACTTATGGTAGATTATATACAATTTTATAAATATATTATCAAGTAGGTTCCTACAAAGTTATTACGAAAATAGAATCAGATGAGGCTCGGTGAGCATGGCATTTCAAAGGTTAACGAGTCCATATTACTTGTTAATTGCAACTAATTGAGATTACATATTTATAAAATATTGTTTATGGATTTACTTCATGTACATTAAGTACTTCTAATAAAACGATCATCAAAATCTATAATTGTTAATTTTATAACTTTTCGTCTTACTTGCTAGCACACTTTTTAATTTGCATGAACATTGTACTTGTTTATTTGTACTGTTAAAATGTGCGAATTCAATAATTATTTTTAAACATTATTTTCATTCTCGTTTGTTTCATTCTCCGTAGAAAAATCTATTCACTTGAAATTTTCAGCCAATTGAGAATCCAAGCAACTCTCAAAAATATATTTAAGACTAAGGCCCTCCGCTCACGGAGAAACTGAAACCAAACTAAAACTGGTTGGCAACTGCAGGTTGGTTGGCAACCAAGCTTCTCTCACGGCGCAACTCAACTTTACGATTTCACTAATTATCACAGTTCGTTTAGAATAAAGAAGAACACTTTATTTGATATCTGTCACTGTCATATTGCGTTCACAAATGTCTACAAAATCAAGGGATGTGAAGTGGATGAAGATTCTTTATTATTATTATCAACGAAGGCTGATAGAGAAATTGAAAGAAGAGTAAATGCAGGCAAATCTATAAATGGAGGACTGAACGCCGTTGGCGCCAACAAAAAACTGTCCAAAGAAGCAAAGTTAGCCGTCCATAATGGAGTGCTAGTACCTACCATGACGTATGGCAGTGAGTCATGGAACTGGCAGAAGGATGAAAGTAGACTGAATGCTGTAGAAATGAGATCCCTGAGGCGTATGTGTGTGTAAAACCATGTACGATCATGTGAAAAATGTGGAGATCCGCAAAGAATGCAAGGCTGGTGTAAGCGTAATGAGTAAGATTAAGAAAGTGACGCTCAGATGGTTTGGGCATGTAGAGCAAATGAACGAGGAAAGGAGGGTAAGGAGAATATACGACGCAAATGTGAATGGTAGAAGAAGTCGGGGATGCCCGAGGAAGACATGGCACGACCAAGTGAATCAGATTACAAACTAAGTTATGACACTAATCACAATGCATCCAGCATTAAATGTCTATATCGTGCTAAAATGCTTAGAATCGCTCAAGACAAAATCGATTATTCGTAAAGTAAGTAGAAATATGATACATAAGTATCTATTCACGTACTAATTACCCGCATTATATATTTACACTGCATAAATGATTTTAACATGCAAACTAAAATAAATATTATTGCTACATACTTTAAATACATCTTACTATTATTACGAAAATATTTGACCATGTCAAATACAACTGTTAAAGGTCGTTTTATGAATATTTTTGTCAACTGTAAATCTGAGATAAATATGTATTTTATATTGAGAGTTTTTGTTAATAATTTTTATTACTGTTGTTAATATGTATAACTCGAAGAACACTTTTTCTACTAAAATATATTTTTTTCTCCTACAATTACACTCAACAATACGATAATGTCAAAATCAATATATTGTCTAAAAATTTGTTTGCTCAATATTTGCATTATCTACGTAAACCTAAATATTATATCGACTGCATACAATCCTCATTATTTTAAAATCATTACCAAACGAAGAATGCATCAAATCACCGATTATTATCAACTAAACATACACTTACTAAATTCACAAATACTTTCTATTTTCTATATACTAAAGGTATTGGTGTTAAAAAAAGAAAATATATTTTTCTTGTTCAAACCAATTGTAAATATTACAAAAAATTATTTGCATTTACAAAATAGAAGAATGAACAATAATATTAATTTAAGAGATGTTTTTAAAAGTATCCTATGTTTTTTACAAAAATTTCCTATGTGTTTTAAAAGTATCCTATTGTTTTTAAAAGTATCCCATGTTTTTTTCTCAATGTCTTATATATGTACATATGAATATCCAAAAGATATAAAAATGAATAATTTTATGATCTATACATTGAAAAAACGGAATATTCTTCAACAATCTACACATTATAAAATCTATATTCGTATTTATTACTAACTCTATGTCACACTCTACTTTGAAAATACTCTATATATTTAAAAGAAATCAATATCACATTAATATGTTTATTAAATGGATGAATTCATAGCTAATGAATTAGAAAATAATTTTAAAATACAAGAATATGGTTGTTTATACACCGATTCATGTAATGACATAATCTCAAAGAATCTCAATAATATTTTAATTTTTCATATTAACATACGAAGTATGGAACGAAATTGGGATGAATTAATTCTAAATTTAAACAACCTAAATAAAAAACCTGACATTATAATATTATCAGAAACTTTTACAAATGACGAATCACCCACTTATCATTTACCAGAATATAATTATGTTACAACCAAAAAAAACATAAATAAAAATAGTGGTCTCGTCATATTCATTCATGATAAATTTAGTATTGTCAAAATAACTACAATATAATAGTAAGGACAGTTACAAAAATTTCAAAACACAATTAAAAAAATATACTGAAAACCTTAACTAAAAAAAATAAATAATAATTAAAAAAATATATACATATACACACATATGTTTCTCTTATTCTTAATATATACTAAATAAAAAAAAAAATCAAAATAACCTAACAAATAATACTTCCTCCCATACACACAAGCATTTGCTTATTATGGGAGTACATTTAAAAAAAATATGTATATTTGTATTAAATAATTGTATTAAGTTTTTTTTATTTTTTATATACTTTCATTATATTTATGTATCTATTGTATGTACTGTACCAAAAAAATAAAAAATTTTCAATTTCAAAAAAAAAAAAAAAAAACTGAACATCCTATACATCTAGTAAACTGTATTGAAATACAATTAAAACTCGACAAAACGAACTACCACATAATAGCTGTTTACAGAACACACGGTTCGAATATCTCGTCATTTTTAAATGACTTTAAACACATACTGTCAAAATTTAGTAATAAACTTTGCTTTATTGCAGGAGACTTCAATATTAACATTAATGAAAACGTAGAAAATAATTTAAAAAATGAATATATTAATTGTATGACTGAATTTAACTTCATATCGTGTATTAATAAAAATACGAGAGAAATAAAAAATAACACTCCACCTTGTTTAGACCATATATGGACTAATATAAATATTAAAGATATCGACAAAATGAAATCAATTGTTTGGAAAACGAATATAACTGACCACCATGCATGCATACTTCTCTACGATAACAAAATTAAACCTAAAAAATTTAATCGAACAAAGACAAAATCCTACACAAATATGACTATTTTATCGAACAAACTAAGAAATGAACAATGGAACAATGTGTTAAATAGTTATGATACCGAAACTTGCTCAAAAAACTTTGAAAATATATTATCTCAACACATAAAAAATTCAACTACTGAAACAACAGTCCACATTAAACCAAAACTAAGAATTTTAAAGCCTTGGATAACACAAGGACTTATAATATCAATTAGAAACAAAGAAAAACTTTATAAAACAGCATTGAAAAATCCTCTAAATGAAAAAGCATGCACTTTTTACAAAAATTTTAAAAATAAATTAACAAACTGTATAAAAAAAAATAAAGAAGACTATTTCAAAAATAAAATACTTTCTACAGACAATAACAATAAACAAATATGGAAAACAGTCAACTTAGCCATGGATAACACTAAAAAAACACAAAAAATTTAATTCATTGAACATGAAAATAAAATCATAGATGCTAATATTCAACCTAAACAATGTGCAAACATCTTTAATTCTTTTTTTGCTAATGTGGGAAAAAATCTTGCGAAAAATATCAATAAATCTTTTAACATGAAAACACAAACGATTGAAAATGTACACAATCAAAATAATTTATCAAAATTTTAAAAAACCTCAGAAAGTGAAATTTTTAAAATAATAGAAGGCATGAAAGGAGGTTCATCTCCCGGATTTGACCTTATTACAGTACATTTTCTAAAATCCATGAAAATTCATTTGGTAAAACCAATTACTCATTTGATAAACTTAAGTTTAACAGAAGGAATATTTCCGACAAACTATAAAAACACAATTATTTCACCTATTTATAAATCTGGAGATCCACAACAAGTAACTAACTATCGTCCAATTTGTCTAATCTCAAACATTGGAAAGATTTTTGAAAAAATTGTGAAAAACCAATTGGTCACTTTCCTAGAAAGTAATAAAATTCTTCACAAAAACCAGTTTGGTTTTATAAAGTCACTCTGCACACAAGATGCTATTGCTAATGTAACCTCATACATCAACGAATCATTGGATAAAGGTGAAAAATGTGCCGGTATATTTATTGATCTCAGAAAAGCCTTTGATAGTATATCCCATGAGATTCTACTAAAAAAACTGAACAATGTAGGTATAAAAGACAGTGCGATTAAATGGATTTCGAACTACCTAAAAAATCGACCGCAAGTCGTAAAAATAAATCAAATTAATAGCGATAAAGAAATATCAGACTTTGGAATCCCGCAAGGTACAGTAATCGGACCAATCCTTTTCACCATATATGTTAATGACATTTTTTTTCAACCACTACATGGCTAAATTACTTCATATGCCGATGATACGGTACTAATAATTAGCGATAAAACTTGGGAAAAAGTAACATTTAAAGCCACCGAAGACATAAATATTTTAAAGAATTTCTTCGACGTAAATTTACTATCACTAAATAGTGATAAAACATTTGTAATTCCATTTGCAATACACAAAAATGATACCCCTAAAAACATTGACATCATCATCCATGATAATTCCAAAACACATAGTAAAAACTATTGTATCCCAAACTGCACAATATTAAAAACAACAAACACAATCAAATATTTAGGAGTTATTATCGATAAAAATTTGAAATGGAAGGAACAAATTTGTCAAGTTGTAAAAAAAATTAGAAAATTGATTTATATATTTTTTAGAATCAGAAATTTTTTATCTGTAAAAAACTTATATCTAATATATTACGCTTTGGTTCAATCAACTTTACAATATGCTATCATTAGCTGGGGATCCGCATACAAAACTACTCTTTCCCCGATTGAAGTTGTGCAGAGGCTAATAATTAAAATTATATTAAAAAAACCTTCTGACTACCCAACGGATCAATTATTTAAGGAATTCCAAGTAGCTTCATTCAAAGATCTGTACAATAAAAATGCATTGGAACAAATTATAAAAGAAAAAGAAAAGTATCAATTTATAACTGAAAACCGTACAAGACATAAATATATTTTTTCATGCCCAAATTAAACACTTCCTTCGCACAAAATTTTTATACTTATCAAGGAAGACTTATTTTCAACCGACTACCGGATGAAATTAGAAAAATTAATGATAAAATCAAATTAATAAACACTGTTAAAAAATATTTTAAAGATAATCTCAAAAAAATAAAAATAAAAGTTTCCAACTAATCTAATCTCAAAAATAACTTATAACTCAGTTTCCTAGTGATACTCCATTCTTCAAATAAGTTAAATTTTGTTTTGTTTTTGACAACTAATTACAATAATTCTAGATACATTATCCAAATAATAGAATTGTTTGATAGTTGATAAATACTTACAATTACATTAAACCGAACTTACAACTTATTGTTTTTTTTTACATTCACATTGTAATTTAAGAACTTAAGATATAATAAAGCATTTAAAAAATGTACACTACTCTTCCAGACACAAGCTAATGCTTCCATGGAAGAGTGGTATTAATTAAGATATTTGAACATGAATGTACACAAATTATTACATAATGTACATTTAACATTATATTTTATATGCTAAAATAAAAAATAAAAATAAAATTAAAAAAAAAAATAAAAATAAAAAAATAAAAAAGATACTTGATATATAGAATAGCAGCCAATAATATGTGAATTAAGAAAATGAAAATAATGTTGGTAGTTCTTAGTCGAAGTATGACACAGTTAAAAGTGACCGAATCGGATATAGGTTCCGTAGCTCAGTTGATAGAGCACTTGCCATGTAAGCAAAGGGTCCTGGGTTCATGTCCCAGAAGAGCCAATATATTTTTCTGATTTTTCTGGCTCCAGATTTTCGATTGAGTTTCGCTAATATTGTCTTCATTTAATTAAAAATCAGATACTAGAGTCAGGCCATATGAAGAGTCAGAATAATAGAAGAGCATGTATGAGATGATGTATAAATGTGAACGAGGCAAGGAGTGTGTGCCAAGATCGAGTTGTTTGGCGGTCCGTTCTCTCTGCCTAACCCTGTGGGGAAACGCCGTGATGGTTAGTTAGTTGGTTATGAACAAAGGCGGTATTGTCTGAAAATAAAATCTTGGGTTATCGTGTACAATCCACGATAATTTCAAAATGATACAAATTGCATTCCAGACCCAGATACAACATCACCTTCACAAGATCTTCAAATAACTATGCATTCTTCGGAGCATTACCTAAATGAAATTATTTAGCTATTTGATTCATTTATCTTAAAATAATACATATTATAATATGTACGGTGGTAACAAATGTTCTGCATTGACTGGTCAGTGGCTGAGTTGGCATCGTGTTTGGGTTCCACCCAGGCGTCGTGTGTTCTATTCCTCGGCTGGTTAACTTATTGGCCACAAACCCCAGCAGCCTGCCGGGTGTGCAACTCAGGTACTTAACCACAAACCCCGGCACGCTGACAGGCTATAGTAGGTCCGTCAAAAAACGGAAAACGAGCACAATAGTGACAATTTTCAACAAAATTTTAAATCCCGAACGCTCTGTAGGTAATTAATCATTAATTTCATAGAATTGGCTATTGGCTAACACAAATATCAGGGAAAAAACATATGAAACATATTATTATATATTTTTTCCATGATATTTGTGTTCTAAGTTGTGTATGCAGCCAGTGGCCATTTAATTTATTCAAAATTGAGAGTGGTTCTAGGCTTTTGATAGTGACCCTGAACGTCCCTGATTGCTTTGAGGACTATCATACATAATTATTTCATAAGTTATTAGTATACATGTTTATAAAAATCAAAAATTATTATTGTCCGATTTATGAATATTATGTTTTTTTGTTACTTTTTGAATAAAAATGTGGAAAAAAAATTACGAAAAAAGAGAAGGTTATATTTGTATCCTTATTTACACATATTTTAATATTTAAAAAAAATATGTTTTTATGATTTTCTTTACCTTAATTCAATATGTAAACAAATTTAAAGAAATTAATTAATTTGAATATACGGTTTAAAAGTAACAGTAGATTTAGTACACCAAAGCAGGTTTTCAATTTTTGGTAAAAAATGAATTCAGTGGTGAAGGCCAACTTTTTAGCTCATTAATTCTGTGGCCAATGGGTTAAGACCTCCACAACTTTAACAAGCAACATTTTCCGCTTACTATTGTGAAAGTAGAAGATTTGCAAATATTGTCAGCTTATTTAATATTTGTTTTCTTTTTTAACAAAAGTAATATTCATAATATTGTATAGCAATAAAGTTGGAAACTAAGATGAGTTGCTTCAAAAAATTTGAAATATTTCATAAAATATTTGAAGTAAATTTTCACATTCTGTGAAGGTTCTATTCAAGTTATGCGATTATTTTAGTTTTATGAATCAACTGGCCTATAATGATGTAATAACAGAACTTGAATAGAACTTACACAAAACGTGAAAAATAACTTAAAATATTTAATGAATTATTATAACAACCCATTCTAAGTGTAGAAGAATTTTTTTTTTTTTTTTTTTGGTTTTAGGCAATTCACCCTGAAAAGAGTGCTTTGTGCCGGTAATAGTTAAAGTAGATAAAAAAATTCAGTTAAACTATTGGGAAAATAATAAAACAAATTAAATATTGGACTCATTTAGATCACTAAAACAAATTAAATATTGAATTCATTCAGGTTAATAAACTTACATAAAGCTGTATGAACACGAGAATTGTTAAGAGATAAAAGGTATGAAATGTTAAGGGGGGACTGGTGTGTGGTTTTAATAAGCCGGCGGTATATGTTCTTGAAAGATGAATGGTTTTTACAGTTAAAGAAAACGTGGTCGAGGGTTTCCTCTTCCATACCGCACTGGCAGACCGGATCATCTAAAACTCTAATTCTAGACAAGTGAGATGCAATTGAACAGTGACCAATTCTCATTCTCGAAATACATGAAATGAATCGTTTTGAAAGTTTTTTTACCGTGAAACCATGGCTTAGCAGGGATATGGTTTTGAATTCCAACATAGAAAGATCCAGTTCTTATTTTGGAGACTGCCCAATTTTCTTCCCAGGCACGAGTCATGTTGGATTTAAGAATCGGAAAGACATCGGAGATAGGAATTCTAAAATTTAGTGGGATAGTTCCGGAATCTGAACCAGATTTGGCGAGAAAATCGGCCATCTCATTACCCTCGATACCCAAATGGGCAGGGACCCAGGCCAATATCGTCTCAAACCCAGATTCACTTAGAGAATTGAGAAGATATTTTATTTTACATATAATATTGTCTTCCGGATAACATAGAATATTTGACCTAATTTTAGTTAGAGCACTTAGCGAATCAGTACATAGTAAGGCTCGATGAATGTTGAGAACCAGGATTTGATTTAGCGCTTGTTCAATTGCAAAGCATTCAGCTGTAAATATGGAAGCTTCTTTCGGTAATTTATAAGTGAGATTGATGTTGAATTCTGGACTATATATCGATGCTCCACATCTTTTATTTTCAAATTTGGAACCATCAGTGTAAGGGATAGAAAATCCAGGGAATTTTGAAGCCACAATGCTTTTAAAACAATCATCCACATTTTGAAATCTATTTGGGGAGGATAAAATATTCTTCTGAAAGACTGATGTTATTGTGTTCGGCATAAAAGTGATTGCCTTAAATGGAATATTGTATATAGGGAGATTGGAAACTTCTTGAAGATATTGGAGGGAAGATGATAGAGAATTATAGAGATGAAAACTTTTAATTAGGAGAGGAAAACATTGCTTTTCTCTCAATCTTTTGTTAGAATTCAAATTAACACTTAACCGATTAAGACTTTGTTTAATAGGATGATGTGATAACGATAAAGCCTTGAAAATATATTTATTGGCAAGGAATTGCCTTCTGAAATATAATGGAGGCTCCCCACATTCAACCTGAAGCGCATTAATTGGAGAAGACTTCATAGCTCCAATAATAATTCTGAGGGCTTTTGATTGAATTCTTTCCATTTTCTTATCTAAATATTTAGGTAGTGGGTCAAAAAGGAATGAGCCATAATCCAAGTGGCTCCGAACTAGGGAATTATACATTAATTTAAGAGTGGTAGGATGAGATCCCCACCATACTCTGGAAACTGCTCGCATCATGTTAAGTCCCTTTTCACACTTTGTAGAAATAATCTGAATGTGTGGAAGCCAAGAAAGTTTATGGTTCAAAAGAAGACCAAGGAATTTGATTTCAGTAGCGGTTTGTAGAGGCACATTATCAAAAGAGATTGAGAATTGGGGAATTTTTCTTTTGCGCGTGAAAGCCACGACCCTTGTTTTAGATGCCGCCAGATTCATCCCATTTATTGACAACCAGCTTTTAATATATTGTAAAGCCAAATTCATTTCCTTAGCTGCAAGAATAATATTTTTATGTAACAAATATATAAGGATATCATCCGCAAAGTAAAGTCGCTTGATAGAAAAAGGAATTACTGAGTCTAGGTCGCTTATATAAATATTAAACAACAGAGGACTAATAACAGAACCCTGGGGCAAACCTCTCCATAGTTTGCGCCTTAAGCATTTAGAGGAAGACTCAATAATAATGGACCTATCTGAGAGCAAATTAATAATAAATTGGACCAATTTCGGGGGGATTTGTTTTTTAATTAGCTTTTCTTTCAAAACATTCAATAAAACATCATCGTAAGCTGATGAAAGGTCAAGGAATGTGGCCAATGTATAAGAATTTAGGGATTGAGAAACTCGGATATCAGTTGTGAACAAACTTAAATTATCCATTGTAGATTTCTTTTTCCGAAAACCATACTGATTTGGTGAGATAATATCTTGACTTTCAACAAACCACTCTAATCAAACGCTCCGCTACTTTCATCAAACATGATGAAAGAGCAATAGGCCGATAAGACGAAATTTCAGATGGATTTTTTCCAGGTTTTAAAATTGGGAATGATTTTTTGAGTTTTCCAATCATCCGTAATTAGTCCTGTTTCAAACATATTATAAGAGATAAGAAATATTCAACCGCCATATCAGAAAATGATTTAATGAAACTATTAAATATTCCATCGGGACCTGGAGCAGAGTCAGAAAGGGCTCTTATTACTCGTTTCATCTCATCAATGGAGAAAGGAGCATCTAGCCAGTTAGAATGAGATGGATATGGCTAAACAGAAGGCATTTCTTCACATCTGGCCACTGATGGGGGGGCTATTTTATCCGCAAATCCTATAAGAATTTCTTCTGATATATGTTTGATTCTCGGCGGAGAATACGATGATCCGAAATTTTTTAAGCTAGACCAAACTGAAGACTGGGAAGTTTCCGGAGACAGATTCTCACAGAACTTCCGCCATCCAGCGCGTTTTTTATTTTTCAAAATTCGTTTGGTTTCTGCCTGGGCTTTTTTAACTGATAAAAAAATTTCTAGTGACATACACTTACGAAAAGAGGAAATTGCTTTTTTACGAGAGTTGACGGAGCGAGTGCATTCCTCGTCCCACCACGGAGTAGAGTGTTTTATTTTAATGTTCGCATTGTGTTTCGGGATGGATTTTTCTGCTGCATATATAACCATAGAGGGAAACGTCTCACATTGCATTCTGATGTCTCCCGGGGACGATTTTGTTAAATTAATAAGGTTATCTAGTTCAGAAGAGAAAGCGCTTCAATTCGCATCTTTTGTTCTAAATTTGAGATTATTTTTAACTGGGGGGGGATAAGTGTTAGATTGATGGTGGAATCGGATTATAATTGGGAAATGATCACTAGAGAGGGGATCGTTTAGGATGTCCCAAGAGCATTTAGATGCTAACGAATACGAACAAAGAGATAAATCAACAGCACTTTTCCGTTGATAAGGGGGGGTGAATCTGGTTGGAGATCCATCATTTAAAAAACATAGGTTATGGGTATCAATAAAATCTAAAAGATTGCGGCCAGAATGATTTGTTATTTTGCTACCCCAAGAAGGGGAATGTGCATTAAAATCTCCAAGGATCATATAAGGGGAACAAATCTGGGTTAAGATTGGTGCCCATTCATTTTCAATAAAAGTCGTAGAGGGAGGAATATATATTGATAATATTGTGATATCAGATAAGACAGCTGCTATTATCTGGATATCGTCGGAGGGAGTATGAATATTAATTTGTTTAAACGGGATAGAATTATGGATTATCAGAGCCGTGCCGCCTTTACCATCCGGTCTGTCGTGTCTGAGACAATAATAACCTGGAATTTTTAAGTGAAAGGAGGGTTTTAACCACGTTTCAGAAATGGCAGCTACTGAAACGTCGTGTTTGTCGAGTAATTGAATTAGGTCAGATTTGTTAGCGAAGAGGCTTCTACTGTTCCACTGAAGAATTTTGTGCAGTTTCGAAATCATTGGGGAGGCAAGATAATAAAGATTTAATGTAATCGGCAGCGTTGGACGGTACAGTATTGTTGTTTGTAAGGATAGAAATTAAAAGGGTAATTAAGGTTTGTATAAAGGAATTATTATTCATTATTTCGGGGAGAGCAGGAGGGGAAGTATTACCATTAATGGCACACCCATTGGGGGTCTGGGATTTGGCATTCCCATTCGGGCTGGCCAAAATATTATTCAATTGTTTTTTATCAAGGTAAGGAGTATATTTTGGGTTGGGTTTGACTGGCTTGAGAATGGTTTCTCTGTGAGAAGATGACGTTGAATTTAAAAAGGTGGTTGTTTGGAAAGGAGCTGAGGACGATGTCATCTCTGCGAATGATTTTTTCGCAGGAGAGAATAACTTTGAGGCCTGGAAGTACGAAATGTTGTCGGTAGCCATTTTATGTTTAATGTTCTTCTGTCTTGATAATTCCGGACAGGCTAGACTGACCGCGGTATGTGCACCCGAACAGTTAATGCAAATGGGGTCATTGGAAGATTTCGGACATTGATCAAATGGGTGACCTTCTTCGCAAAAGTAACAACGTGGAGGAGAGCGGCATACGGGTTTTGAATGTCCAAACCGGCAGCAATTGAAGCATTGAATAGTTGGGAATTTATAAACTTCGACGAGAAGCGAGGTATAATAAATAAACACACAAGACGGTAGGGATTGTCCTTCAAATGTAATAACAACAGATTGGGAAGGTTTCCAGATCGTGTTTCCATCAGTAGAATCCTTGTAGTTCAGTCGGCGTGCTTTTAATACTTTCGGGGTTCCGTGGGAATTATTCGAAGCATCAACAATTTCAGCCTCTGGGATCTCCGCTGGAATTCCTCGCACAAGACCCATTCTCGTAAGGTTAAATGTCGGGATGAACGATTTATATTTATGGTTTGAGAGCAAGTCAATTTTTTTTACAAATCCATTTGCGGAAGCGGCAGTATTAAACTCGATAGATAATTTATATCGTCCTTCCGGTTTAATTGAACCGTTAACAATACCAAGGTTATTATTTTTTGAGTCAAATAAGAATTTTCCAAAATCTAAAGGATGAATAAGTTTTCCTTGTTCAGTTCTCTGAACCATAACGATAAAAGGACCGGAAGCGGAAGCAGGATAAAGTAAGTCAGTATTTTTTGTATTATCGCTAGTTAAAGAACTTGTCTGGGTGTTACTATTGGTGTTAAGGTCGTTAAAGGTCGAGGTTTGTTGAATCGGCGGTATAGATTTAACTTTCGATGGAATGTGAAGGCTATACGCTATATGTGTCATCGCTTACGAGATGGGAGTGCAATAGAAACATGGCTAGTATTAGAATCCGAATCAGAAAAATCTAATATCGACCCTGGGTCGGGAGGCCTATCTTCGTCTTCCTCCATTATATAAAAAAACTTAACCTTTAAAAATTAAACTGAAAAAATAATACGCAGGCTATTTCATTGACTGTACAAACAAAAACGGATTAGCCGTAAGCAGGAATGCAAACAAATAGGTATACGATAAACAAAATTAAATAAAATGTAACAATAATCTCTTATCTGTATGAGGCACAGGAACGGGCGAACGGCACTAAGCAATAGGTAAGGTATACACAACCACTGTTAACCGCGGCTCGTATCGGACTCTAGTAGAAATTTAAAATTACAAATTGAACTTTTCAAATTTTGAAAATTATAATGTTTATAAAGTAAAGTTCTTCGTATGTAATTAGGAAGGCTATAGTCATAAATGCAAGGTAATTCCTGAAAAAATTCGATGCAACTCGGACACAAATTTCTCAAAAACTGACAGCTTGTGAGCTGCAACTGACAACTTAAACACGCTGGCTAGCACGGCAAGTTGCGATAGACTCGTTGCGTCATCATTGAAAATTGGTCTTTGAGAAGTTGCCTAGTGTGCAGACCGCCATTAAAACACAGGACAGCGACTTGAGTTGCCAACTGGTTTTTTCAGTTGCCCGGTGAGCGGGTAGACTGAGAGAAATTTTTTGAAAAAATTTATGTTTACCATTTGAAATTTGAGGCTCCTCTGCCTGCATATCATCTTCAGTCTGTTCAGTCTCTCCTGTAAGCAAAGATGTATCATTAGTAAGAAAACAGTTCATTCTACATTGCTGGAAAAATAATATGTAATACATATTCTTTGAACAATAACAATAGATAATCTTCTAACCTGCCACTGATCTTAGTTCTTCCACAATACTTGCCTCTTCTAAAGCTTTAGATGTCTCTCTAATGACTTTTCTAAGATCATGCCCGTATATTACGGATGCGTTGGCAATATCTGTTAAAAGAGGACACGTTTGAATGTACGAGTATTTTTGCACACTGATAATATTGAAAGTTTCAAATAGTGTTTCTAGTAGTTTGGTACACCCGCCCGTACTCCTCTCTTTCCCCAAAGATATATATATATATATATATTTTTACATTAACTACACCCAGGAGGCCCTCAGGAAAATAATTTCCGGCCTTTATCACCTGAGATTCTGTGTGGAGGGTCCTTTTGAGGAGAGGGAGGAATGAACATTGGTCTTGAAGAGAACCATGTTGTACGAAGGAGGAAACCCAAAGGCCGACAAATCGTTCCACAGCCGAGCTGTTTAACACAAGAATGAGTCGAAGAAATGACCCGTTCTCATGTACATATGTTGGGAACGTGTTTCTTGACTATGCACCGGTGCCGAAGGGATCAATGACGCTAGTTCCTCAGAGCATCTTACATTGAAATACCGGTAGAACAAGGATAGCATTCCCACCAGACGTCTGTGCTCTAAAGATTGCAATCCGTTTGTTAAATTAGGAGAATCTATCAGACGGACCGCCCGTTTTGCACAGAGTCGAGGGTTTTTCAGATATTTTGGGACTCCAGACCAGAGGTGGCTGCCAAATTCAACCGTGGAGCGCACTTGTGATTTGTACAGGGTTAACATTTGTGTACTATTAAAGTATCTGATCATTATTTACATTAATGACCTATGCCACATAGAATGTGAAGGAGAAATCATCAGTTTTGCGGATGATACTGTTCTCCTAATAAATGGGAATAATTGGACAGAAACATTTAAGAAAGCAGAAGACACACTTAATAGGATTAAAAAATGGCTAGACTACTATTCACTTACACTTAATGCTAATAAAACAAAATTCATCACTTTCAAAATAAAAAAATAGAAAAACTCTGAAGAAAACCTGAACTTGAAAATCCATAGCCCGCATCACTTAAATGAGAATTTTAATTGTCCCTCATTAGAAAACGTTGACCATATAACGTATCTGGGTCTAAAAATTGACCAAAACTTAAAATGGACCGAACACATTAAGTATTTAAATAATAAAATTAAAAAACTAATTTATTTTTTCAAAACTATCAGGAATGTCCTCATTAAAAAAGACTTAATCAAGATTTATATGGCTCTCTGCCAATCAATGTTAGAATACGGTATTATCGGATGGGGCAGTGCAGATAAAAACATACTAATCCACTAATTAAAACTCAAAAAGCCATAATGAAAATTATACTGAAAGTTCCTGTAAGAACTAGCATTGACGAAATCTTCAACAATCTAAACATCATGTCAATTAAACAACTATATTCTAAAACCATACTCATTTACACTCATAAGTACAAAACCCAAGAAATAACAACTAATACGTACATTAGAAACACTAGATCTCATGGTCAAAAACTTATCCAACAAGTAACTACTAACACAACATTCGGGCAAAAAAGCTTCATATTATGGCATTAAACTCTACAATAAAATACCACTCTCACTCAAAAACCTCAATATTATGACATTTCAACTTCAAATAAAAAGCTGGATACTAAATATAGGGAGATCAGAAATAGAAAATATACTGATATCAAATACAGACTAAAACCAAATCTAGTAAACTGAATTATAAAAAAAACCACTATCTTATTTACTTTATAATTATTTAAAAAAAAAAATACTACATGATATATGTTATGTCTAATTCATATTAATTTCTTATAATTAAATAATATGTAATATGTAAATGAAATCCTCAGCACGGGAGATCCCAGTGAGGATATCATTATCTCTACTGTTACTAAGAAATGAAGACAATAAATCATTATTATTATTATTATTATTATTATCTGCGGGCCCTGTACAGTACGCCCAGTTTTTGAGAGGCTAACTTTACTCTGGCTTCGATGGAGCCCCCATATCTGAGCTGATCACTTAGGCCCTCCGTTCATGGAGATACTTAAAAACTACGTGATTGTGACGCAACAACAAGTACCCGTCAGATATACTTCTCTTTAATGCTGGTTTCCGTACACGGCGCTACATGCCGCTGTGGAGTTAACACGACGTCAAGCGATGTCAAATGACTTTTTTTCGAACATCAATCCATGCCTTCTCCACTTAATCCTTTCTTACGTATTCTGGTAAAGTATAGTTATATTAAACATGCATTTTTTCCACTTCCTGAACCAATCTAATATTACTTTCAAGTTCAGACGCTATTCCTGTCAAACGTCAAAAAAATAGTAGCAGTCTCGAATGATGCAACGCGTAGTGTGCGATCAGCACCATCGGTAGCGTTGAAACTGACTTCAAACCAACAGACGCCGCTTAGCGCCGTGTACGAACACTAGCAGGTACGAGCAGCGCACATACCATGCGCATGAGGCTCGAGTAGCTTGTAAGTAGCGTCATGTACGGAGGCATTTAGAGTTACACCAAGCATATCAATGGATATTTAAATATTAAGATTACGATATTAAATTCCCAAATATATTAAGTGCATAGTGACGTTTATAAATTAAGATAGAATACTTACCTAGTACACGTATAAAAGAAATTACTGAACTATGTTGTGTTCGGGTGATAGTATAGCGGCCGTATCACGTACGTTCGTATGGATAGGGCGATTAAGATACTTTGGACACATTGCTCGCCAAACTGAGGGCTCCAACTTGGAGAAACTCATAGTCACTGGCAAAGTGGAAGGCAGAAGAAGGAGGGGAAGGTCACAAAAGCACTGGAGTGACCAAGTATCACTGTCGTCCGGTACATCGGCTTCCGCAGCTCTCCAAGCAGCGCAGAACCGTGAGGAGTGGAGGAGTCATGTCCACCATGGAAATTGGTGTAGGGGTCACAATCCTTAGCAATGAGGAACCGACTTGAGAAGAAGCATGTTATTTCAAAACTCGGGATATAAAAATACTAAAAGTTTTATGTTTGTACCTGTAGGTGTTTCTATTTTTTCTTGTATAATTTCTTCTTCTGTACCTGTAGGTGTTTCTATTTTTTCTTGTAAAACTTCTTCTTCCTCGTGGCTTTCTTCTGTTGCTTTTTCAAGTATTTCTTCTACTATATTATTTATAGTATTTGCAGAACTCTCACAGTGACAACATAACTCTAAAATCAGAGATAATCCCCATTGAAAAATCTTATCCGTTGAAAAACTGACAAACAAGCAATTTATTATTATTTTTATTGAGATTAAATACAAATAGATAAAATGATCAAAAATACCTGATATTGGAACATTTTCTAAATCTGATCCTTCTACAGAAGGCTTTATTAAGCCTGCAATAAAACCAACAGGAATATGATTAAATGACAATAATAACAGCATGAAGTTTTATGCATCAAAGCTGAATCGCGAATTGATCAAAAGCTGAAACGGGCAGAGACGTTACTTTTAAGGGCCGGCTTCTCGCATTTCTATCGATTTTTTTTACATATTTTCTTTAACAACTTCTTTTAAAGCTCAAAAATATATGTTATTCTGGAAGATAATATTTTCACATTCCCCACACCGAAACGGCAGTTATATGATATCAATAGAAAAAAATCGCAATGTATGCTCCGAAAATTATTATAAATACTTTTTTCAGTTATTTCACAAGTTATGTGTATGAAAAAATCTGTGTTTCTTTAAACGCTATTTTAGACATTCCCCACAAGATTTTTGGGTAAATATGCAGTTAGTCCACCTCACGGATAATACGGAACGTTCGTGTTTTCGAAGTTTGATGCACGGATAATACGGAATGTTCCTTTTTTAACTAATAGACAATCAAATATGATATTTGGCAGAAGTACCAATCTTATAAAATAAATTCTCTAAAATAAACTCGCTTTTCATCATACTTTTAAAAAACATCCCAGGTTTTGAATGGTTTGTTTGGCTACGCAGGGTTTGTCTAGCGGGTTTGTGTAATTATTATACATTTCTTTCCATGTTCTAATGTTATAAATACAGGTACAAATTTGTCAATGATGCATTCACTTTGTTTTACGCAAAAATATTTTTTCTATGATTGGCAGCATTGTCCATGAAATGTTAAAATAAAAACGATGGATAAACAATGGCGTTACCGTGAGAGTGAATTAACTTTAACAAAATTAAAATGTTAAATGCACATTTTTTGCATGTTTTTTGGTCTCCCCAACATAAATACTCACTTTTCGTAATAATAAAGCTAAATCTAAGTGTTTGGATAAAAAGTATTCCGTATTAACGAGTAAGCGGTTTAATGCATAAACAATGATTTTTGCTCTATTTTAATCGAGTCATGTATAATTAAACAATTTGACAATTTTCGCTTAAATATTATCATTTTTAATATTAGTGCGCTACCTCTAACATTCTTATTTAAATATCACTCCTTCTTCTTTTTTGAGCGGGTACTACCGGGCCTTAATGGTGAATCTTCAAGTATCAAAATGGATTATTAATCAAATCACAAAAATATTTTCAAATTGAAATAACCCAACCAAAGTTTTTTTACGGTTTCACAATATAATGTAAATTATTAGTTGGATAGCCCTAAAATTGACTCACTTTCATGTACCTACCATTAGATCAAGGTTCCCTGGTATGTATTATTGTGACAATTATACATTTGTCGCAGGATATAATTCTGTTATAAATAGAATACTCACCATTGGTAATTTTTATGCCAATGTTGCTGACATTTTTAATATTTCCTTATTAAAATACAAGGCTCTACTTATCAAACATTTCAGCCATACGTATTTTAAGGAGGTTACTACATAATAAGTTTTTTTAATTTCATTGTATCCTTTTAAAGTTTTCATTAGTTGTTAGAATTTTTTTCTCTTTTCCTCTTGTTATGAGAAATTTTAAAAAAATCTTTCTTCACTGTACAATGACTGTTTAAAAATATTAAATAAACACATGTTTGTAAATAGCACTTTGTGCCGTAAATTTTAAATAAATAAATAACTCAACAAAGTAGCATTTCTGAGAAGTCATTAGTTATAAATAATAGCCTATTACCTAACCTAACTTAACAAAGTTTATTTTTTTTATCTCTTGACTTTTCAAAGTAGTGATGAAGTTGTACATTGTTGAGTTATCTGGTCACTGTTTTTTATGCCCTTTTGGCTTGGACCAGCCGATAAAGCCGGGTTCATGGGGTGAGATTTGTCCAGTTCTTGGTGGTGGATGCGTCTGCCCAACAGCTGTATGGCAGGCCGAATCGGGAGAGAATGGTTGAGGAAGTCCCTTTGACTTCTCCAGCCGTACTCCCTCGGAACATCGCCTTGCACCGCAGTGGGAGGGACAGATTCATACGTCCAACACTCCTGGACACACTGACCCCCCAGATTCCTACCCACCCCTAATACTCTTTTCTTTCCCAGAACTTCCTCTCCTTCCTTTCCTAAAAATACCCTCCTCACAGCATCTCCAAAGATGACAGAGGCCCTGAGGGAATTATTTTCCTCAGGGCCTCATGTGTGGAGCTAATGTAAAAAAAAATTATATTATTTTAAAAAAAAAACCTGTTTAACAAAAAAAAATATATATATATATATATTTTATTGGAAGTACAAATATTTTTAGACGTATTGTTTATTATCCATATTTTCGTACAATTTCAACCAGATTTGTATACTTTGGGGGCGTTTAAGTATTACGTAATGCAATTTTTAAAGATTATTTTTAATATGCACACAAACCTCTATGTGACACCAATTCCGTTGCAACTTCCAATATGTTACCAATAAATTGATCTGCAAAAACCTCACGGCCCGAGAGAATGTTAATTTTGATGTTTGGAAAAGTTTGATAAGCAAGATTCAGCTTTATTTCATCGTCCAATTCTTTTGGTTGCCAATTTATTATATCCTTAACTTCCTCCAACTTTTGCGAAAGAGATTTGTTCTCCCAGGTTTCAATGTATGCGGATATTTTTAACGAATTAGCAAATAAATCGTCCAATAGACGATTCGCTGTCAGAGTTGTGGCCTTAAAATCTGCCATGTTGATATCATTGTATATTTTATATTCCCGTAGCCATTTTGAACTTTCTAGTAATTCATTTGGAATAGTTTCAATAAAGTATGCATACATTTTGAGTTTAGGTATATTTTTATTCAATAGTTTGAAATGTTTTAAATTTTCCAAGCAGTCGATAATGTCAAATATTTGTCTAATAACACTTCTGGCAGTATCCCTGGCAAAATATCTATTTGCTAAGAAATTAATTCTTCTTTCCTCTATAAGACTTGTTGAGGAAATCACATTCATCATTGCACTAGACATAGTAAATGAAAATATGTATTTAAATTCTCTACCAGATTGCTTGGATGTTGGTTTTCTTATATTGTCAATGTTGTGACATTAAATATTGTGATTAAAAGATTTTTTTTCCATTTGAAAATGGAATATTTTTTTTATAATTAAGATTAGTGTAAAAAAGTGACAAATGATTTATTTTTTGAAGTGATTGCCACACTAGAGTTTCAACTGCCTAGAGCCAGGGATTCAATGGCAATATCAGTTTAGAGGATATTGAGAGGCTGATCAATGACGTTATATATGACGTCAATTTGGGAGGCGGGAATGGGTACCGCCGCCCCGGGAACCTTTATTGGATAACCAACACCTCTGCCATAGGTCACCTCAAGTGGTTCGCTACGTTTGGTGATTTAGCAGGGGTGCCCGGGTTCATGGGGTGAGGTTTGTCTAGGTCTTGGAGGCGGATGACCAAGACATACTGAACCCCAGATTCCTACCCACCCCTTAAACCCTTTTCCTTCCCAGAACTCTCCTCTCCTTCCCAGAACTCTCCTCTCCTTCCTTTTCCTTAAAAAAAACCCTCCACACAGCATCCTCAAAGATGAAATAGGCCCTGAGGGAAATTATTTTCCTCAGGGCCTCCTGTGTGGAGCTCATGTAAAAAAAAAAAAAAAAAAATATACTGTAGACGCGTGGTAGAAATCTCAAAGTGGGAAGCCAAAAGTAAGGCAATTGCACTAGTCTCGATTTCTTGTACTTTAGTACTAAACTGCCACCATGCTGCCACCCGTCGAGTAAGGTCGTGCCTTACCAGTAGGTAAATTGCATTTTGAAAGCTCAGAAATCACCTCCTGTGTGATGAATAAATGTTTCCATTACATGGCAAACAGTAGTAAAAGCGAAGAAATAACATTTCATTTACACGCAAATTACTTACTATTTTCTATTATTATAAACAACACAATTAATTTTCATATTTTCTGCCCGAAGATTTTATGCGCCATTAGAGAAAATACACACACATTCTTTGAATGGTATTTATGTTGTGAGAGTGGATTGATATGTTTGTGTAAAAGAATGACTGGCGAATGACCTTGATTTTGTGTTACTATCACTGCTTAAAAATGATAAAGATACATGTTGCATAGAAAGGAAAAGGACTCACCGGAAAAGGATAAGAACTTGTAGGCTGGCAAATGCACTTATATGCTTCCTTTCCCATCCAACAGGCACAAAACAGTAATAGGTGTGAGGTTCGTTTATTTTATAATACACGGCGGAGTTGTTTTAATGGCGATTGACCGATAGCGGAAGCACAATGCTATATGTTGCGGCGGGAGTTTATTGCAGACTGAGTAAGATTGGCGGGTAGGCAAATAGGGATAGGTAGGAAAAGGAACTTGCAACAATATTAATACCAATCTCAAGCAGTGACAGTATGTATGCATGCTATGTAGGTATGTGTATGTGTAGGTATATGTATGGGCGTAACCATGCCCCCCGCCTGGAAGGGGATGAAAGAATCCACTTCCATAAACCAAAAGAGTGCCAATACGTTTTAATGCGCAAACAAAATTGTAACACGCGGTACAATGTAATTAATTATGTAAAGTTATGAAAATATTTATGTAAGTTATATAAATGCTTTCACCAAATGGTCAAATTGACCGATATAGCAAAAAAATAAAAAAACACATTGAAACGTAAACATATGATTTGAAAGGATTCAATAAATAATACTGAACCTGCGGTAGATAAAACTAGAATTAGGGTTTGGTACCAATTTAACAATGAAACTAGCCTAATTGATTTTAAGAATAAAGTATTATGAACTAACTTTTAAGATGTCGTTAAATCTATTGTGACGGTAAGGGACAGAGTTTAACGACTGCCCTGCGGTATATTCCGGAGTTAGTTTTAACTTCTGCAACGCGGATCACCCCATCTGCCCCGGGGTAGACATTGACTATTACCCCAATAGGCCATTGAAGTGGCGCGATGTTACCAGATTCGCATTTGTATTCCATTTCTGGTGAGCTTGCAAAGTATTCAAATACTCAATTCGCCATCGGTTCCAGAACGTCTGAACCAGACGATCCACGAGATGTTTGCATTGTACCAAGTTGACTGGCTCGTCTGACAAATCAGCAGCGGGTAAAGATTTTAAGAGAGTGAGCGTTAAAAAATGCGCGGGGGTTAGCGGCAATGGAGCCGAAACGTCGTTAACGCTAAGTACAGATAGCGGGCGTGAATTTAGAATTGCTTCAATCTGAGAATCTGGCTCGTCTGACAAATCAGTAGCGGGTAAAGATTTTAAGGGAGTGAGCGTTAAAAAATACGCGGGGGTTAGCGGCAATGGAGCCGAAACGTCGTTAACGCTAAGTACAGATAGTGGGCGTGAATTTAGAATTGCTTCAATCTGAGAAAGCACTGTTTGCATCTCTTCATACGTCAGTAGAGAGGTGCCTACTATTTTATTTAAATAACCTTTCAGGCATTTAATGTTACTTTCCCAGATCCCACCAAAGTGAGGAGCTTGCGGTGGATTCATTTTCCATTCAATTCGATTCTCCAACAGATTGTCTGAGAATTCCTTTTTGTAATTGGGTGACTCTATAAGTTCAAATAAAGACCGTAAATGGGATTTAGCTCCCACAAAGTTCGTCCCATTATCGGAGTACATTATACTCACAGGACCTCGACGAGAAAGGAAACGCTTGAAAGCGTTGAGGAAGACTTCGGTGGAAAGATCCGAAGCGAGTTCAATATGAACTGCGCGGGTCACCAAGCAAATAAATAAGCAAATGTATGCCTTTTGACTTCGCACTCCCGACGTCTATAAGGGATTATTTGAAGCGGGCCCGCGTAGTCAACCGCTATGTGAAGAAAAGCCTTAGCTTCGCGGACGCGGCATGCAGGTAAATCTCCCATTATTGGGAATTGCGGTTTGGGATTGACTTTGAAGCAAGTATTGCACTGATGCTCACGTTTCCGAAGAAAGTATCCAAAATCTTTGTCTTAGCAGCGACATCAGTAACGTAGGACCCGTATGTAGGTTTCTGATGTGGTACTATTCAGATTAATTTTGGCCATGAGCTAACACGAGAGGCTAGTGCACACAATAACGGAGGAGCAATTGTTTTGAGGCGGTTAATGTCTTGAACGGACATCAAAATTTTTATTTTCCGTTCGGGAGGATCAGTCACAGATTTCGTATTAAAACGTTGTAAAGGCCAATCACTTTTAGGTAATTGGGTAAATACGGGGCCATTAAACCATAACGGATGGTCTATTAGTTGAGCGGGCGTAAGACCCCGCGACAAGCAGTCGGCGGGATTGTCTTGACCTTTTATATAATGGAAGCATTCAGCCCCCAGATGGTTTTGTATTTGTGAGACACGGTTGGCAACGAAGGTCTGCCATTTTGCGGGCAGTGAATTTATCCACGCTAGAGCAACCGTGCTATCGCAAAAAGCTAAAGTCGTATGAGCTTTTGAATTTGATGTGTAGGTATTACTGACCGTATACATTAATCGTGCAAGTACTAGCGCTCCACGTAGTTCTAACCGCACAAGTGAAATCGTCTTAGCCGGAGCGACCTTGGATTTAGCGCATAATAAATTAATTGTGGTTTTATCAGTATTCGGACAGTAAACATGTAGATAAATAACACCTCCAAATGCGCGTTCGCTTGCGTCTGAAAACCCGATAAGCGTTAATACACACTGGGGTTCGATTCCTAAAAAATGAGGAATTTTAATAGATTGCAGTAATGGAAATTCTTTTTTAAACTGTCGCCAAAGTGTGACAACTGTTTCAGGAGGAGTATCATCCCAATCCAGGTTATACTCCCATAGAGATTTAATTATCAGCTTAGCCAATAATACAACTGGTGCGGCAAAACCCATCAAATCCCAAAGACGAGCAATCGTCGAGAGAATGTTTCGTTTAGTACACGTTCTTTCGTCGGTGTGTACGACAAATACGAACTGATCAGAAGCGGGTATCCAATGAAGCCCTAGTATTTTCAGGTTTTCATCGGGATTAAATTCCACGTGTTCCTTAACACTTTTGATATCAAAAACGAAAAAAGTGTGTGCAAATTCAAAAAAAATTGTTCATGTTTATTCACAAAAAACAAAGTAGTCATAGTGAATAATATCGTATGGTAATATAATATCATGTAAATGTTAGTATTGCAATCTAATGTAATCTAAGGTTATGAAATGTAAAAACTATGTAATATAATGTACAAAGTACAAAATTCAATATTCTAGTTAAGTAAGTGAAAATGTTATTTTCTTTTTTACTGGAATAAAAACTTATGAAAAAAAAAAACACAACGAGCTGTAGGAATTGTGGATAAAAACTTTGGAGAGTTAGAAGAGAATTTTACAAGATCGAATCCTCCCGCGGCGAATAGTTGAATCAATTCCGTAGACAACTCGGAAGCTTCCTCGACCGACGAGCAACTGGTGACGAAATCGTCCATGTAGAATGAGCCCTTTTCCACCAGGTTTGCAGCAAGTGGGAAACGAGGTTTTTCATGTGAAGCAAGTTGAAGCAATGTATGCATTGCAAGGAATGGACTGCAAGACATGCCGAACGTGACGCGATTAAATTCAAACAATTGCAAAGGGTCACTATCGTTAAATCTGTACAGCATGCGCTGATAACGTCGGCATTCTTCTTGCACCACAATTTGTAGATACATTTGTTTTATGTCAGCGGTTATAGTTATGGCGAATAATCGGAAATTGAGGATAACGCGAAATAAATCACCTTGTAAATTCTTTCCGGTATGTGGGATGTCATTAAGCGAGTAACCCGAATCGGATTTCATACTAGCGTCTAGCACCATGCGAATTTTAGTAGTCAGTTTATCTTCACGAACTACAATGTGATGCGGTATAACATAATGAGGTAAGTCAGAATTGTCGACCGGCGAAATGTACCCTTTCTGTAGGTATTCGCGCAATATCTTGTCGTATTCTAACTTTATTGCAGGTTGAGATATTAAGCGGCATTCGAGAGATCGAAACCTACGTTCGGCGGTGGGTAACGATTCACCGAGAACAGAGGGACTGTTTCGAAACGGCAACGCGACGATATAACGACCTGCCGTGTCACGAGAAGTAGTAAGTTTAAACATATCCTCACACTCTTGTTCCTCAGGCGTTAAAAACTTCTCATCTGGAATGTCTTCCAATTCGAAGAAGCGCGAAAGGCAAAATTCATCATTTTGCGTGAACGTACAAAATGATTGCGTGGTGTTTATACTTGGGTTTTCAATCATCGTTGGGGCAGTACCCAAGATGAGATATCCCAAAGTAGTTTCGATAGCAAATGGCTGGCCGAGAGAACCTGATATTTTGTTTGCCTTTAGAATGCGAGCAAACATGTCACATCCCAAGATGATATCAATCTCACCGGGCGTACAGAATGTTGTGTCTGCTAAGGGCAAATTGTCAAGATACGACAAAGAGGAGCGGTTAATGTTAACAGTAGGCAACTCACTGGTTATGGTTTCTACTACATATGGTTTAATCGTATACGACTGAGTGATGTCATAGCGGGAGAGTAATTTTAAGCAAGTTACGCCATTTGTCACATTTCTTACGTCACCTATTCCCGTGACGTAAGTACTTGGAGATGACTGCACTGTAAGATTCAAGCGTGAACAGCATTTGCGCGTAATTATGTCCCTTTGGGAGCCGCTATCTATTAGAGCCCGTATCGTCTGTACCTGGCCTTTAGCGTCTCTGGTAGTGCAAACAGTCGTTCCTAAGAGTGCAGTAGTATTTGCACTAGGGCATGAATTTGTTACACATAACGAAACCGGATTCGAAGAATTTAAGTAATCATTATCGGCATCCGTTTGTGACGCGGGAGATGGTATTGGGTCTGTTTGTGACTTCCGCCCATCAGTTTGTTTGAAATGCAACAAACTATGATGGTTGAGCGTGCATGTTTTGCATGTACTCTTCGACTTACAAGCTTTCGTGATGTGCCTAGTACTGAGGCAGTTCACACAAACTCGAATCTTCGATGACTTAATACAGTTAAATCGCTCGCGTGGTTCTAGACTTGTGAATTTAGAACATTGGTATAAAGGGTGCAATCCCTTTTGACAGCAAAAAAAAATTTCGATGGAGTGATTATCGATTTTTTCGACATTAATAAATGCCTTTGCGGAATTAGTTTTTTGCGGTTTAGCAGTATAATTATTATTTTAGCCAAGACGGCTCGATGTCGGTTGCGTGATTTGTGCGCGATTAAGAATTCATTGCTGTACTCTTACGAAGTCGATTAGTTCCGCGCTGGACGGTAGATTTTCATTATTTTTAATAGAAGATTCAAAAGCCTTTACAGTCTCTATGTCAAGACGTTTAAGGCCCAGTTGCAACAATATGAATTCTGCGAGGTATTTTATTTTTAATTGCTTCAGCGCGGCGATGTTAGTGGAGTATGCATCTGCAAAATTCTCTAAAGAAGCGGGCGTGGCCGAGTTAACTGGAGGTAATTTCAGCAATTGGTCAAAGTATAATTCAGCAAGAACGCGTTGATCATTATACTTGGTACACAATGCGTCCCAGATAACTTGATAATTTGTACCTGTAGGCGTAATAGCTTTGCAAATACTTAATGCTTTTCCGGTTAATTTAGACATCAGATACTGCATTTTTTCCATATCATCCAGAGAATCATTCAAATGTATAACCGAATTATATGTTTCATAAAAAAGAGACCAACTATCTAAATTCCCGTTAAAGCACGCTATTTCCAATGTGGGTAGCTTAATTTGACGGCGAGGTTTCGCAACTGGGTTTGACAGCATATTTGCTTTGGTATATTTAATAACACCGAAGAGTTCTTCAAATGCATTTAATTGAGTGTATTCAGCGATTGCTTCCAGATTCGATTCCAGTTCGCAATCCACCTTTTCATCTAATATTGTTATAAATTCAGAACGAATTTTTTCAACAGTAGTTGCGCCTGATAAAAAAGATTGGCGATCGTAAATGCTCTCCGAAGCTTTCCTTTTCTTGTCATACACCGACTGTAAGCTCGCAAAACTAGCTGATAGTTTAGCATTTAAGCGTTTGAGACGTCTTTCATCCCGAGACCACCCGGATGACGCGCTCGTAGCCATTTTCTTTATTCCGGTTATATTTACAAAATATGAAACGTAAAACAACTAAAAATGCGGTTAAAATAATGTGTCTGTATTATTTATGCGGAATTAATTAATTAATATTTGATTTATTCAATTAATTCACTGTGATCCGCTCTCTGGGTTAAATTGACTGTTGCGCGGTGTAAAGGTTAACGGAATACGCCGTCCAAAATGCGGGTAAAGAAAGTTATTTATTGCGTTTATTATCATTGACAAATTATAAATATTGCGATGGTATAATTGTATTTTATAATGATATACCCAATAATAAAAATATTAAGAAATAATCGTACTATTTCTAAGGTAGGTAGATGCGATTTTATCAGCAAGATACAACTACATAAGTTATCAGAAATAAATATCAAAGGATGCCTCGTATTTATTTATTCTAACAGCGGGTAAATATGTTATTTCCAGCGTAATAAAATAAGTATAGGAAACAAAATTACTCATGTAGGTATATCAAACCGTTGAATGCGGGTAATTATTTATATGCGATGTTATAAAACGTAATCTCACTCTGCTGAATTTTATTTATATTATGGTTCAAAATATACGGCTCGCTAGGATCAAGAATGAATGGTATTTATGTTGTGAGAGTGGATTGATATGTTTGTGTAAAAGAATGACTGGCGGAAGACCTTGATTTTGTGTTACTATCACTGCTTAAAAATGATAAAGATACATGTTGCATAGAAAGGAAAAGGACTCACCGGAAAAGGATAAGAACTTGTAGGCTGGCAATGCACTTGTATGCTTCCTTTCCCATCCAACAGGCACAAAACAGTAATAGGCGTGAGGTTCGTTTATTTTATAATACACGGCGGAGTTGTTTTAATGGCGATTGACCGATAGCGGAAGCACAATGCTATATGTTGCGGCGGGAGTTTATTGCAGACTGAGTAAGATTGGCGGGTAGGCAAATAGGGATAGGTAGGAAAAGGAACTTGCAACAATATTAATACCAATCTCAAGCAGTGACAGTATGTATGCGTGCTATGTAGGTATGTGTATGTGTAGGTATATGTATGGGCGTAACCATTCTTTGATTGTCTTATATACGGCCATACTGAGGCCAACTTCCAATTTCAAACGTTCGGATGATTGTGTTGAGGGGTAATTCGTGCGTTGGCAGTTCGAGTTGGAAGGTTGGCGGTGTGGAAGTAGCATATCTTTATGCATGAATAACTTTTGAATTAAGAAATTACTAAAAACTGCTGAAAACAAAAGAGTGTTGTTTACTTGCCACATTATGTCTTGAGTTTGTGAGACAATGGCAAGTCTATATATAAAACGTCATTGCTCTGGAAGGGGGGAAGAGGTGGTGAATAGGTAGGTTTGGAAGTACCTGCTTATTCATGTCAGGTCAGTAAACCAGAGTAAAGACATTCAGAAAGGTACCTATCTCTAATGTAATCTCGCCAGGGTGGCACTGAGGGTGTATATCGACGGTCACGAAGAACAATGTCGGATGTGCGATTTTGTAGTTTTGCAGTAGAGCTGTTCATAGTTTCGTTTCTGCATTTTTACTATTTTTGAGATTACGAATTATAGTGCATAAGAAAAATATACATATTTCATTTCATGTCATCCAAATTTACGAAAATTCAGATATTTAAATCAATATTAATAGTATAGGATCCCGATATAAAACGACCTTCACCGAGATGTTTATTTGATGAAACGTATTTTATATTTAATTTAATATATCAATAAATATATTGCATATGGGTTGCCTAACAAATTTTAGTCCAGGATATGATTAATTAATAATTTTAAAAATAATTTTTTTTTAAACATTTCACCAGTTTGATTATTAGACAAATTCTATACCAATCGAAAGTATGAAGCCCATAGAATATGCAAACATTAGGTTGCCTATTCTTTTCCGGTCACAACTCTCGGGTAGCCAGGTATAAACAGGTAAATCGATACTAGCATTTTGCACCGGTCTGATTATTGAATTAAAATTAAATTAAATTAAATATTATTTCATTATGAACACGGCGGTATCAAAATATACACACATAAATAATTAATTGATTAAAAAAAAAAAATTTAATAACTATTCCTCTATTTTAATAATAAAGTACTCCAAAATGATGCACAGCATATTCGAGTCTATCGGTATCCTTTTCATTTTCAAGAACAAATAGCATGCCCACTCTCTTTCTTTAAATGGACGGACTTCAAACAGCTGCTATGTTGTGTCCTCTTCTATCGCATGGGATGGTTGGTTGAGACCCCTCAGTCGCACACATTCACTCAAACAGGTGAAATGTTAAATTATTTTTTTTAAAATTATTAATTAATCATACCCTGGACTAAAATTTGTTAGGCAACCCATATGCAATATATTTTTTGACCTATTAAATTAAATATAAAATACGTTTCATCAAATAAACATCTCGGTGAAGGTCGTTTTATATCGGGATCTTAGACTATAAAGTAATCCAACACCGCTATTTTCAATTTTTAGCAGATCCGACATTGTTCTTCGGGACCGTCGGTAATTATGTACTTCTTTTATCATTTCATTTTATTTTATTCAAGGTAATAATATCAATATAAATTTTATAGTTAAAAACAATTGTTGACTGCAAAATTTAATAATAAGTATTAAGTAAAAAAATAAAATATATTAGGCATGCTTCTTTTAATACAATAAATACATCGGATAGATAAGTTAAACAACCAATAATCATAATTTATAATCTTAATATAATAAACATAACCAAGCAATCATAATTTAAGTATACAATTATTATAACATTTTATTTTAAATAAAATCTTCAAATACTTATTGGATATTTATGTATGTGCTAAGAAAAATAACAACTACTACAACAGCGGTTGTCGCCTTTTTGAGCCTGCGTACCCCTTGACTCTTACTACAAATTTGTTGTACCATACCCTCTTTCTATCTAGTGTACATGTGTAATGAAAGACATGTTTCATTTGTAATTTTTAATACTCTCATTGTTACTTGAATTTAACAATCAAGCCACAAAAATACAATTAATGCAATTTCATACAGTACCTTTGGGCGTTGAGCTGTATTTTAAAACCTACATTATATTGCGTACCCCCAATTTTCACTTAAAAGGGGTACATACAAGGGGTACGCATACCACAGGTTGAAAACCACTGTACTACGTCATCAAAAAGTGACTAGAAACTACGTATGTATATTGAAAACTAATAGAAATGTATTGTGGTCCTGTTCATGTGCCAAAAGTATGCTTACTTTTTCCTTAGTAATTGATTAAACATTTCCAAATACCGAAAATCACATTTCTATGGAATTCTAGTGGAAAAGAGCATTATTGAAATATTAAAAAACTTAAAATGAAAATTTTCAAATGATTTATAAAAGTACACAGCAATCATTAACTCACATCAAGATAATAAATAATGATAAAATACATTAAAAAGGAATCACAGAGAGAGAAGGAAGTTGATTATTTTGTTGTTGAAATAGTAGTTAATTATAATGGAAGTAGAAAAATATCTTATTTTGAAAATTGATATGTTTTATTAACAAACAGTTTTGTGATTATTGGGGACTTTCACTTGATGCGAAGTATTGAAGAATTTAAAATAAAATACATAAAGACTGCTCTGATTAAATTATGCTGTTTTTTACCAAATTTTCTACACAACTGATTGAAGAATTGTCAGCATTTTTTTTTGATTTACCAATGTAATTTGTTCTAACCAGTTATCACTTTGTGATGGCATTATTTATATTATTGAAAAGACAAATAACTTAGTTTATATCACTTTATTTTTGAATACACAATATTTTAAAATAACTTTATGTAAATTTAGGGTTAAAAATAATTAATACACGTTTGTAAGGCATCGCAGATAAAAAATTTGAACACTATCTAGATAGCATTTAGGTCGTGTTTGAATCTTGCAATTGTATAGTCGAAGTATGAAACAGTTAAAAGTGACCGAATTGGATAGCTCCTCAGTTGGTAGAGCATTTGTCATGTAAGCAGAAGGTCCTGGGTTCGAGTCCCAGAGGTGCCAATATCTTTTTCTGATTTTTCTGTCTCTAGATTTTCGATCGAGTTTCGCTAATAATATTGTCTGTATTTAATTCAAAATTTTGAAATTTCATAAATAAGAAAAAATGTTAATATCAAAATAAATATAATTAATAAGCAACTTTTTGTCAATATACGATCTTTTAAATATTTTCCCACTTAACCGGTCTTTTGCTTTCCTAATTCTATTACACTTTCCCCCTCACACCTCTCCCCCTTCCCTCTACCCTCACTACAAAGGTGACATATATATGTAAGGCCCATTAACCGGTGACCGGGAATTCAAATTTTGTCAAAAGATATGTACACGGTAGAAATTCGGGTAGCGGCGGCTTAAGTTTATTAGCAATAAAAATGCACTACTGCGCGACGATAAGAAAAAAACATTATGTCCTTTTTGTTCATAAGTATTTATAGTTTTTCAATAATATCTTAGAAAAATAAAAGTGTAAAAGAATTTTGAAATATATTTGTTTGTAAAACCATAAATAAACAAACTGAAGTATTTGCATCACAAAACACGTGCGAGGATTTTTTTAAATGGAGTTAATGATTTTATTTTTTTTTTAAAGTAAAATTAAAATTATTAAAAGCAGCTTTCCCAGATAATTTATCGATTTATTTTACTGTGATTATGATTATGATTTGAAATGTGTGTTGTATAATACAACATCTTGTTTAAAAATTTAAAAAAATCTGTGACTTATTTCCAGTTATGTCTTGTTATTCCCCCTTAACTTTAGTGTACATTTATTCCTGACGATGTGAACAGCATTCAAGAAACATGCAGATTCTGTAAACAGGATGTTAAGGGGTAAACTTGACTTTTTTTTTCTTCTTCTTATTTTAACTAGTTCTCCATCGAAGCCAGAGTTAAGTTAGCCTCTCAAAAACTGGGCATACTGTACATACTTTAATAGTACACAACTGCTAACTCTTACAAATTACAAGTGCGCCCCACGGTTGAATTTGGCAGCCACCTCTGGTCTGGAGTTCCAAAATAACTTCGAAAAAAAATCTCGACTCTGTGCAGAAACGGTCAGTACGCCTGATAGATTCTCCTAGATAAACCAACGGATTGCAATCTTTAGAGCACAGGCATCGGGTGGGAATGCTATCCTTGTTCTACCGGTATTTCAATGGAAGATGCTCTGAGGAACTAGCGTCATTGATCCCTTCGGCACCGGTGCATAGTCGGAAAACATGCCAGACGCGTGTCCAACATATGTACACGGTTGACATTTGTAACATGAAAACGGGTCGCTTCTTCGACTTGTTCTCGTGTTCAACAGTTCGGCTGTGTAACGATTTGCCGGCCTCTGTGTTTCCTCCTTCTTACAACATGTGTCTCTTCAAGACCAATGTTCATTCCTTCCTCTCCTCAAAAAGACCCTGGAGTAATTTCCCTCAGGCCCTGAAGGAAATTATTTTCCTCAGGGCCTCCTGTGTGGAGTTAATGTAAAAGAAAAGTTCTGACATCATTTGGTGTAAAAAATAAAAATGAAATTTTGGTCTCCAGTAACATTTTTAATGCATATGGTTTTTCATCTACAAATATAAATAAAATCACTAGGTACTGAAAAGTAGCTCGGCTGAGTGACCAGTGACGAAATATGGAAGAATTTTTTTGGTTTGATTATGAAAAAAAAGACATAAAAAAATCACTGCGACAAAAATTTCATTTACTCCAAACAATGTCAGGAATCACTGGTTAAAGTCAGGTAAGTCTCACTTCCTGTATAAAAATAAAGTGATAACTAAGTTATTAATTTCTTTATTAGCAATTTAAAATATCTAATAAATTATTAAAAATGTTCTCAGAAACATACACAATTTAATTATATCGTGTTTAAAGTAAAATTTAAGCACCTCTACAACAACTGGAGAAATTTTTGACATATATTGGCGCCATTTTAAATGTCTCCGATTGCTTTTCGGATAAAAAAGGCAATTATCTCCTGATTCGGCAATTTAAAAAAAAAAAATTGTATTTCCCACGATTGTCATTTTGGACTTAAAACGAATCTATTGAAATGCTTTAAATAATTTTTTTAAATATTTAGTCATGCAGAATTTCTGATCAGCTGTTTACGGTTAAATGAAGTCCTTTTTCCATAGATATGCACCTTTCATTATCAAGTAAACCACAGACAATACATAAAAATCGAAAATATTCTATGTTGGCTCGAATAAGTACCTCTCACGGCAATTTCAAAGTAACAACTACGCAGGATTCGCGCGGTTATAAACTTTACGATTTTTTAATATTTTTTTTATAAATCCTACAAATATGAGATAAACAGTAAAATACAGATTAATTCATTGGCTATTTAGCACTATAATAATTTTTTTGCCTTCATGTTAAAATTCGAAGGTATTATTTTTTTAATGTTGGCGAAAAATTTAAAAAATGATCTTCTGAAAACGTCGAGCAAACGGAGAAAAAAGTTTAAAAATGCGCTGTCGCTCCAGTGGATAATGACCTTTAATATTTCACACCAAGTATGAGTCACCATGTACATTAATATATTAAATATTTTCACAAAATACATACATCGGGTAACTGGTACAAAATATTATTCTTTTTAGGGAATATATTCTTGTTCAGACAAATTACACAAAAAATGTAAATACATATTGGTATATTTAATTTGCCTAAGAAAATAAATAAAAGACATTAAAATACTGTATAAATAAGTAAATACATTTATAAAATACATATCAGTTTTTTGTGCTTGTGACAAAACAAATATTAAAAAATTCGAATGAAACCCACTCCAGAGCAAAACGGTGATATTATTTACGTACATAATAATGGTGATATTATGTAAAAATATAAATTAATATAGTTACTTAAACAATGTTTCAAAACCAATTTTAACACTAATTGTGAATGAATGTAACTTAATGCATATCAAGGGATCCATACTGTTTTGCGATGGGAGATACTTTTTACCCAAAATATAAATAAAAAAATTTGGTGTTATTTTTCAGTTCTACAAAACTTTGACCACTAACCTCTTGTTCGCCACCATATCCTGAAGGACACAAGTAAAAAATCATTTCTCTGAATACAAATAGCTAACTACATAAGGTATATACTATTTTTGTATATATTAACAAATTTTCTGGTAAGACAAATTTACAAAAAAACAAATAAGTTATGTCGAAAGTGGAATCAGATGGCTAATGGTGAAAATTTTGCATCGTGGTTAATAGATAAGCTCGAAAGCAACCAATTTGTCCTAAGGCCAGGATATATTTTTTCCGGTGACCGGTCAACTCAGAATGAAACAAACTGAGAACCACCTCAGAAAGGTCATAAAGAGTGATGATAAAAAAATATAAAAAATCAGTTAAATAGATTACGTTAGATTAGATTAGAGCGGCTATTTTAAAATTATTTTTTTCATAGCTTTTAATGACTTTTACGAGGTGTTGAGTTGTCTTGATTCTGAGTTGGCATTTTATTTATTTATTTACTTGCATGGAACCATTTTTTACCATCCATGGTTGTAAATTTAAAATATAGAAATAATTAACTATTGAAATTGACCAAAGTTTGTCCATGATCGACAAGTTGGGAACCCTTGATATATACAATGCTATACGGCCAGTAAACAAGAGAAAGATAAAAAACATTATCATTGTTTTTTTTTGTCACTTTAAAATATATAAATTACTACTCACTGGAGAAGAAATCAATGCTAAACATAATAAAAAACCTAAATCCCCAATACATACATACATAATATTAATTAACTTTTTTTAATATGTAAGCATATTTTTAAATGGTCCAATCAATAAATAAATAATGAATTAAGAGATAAAATTAACATTTAAGCATTCATCCAATAAATTGAATACTTGATAATTATATTTACACTAAATATAATTTTTATTTTATTTTCTGTCTATACAAAACACACATAAATATGAGGTCATTTATTCATAGTAAAAATCTCTTAGAAAAATACACGGATAACAAATGAAGGTATGAACAATCTGCGTAAAAGCAAACATTAAAAATGCAATAAATGTTATTAACTATGGACAAAATTAAGCATTTCCACACACGCTTTCAACTATACACTTTTCTTTTGTGTCCATGGACACAAATCATCGCAGGCGTCGTCACAGCACATTTTTTAGAATGAATAGTAACCTTAAAATTCTAATAATCTTTCTATGAAAGTTTGAAGGGAAACGATATTAGGTAACAATATTGTTACAAATAATTCCATAATCACATGTTTACCTTTAAACAGACCTTCATTCTCTGTCATTCAAACAACATATAACCATAATGTTTTTTCTAAATTTAAAGTACAATTCCAAAACATTGTTTTATTTTATCCACTGGAGCGCTTTTTGCCACAATTGGCACTATTTAAAATACCTCGGATTGCTTTGCTGCCAATTTTTGGCAAATTTTCCCTTATTTGTAAGTAATTAGGTAGAAATTTATGATTTTATAATATATTTTTTTAAATCCTACAAACATGTGATAATCAACAAAAGATAGATGAATTCATTGGCTATAAAGAACTATAATCAGTTTGTATGTCTCCATAATAAAATTCGGCGGTATGATTTTTTTAATGTGGGCGGAAAATATTCAACCAAAAAATCTCGAGCAATCGTATAATTTTTTTAAATTTAAATTGCGCTGTCGCTCCAGTGACAAAATGTGTTACAGCGAATATTTATATGAAACTTTGATTTTGTAAAAATTGAACTAAATGAGTTGTAATTGCTGATACCGAACAGGATCTTTGTCAATAAATAGACTATTTTGTAGATCCATAGTAAAATCAGTTCAACAGAAAGTCATTCTTTTCATATTTGATGATGAATCCTATTTGCCCCAAAATGTATTGTGAATGGAGTTTCATATTGCTTCACAGATCTGACTCTCCACTTACAATAGACATAAACAAAGAAGCGTGACAAACAACTTGGAAACTAATAGATCATCTCTTTGTTTAAAGAGATTCAATCGTCACAACCAGACAGACAAAAAAAAGCAAAGGCAATAAAGATGAAACTAAAAGACGGAATTATTAATAAGATGTAAAGACTATAAAATAGACTGCCAAACAATGACAGTAACCTCGTAGGTATCGCAATCAGAGTTGAGTCGAAGACAATACTCATAACCACACCACTCGAGCGATAGCTAATCAAATTTATGTAAGGGATTTGAATTAACTAAAGTGAATTGTAAATTTTATTATATTTTAAATTCTTTTATAAAACCCAAAAATTAATGGTGAAATCTAGGTAGATTCATTGGTTTTAAGCCATAGTAAGTAGTTAACGCGTTTCCGAATTAATATTTTTAATGATATTAATTAAATGAAATGGCTGAATCGAAAACCGAACATCTGGAACTCTCCATCGCTCAAGTGGACTTGACTTAAGATTCAAACTTGAAAATTTTTTGGAAGGTTCAAATTTGATGATCATTATAATACGTACAATAATTGTCGTCCCTTTCTTACTAAAAATAAGTAGGCATAACAAGACAAAAGGCTGTTTCGCAAAGACATCACTGTCGAAAGTGTATACTTATGCACCAAACAACACACAATCCTAGCTTGTGTTGTTTGATTAGGTATAACTTACCTTATCAAGTTATTTGCGAAAAAATTCGTTACATATCATCATAAATCACAACATGTAATATAATAATGTACAGTGAATTCTTTGAGAGTAAACAGTGTTCAACTCAAAGATTAGACTATCTTATGCCCAAGCTGGTCACAAATCACATCACAAAGTACTTTGCAAAGAAACCTGAGTATGCATTAAAGCATTTCAACTTTATATAATACACCTAATAAATAGCAGTTAGGTCCAAATGTGCAATTGTGACATTTAATTTAATAACCTCTACTGTAAGTCTATAATTTTCGCAATTTATTTTATTGTCAGCAATTTACTTCAATACTGGGCCAACACTAGGTTTCCTGCACACTTTTATTTGATATTAGCCAATATAAACAATTGACTGCGAATAAAACAAATAATATTTGATTTCAAAAAGTTAACCCTGAAAAACCGGAAGTTAATTTAAAAAAATTGTATTCCCTATGTTTAAAAAAAAAATAACATAAGGGACTTACCAATAAACATGTTTTAAATTTTACAAAAGTGATAAACAAACATTAATGTATCGTAACATAAAATCTAAAAATGTGAGATACGTTTTTAGATTTTCACGGCCAAAAGTATTTTCGTTATTTGTTTTTGGGGTGTTATGCCGTGTTGCGCTATTTCCTTCTTTAGCCAACGTCTCGGAGACCATTGCAGTGTCCATTATCAGGGCAGATCCGGTAGATGTGTGACACATCTGTCGGATCTGCCCTGATGATAGACACTGCAACGCTGTCCGAAACGTTGGCTAAAGTAGGAGGTAGCGCAACACAGCATAAAACCCCAAAAAAAAATAACGAAAATCTAAAACTCGTTTATTAGTAAGGGGTAATCCCACACTGTTGAACCATAATAAATCTCACCTCAAGAAATTAGTTTTAATTAAAAAACTTTGTGTTAATAAGTCCGTTTTATTTATGTATAAACTAGCCTGTCATTTAAGTAGGTTTAAATAAATCCTTTGTTAAACAAGCGTGTTAATGGTCCTGCTGCTGAGAGCTCCGTTGCAACTTCTTTATCTGTCCAAGCGACATTTATGAGACACAAAGTTAGGCTATAAAAAACGGAGGTATCAGAGTTATGCCTTTAATCAAATCTGTCTTGCAACCAGCCCTGCGCGGTACAATATATTACCCTGACTTGCTAACCACAAAACTAAGTCAATTGGATAAGAACTAAGAGGACATGAACTATTGTGGTCTATCAGGTGCATTGTCACTGTCCAGGTCTTCCTGCTCAATGCTGGAGTTGGAGATAAGTTTGCGCACGGAGATGTGATTTTTATCGTCGTTGGATGACTCACTCCGTGCGTGGGAGTTGTCACACGTAAACTGCTTGCACAGCACTATAACCTGGAATTGTATAAAATTTTTAGAATTAATACATGTCATTATGTAATACATATCATTCTCTACCTTTCGTCATTACAAATTTGGGCAAATAATGGTACAAACCTACAAAAGAGGCTATTCTTATTATGTTGTTCACAGATTTACTCAATTTTATTGTTTCATTAAAAATTAGAAGTATATTTAATATAAATTATACATCAGAAGACAAACAAAAAATAAATGATTTAACTTTTTATCTAAAATATTAAAATTCAAATTGGACAGTTCCGAACTCCTGCAACTTACAAACCTACACACACCAACAAGAATAACATGGTACAATACTCTTTTGCCATTCCCCGATACAGCGCGCGGCGGTTTCACAGAATGAGAAACCGATACTTAGGCGTTATTCATGTTTAATGTTGTAATTTTGTAAGTAAATCTGATCACCCTATTTTAAAATTTTTGTTCCTGATATTTTTTTTTATCACAACTTTTTTGTTTTTATTTCTCACTGCACTTTTAAATTTTTGTTGCTTTTATTTTTATTTCATGTTTGAATTTTTGTTTTCTATCGTAACTTTATTTATTTTATATATTTCTTAGATGTTGTACTGCCTTCATCTATTAATGTAAAAGCCCCCTGGGCGTAAAATAAATAAATAATGAAATAAATATCATCATTAATACATATGTACATATCGACGGTGGAAAGGCAGAATGATTAACCACTGGAGCGACAGCGCATTTTAAAACTTTTCCTCGATTTTAATTATTCGCCAACATTAAAAAAATTATACCTTCGAATTTTAACATGGAAACATAAAAACTTATTATAATGATCTGCAGCCAATGAATTAGCCTGTATTTTACCATTGATCTCATATTTGTAGGTTTTGATTTGAAAAAAAAAAAAATCGTAAAGTTTATAACCGCGCGAATCCTGCGTGTTTGTTACTTTAAAACTGCCGTGAGGGGTACTTATTTAAGACAACGTAGAATATTTTCGATTTCTGTATGTTGTCTGTGGTATACTTGATAATGAAAGGTGCATATCTTTGGAAAAGGGACTTAATTTTAACCGTGCACAGCTGATCAAAAATAAGATGTGAAAAAAATATTGGAAAAAATTATTTTAACATTGTTCTAAAATAGTCTACGAAGTTCAGATTTGCGACACCTATGGTCATAGTAGATAAAGCCAATAGATTTGTTTTAAAATAATTGGCTGGCCGGGGAAATGTTTTAAATAATTACAATACATGTTTTACGAATGGTAGGAAAATGTAACCCAATTTTGGATCGCTATCAATCGCAGAAAAATTTCCATTTTTCGCTTTTCTTAATCGCTCCAGAGGTTAAAAGCTCACCAGGATTATCATTGGTTTTGGCAATGTTTCCTGGTTCCAAAATGAGGCTCCCAGGTATCTGAGCTTTCTTCCCTTCAAGGAGGAACATTGGCACCATAGGTGAATTGATTTTCTTCAACCTCTTCATATTTCTATTAAAGCTAAACTAAAATCAGGCCCTGCAGGTGGCTTTTTGATAGGCTTCACCCGATTTAGTAATGCCTACTTAATACATGTATGAAGTATAATTTCATTCATTTGAAATTCACTGGATGAATGTAAACTAATTTCTACTAAGGGAACGTACCCATAAATTTTTAACCCCCCCCCCCCCCCCCCCCCCGTGACCAAAAACCTAAGCAACCCGCCGCTCATTGTATGGAGCGTGACATTTTGAAGACCCCCCCCCCCCTAAACGTGTCACGTAGTATGAGTACGTTCCCTAAGTAACAAACTCCCATTGACTTTTTCTTCTGGGAATATCGGTAAATATTATTTATTAACTAACTAACTAACTAACTAACCATCACGCCTTTCCGCAGGGGTAGGCAATGAGGATGCACGCCAAATAACTCCTTGCCTCGTTCACATTCATACATCGTCTCTTACATGCTCTTCTATTATTCTAATTCTTGATATGACCCAACTCAAGTATCTGATTCACTTGGTCATGCCATGTCTTTTTCGGGCGTCCCCGACTTCTTCTACCATTCACATTTGCGTAATATATTCTCCTTACACTCCTTTCCTCGTTCAGTCGCTCTACATGCCCAAACCATCGGAGCGTTCCTTTCTTATTATGCTTACAATAGCCTTGCATTCTTTGCGGATCTCCACGTTTCTCACACAATTGTACATGGTTTTGCCACACATACGCCTCAGGGATCTCATTTCTACAGCATTCAGTTTACATTCATCCTTCCTCTGCCAGTTCCATGCCTCACTGCCATACATCAGGGTAGGTACTAGTACTCCATTATGAATGGCTAGCTTCGCTTCTTTGGAGAGTTTTTTATAGGCGCCAATGGCGTTCAGTCTTCCATTAATAGAGTTACCTGCATTCACACTTCTTTCAATATATCTATCAGCCTTCCCGTCTCTCGTAAACATACTTCCCAAATTCACAAATTGCTACCAAATTGCTACAAATTACCACCTGCTACAAGTATTCATCATTGACAACTATGTTGCACATTGTTTTCATACTCTCTCTTTCAAACACCACGACTTTAGACTTACTTACATTCATCCTTAACTCATTATTCATACATACGAGGGTGGTCTGAAAAGTTTCCGACCTGAACATGAAGATGGCAGCACTCATCAATAAAAGCTAGTGAATGTAGTTGAGTATCTTTTGACAGTTACTCACCAAAGTTTCAGCCATTTTGGACGCGCAGTTTTTAGTTGACAGTCGTTTGAGTGAGTCGATGTGTGTGTTTTTGTGACAATGGAAAAAATTGATTATCGAGCTGTTATTAAATTTTTGATTTTTGTTTTGTGCGCAGTTTTTAGATAAGGAAACAAAAAGAAGTCGCTTAGGGCTAGATCTGGTGAGTAAGGCGGATGGTCAAGCAGTTTAAATCGTAATTCGTGGATTTTTGCCATGGCATCCGCTGAAGTGTGAGACGGCGCGTTGTCTTGGTGAAACAGGATTTTTGGTCTAACGTGAGCAAACGCGGCATCCAATGCGCGGACAGCTTCGTTATGTCTAAATCTTGATTTAATATTGGACATTTTCATAACCTCTGCTATCTTTCTCACTTTAATTCAGTGGCCTTTAACACTATTTGGTGAAGTTTAGCAGTGTTACCGTCAGTAGTTGCAGTTTTTGGACATCCCGAATGTTCATCCTCTCCCAAGCTCTTACGGCCATGTTTAAATTCAGCTGTCCAAAATTTCACTTTGGTAAATGATGGTGCAGAGTCCCCATACACAGAGTCCAACTCATCTTTGATTTGCGTAGGCGTATTGCCTTTCAAAAACAAAAATTTAATAACAGCTTGATACTCAATTTTTTCCATTTTCACAAAAACACACACATCGACTCACTCAAACGACTGTCAACTAAAAACTGCGCGTCCAAAATGGCCGAAACTTTGGTGAGTAACTGTCAAAAGTTGCACAACTACATTCACTAGCTTGTATTGACGAGTGCTGCCATCTTCATGTTCAGGTCGGAAACTTTTAAGATCACCCTCGTACTTCGTTCATTCTATTGGAAATCAGCACTGCATCATCAGCATACAACAGGCAACATACTTTCAGATTAGGGAACGTATCCATACTACGTGACCTGTTCAGGGGGGGGGGTCTTCAAAATACCACGCTTGGTACAAATGGCGGGTTGCTTAGGTTTTTGGTCACCGGGGAGGGGGGTTAAAAATTGCAAAAAGTTGGTCATGTAGTATGGGTACGTTCCCTTACTCAATTTGGCACCCAATCCCACCTCTTTCAATTCTTGCATACAATTACCCATGTATAGATTGAATAACCACGGTGACATTATGCAGCCTTGTTTCACACCTTTTGTGATGTCAAATCACTCCGTAAAATTGCCGTTCACCCTAATACATGCAAAGCTTCCCTCATACAGAGACGCAATTGCCTGTATGAGATTCGTATTCACTCCATACTTGGACAATATCTTCCTTTAAAATATTATTTCTTCTGGAAATTTCGGAAAATTGTTTGGAAAATAGGTTGGGAATTTTTTTGAAGACATTTATCATTTTGACATTATGTGAAGTTTCGAAATTTTCCACGCTGGGGCAAGGGCGGATCCAGGGGGGGGGGGGGGGGTCATGGGGGGCTTGACCTTAAAGTAAACTTTACAGTCAATAAGATAATAATACTATCAGATTGGATAATTTGTATAGCGCCATTTTTGTGAAAAACTTCAAGGGCTGCAAGCATGTACCTCATGAGGTGGCAGCATCCTTCATAGTCCAGCTAGCTCCCTCAATTAGTTTTTATCCATATTAAATACTATCCGATTGTTTCATTGGAGTTTAAATCATTCATGAATGCAAAATAGAGAATAAACAAGAGCAGCGTGAATGCTAGGAGCACGAAACTCGAGTCGCTTTGAAGTATCTCCGGGTACAAATGGCCTTAATGTAACGGTAGTAAGTAAATCAATATTATCAGGTTATTCATAACCTGAGAATATTTTTCATTAAAAAAATAAAATAAAATTGCATAACTTACGGAATAGTAACACATTACAGCGCCCAGCAGTCCCCCGGCCAGTACATCCCACCAGTGGTGACGACGGTCAGAGAGCCTGGTCAGCGAGCAGACCAGGGTATAGGATATTACCAGCGCCTGCAGCAGGGGCCCTGCTAGCCGGGGGCGCAGGGAGCAGGTCCTGGCTTGGAGGTAGGACTGTGGAAACAAATTATATTCATTAAAAAATAATTATCCACTGGAGCACCAGGTGCCAACAAAGGGGGTAGATTTTTTAATCCCATATTTTATCCTTTGTTTCAATTCTTACCCTTTCAAACAATATTTTACCATTCAGCTTGCAGGCTGAACTAAGCAGGCTAATAGCCCTATGATTCGCACATTCCATTTACCTTTGAATAATGGCATGATTACAGCCCTTCTCCAATCTAATGGTATGTAATCTTCTTCTAAACTCTAAACACTGGTTAAAAAGTTTGCACAACCATATGAGGATGACATGGCTATCTCCTTTAAAATATTCAGCAGCAATATTATTGAAATATATAAAGTGTATGTCAAAATAATGTTTCGGCATAATTTACGCCAAGAAATTGAAGAATAATTACCTTTCATGAACAAAACACATAATTGAAATAGCATTTCTAGTATTAGCCCTCAGACTTACTATTAATTTAAAAATCAATACACGTGTTGTAGGTAATAGCTAAACATAATGATTTTCCATTGTTTTCCAAAGTAATGACTTATCGGCAATTCACACTTAAACTAATTAGCAAATAATGATGAATCACACTTTATCGGTTGTATGAGTTTTATTCATATATTTACAATTTGACCATCGCGTTTTCAAAGATCGTAGCAGGGAGTTATTAATTAATTAATAAGTATTATTCTCAGTACTTGACTACTGAATATTTACGTATTATGTTATAACATGGACATACTTACTTATGAAAACTATTAAAAAAAGTATGTATTAACAACATTGTACAGAGTTTTGAAATAAAATACAAATAATTATTAATGAAATTACACAAAAAAAATTGTATACGAGGGTGGTCTGAAAAGTTTCCGACCTGAACATGAAGATGGCAGCACTCGTCAATAAAATCTAGTGATTGAGGTTGTGCATCTTTTGACAGTTACTCACCAAAGTTTTGGCCATTTTGGACGCGCAGTTTTTAGTTAACGGTCGTTTGGGTGAGTCGATGTGTGTGTTTTTGTGAAAATGGAAAAAATTGAGTATCGAGCTGTTATTAAATTGTTGATTTTGAGAGGCAATACGCCTACGCAAATCAAAGATGAGTTGGACTATGTATATGGGGACTCTGCACCATCATTTACCATAGTGAAATTTTGGGCAGCTGAATTTAAACGTGGCCGTAAGAGCTTGGGAGACTGAATGTTCGTGACGTCCAAAAACTGCAACTACTGACAATAACATTGCTAAACTTCACCAAATAGTGTTGGACGACCGCCAAATTAAAGCGAGAGAGATAGCAGAGGTTATGAAAATGTCCAAAGAACGTGTCTGTCACATATTAAATCAAGATTTAGACATGAGAAAGCTGTCCGCGCGTTGGGTGCCGCGTTTGCTCACGTTAGACCAAAAATCCTGTTACACCAAGACAAGGCTCCTGTTAGGCCCTCCACACAGCATCTTCAAAGATGACATAGGCCCTGAGGGAAGTTATTTTCCTCAGGGCCTCCTGTGTGGAGTTAATGTAAAAAAAAAAAAAAAAAAGGCGCCGTCTCGTACCTCAGCGGTTCCCATGGCAAAAATCCACAAATTACGGCTTGAATTGCTTGACCATCAGCCTTACTCACCAGATCAAGCCCCAAGCGACTTCTTTTTGTTCCCTTATTATAAAATTTAATAACAGCTCGATACCCAATTTTAACATCAACTCACTCAAACGACTGTCAACTAAAAACTGCATATCCAAAATGGCTGAAAATTTGGTGAGTAACTGTCAAAAGATGCTCAACTACATTAACTAGCTTTTATTGACGAGTGCTGCCATCTTCATATTCAGGTCGGAAACTTTTCAGACCACCCTCGTACATGTATTAATTGTTTAAACAATATGTTGTTTATTTGCACTCCTCTTTTAAACACAAACATAAAGCTTTATAGATGAGATGTATAAAATTATATTCGTTTCAATAAATGCATCAATACAAATAAATAATTAATGAAATTACAAAGAAAAGCTCTTGACTCAAAAGCAGGGAATCCGTTTGACAGATACCTATCTTAAAAGACAGACAGCAATCTTCAGAACATGGACATTAGGTGGAAATGCCATCTATCGGCACCAATGCATAACCAGAAGACAAGCAATGTCATAGAAGAATGGGTCATTTTCTTCACAGAACGACTTGTGTGTGTACCTGTGTATTACACAAGTGTAATGGATTTTGGTGTACCTACATATATGCAAGTAAGTTTAACATAGATTTATTCAGGACCTCGGATCACTCCCTTCACATAACCACCTGAGCAATAGAGATTATGTACCAGGTTTTCAGTTTTCGATTCGGCCGCACTCATTTCAAAACTCGTACTTCCAAATTTTAATATGAACTGCTTACTGTCGTTTAAAGTAATTTAATCCAACTAGATGTCACTGCTTATTCTATATTTTTAAGTTTTATAAAAAAATATTTAAAAAAAAACTGTTAAATTTATAATTTATTAAAATCTCAGTGCTAAATTTGGGTAGCTATCAAACGAATGGATAACATCTCCAAATATGTCAAATGCCCAATCGTAATATATAAAAATGAATGTTTCTTTGTTTTCCTTATGCGTTCCTAAACCATTCATGCGATTACGATGAAACTTTGGTGATTTGATGTGCACATACCCTTGATGGTTTTTATATATAATAGTGAGCTCTGGCATTATGAAATTTGCACAAAAAATTTACAATAGGCAGCGCGTGAGTTGTTTGAAAAATGTGTGGACTTCATATAGTTTAGCGGCAGGAGGAAAGGAGGGATGGGGATGGTAGTTCCAGAAGGCGGGGGTGTTCGCGGGAAGGGGACGAGGGAGGGGGAAGGCAGAGAAGGTGGAAGAGGAGCACGAGAGGGAAACAGGGAGGGGGGCTTCGATGGACTGGGGGACGAGGAATGGTGGAAGACGGGAAGGTGGATGGGAAACGCGGGAGAAAAAGTATCCGCGAGAGGGGAACGGGGGCAGGAATGGGGCATGGGAAAAGTCACGTAGGGAGTATCAATTTCTTTTTTATGTGGCATTGCAACGCATGCCGAGTCCTCACTAGTGAATAAATAAAATACCCCAAGTGAGAGCTTGACCTACCAATAAAACATTCTTTCCAAAGGGTTATACAAAAATGGCGGCCAAGATGGAACCAATATTTATTACTTATCATATAAACTGATTGATAAATAGAAACCGCGACAATTTTTGTATAACCATTTGAACAGAATGATGCATTTGTATTTGGACCAAAATGCAAAGCCCTTCTCTTAGGTATTTTGTTTAGTCATTGCACAGGCCTGTTGGAGATACTACGTAATATAAAAAATCAAATACTTACAAATAAGAATAATCCCAAATACACGGAGAGTGAAGTGTGTCCTGATGGAAAACTCTTGTTGGAATCTTTGACATAGTATTTGGAAATCATTGTGTTGGTGCACTTGTATTCTGCGATATATCTACAATCGAAAATACATAATAATTCATTAGTTATTCAATGCCACAAGGTAAAAAATATTCAAGGAAAACCATTAGTTACGGCAAAATGATAACCAAATATTACGAGACGGTTTAAGATGGGATCGAGGTTCAATGCCACCGAGTTTCATATTGATTTAATATTATTGAAATAAGTTTTCTATCAACATAACATTTTATTCTTTGTATAAATTTAGAGCCTTGGATTGAAGATTTTTAAATAACTTTTCGGAAAGGATTTCTAAAGCCGGTTACAGACTGCTGTAACGTAACATGCAATGTAACATGACAGGACCATTTCACAAGTGTGGACGCAGCGCGCGCACGAACCGAGCATGTACCTACTGGCATCTGTTTCCGGCATGCACCCGGTGAACATAGCTCAGTCTGCCGAGGACAAGTCCTCCATTGTTCGCGCGCGTTCTGCAGTATAGACACAAACAACCCGTCCACACTGGCGTTCCGTGCACACTGCGCACCCCTTTGTGTTCGGTGAAATAACTGACACTGGCGCACGAGTTGAAATGCTCTGTTCGTGCGCGTAGTGCAATATTACATTTTCAAAAAAGCCCGATTGATCAACAGTAGACCATGCGGCATGCAGGCTCTTCTGATAAGTTATACTATTTAATTACAAAAGAGATATATTTAAAAAAAATGGGTTTAATTATAACAGGGTTAATGATCGCAGAAATAAAAAAATATATATTAATTATTAATACTAACCACTCAGGTATTTTGCGATTGTGCAAGGTTTTTGTCTTAAACGAACTGTCAGATTTATAAAAACTTTGTGTTATTTCCGCTTCGCAATTAAAGCTCTATAAATGAGACATTTCTGAATGTAGCCGAATACTAAAAACTTTTTATGAAAGGTTATGAAATAAGCTTTCAAATTGTTATATTACAAATAAATATGAACATTTGTAAATATTAAAATTTAGAATGCAAACATAAAAAAATTGTAAAAATGACTAACATGGTGTTTTTATGTGAAAACGGTAGTAAAATCATGGATTATGTAAAAAAAACACTTATTCTATTGCATAAATGTATAATAGACAATTTTGTCACCTCACTTTTTACCGTTTCATACAATAATATTTAATAAAAAATTAACTATGTCTAACGGCACGTAAGCGATTTGGTGGGTGAAAACTGTTTCTACAAAATAAGTATTTTTTATGTACTTCTATGAACAACTTTGAATAGAGATGTGAAGCTTGATTCAATATAGATCTTCTACTTTTTGTTTTAGGATTGTGAATAGAACAATAACAGAGTTATAATGATTTCTGTGGGAACATATGCGTTAGCGTGAAAACACGCTTATTGTACATGACTGCTATTGCTATTGTCATATAAACACGCTTACGGTTCGGAGTCGTTAAGTGGTAAATTACAATATTGTTAAAAAGAGGGCGCAATTGTCAATTTCATCATCAGTTTTTAAAGGTCAATTGTACAAAAAATTATTGTTTTTGCTATACATAAGATTAAAGATCACTTTCTTAGTGATGTCATAAGCTAAAAACATGTTCATTCTATTAACCAAATAAATAGAAGAAAAAAAAATGTAGCATTTCCTTATTCTCAGTAACATAAACCTGCTCACATTATGTACTGATCAGAAAAATAGATCTGCCTTAGACAAGTTTACATACCTTTTCGGCAGGTTGGAGGCAATCGCGCGACAACTTATTTAGGCACCAGTGTGGTTTGCGCATTTATCAAATAGAACACAACATCATTTTTATTTTCACTCCTTGCTCAAACACATTTTGCGGAATATCGGCAATTATGGTTTCCTGCGCATTCAAATTGGTAGTAATAGTAAAGACCATGACCATAACTGATAGTAAAGACCATGACCACAACTGATAGTAAAGACCATGACCATAACTGATAGTAAAGACCACGACCATAACTGATAGTAAAGAGCATGACCATAACTGATAGTAAAGACCATGACCATAACTGATAGTAAACACCATGATCACTAAAATCGCATTACATAATTAATAATTCTAACTAATACGCCGTTCCCGCAGGGGTAGGCAGAGAGGACGGACCGCCAAACGACTCGGTCTTGGCACACATTCCTTGCCTCGTTTACATTCGCACAACGTCTCATACACGCTCTTCAATTATTCTGACTCTTGACATGGCCCGACTCAAGTATTTGATTCACTTGGTCGTGCCATGTCTTTTTTGGGCGTTCTCGACTTCTTCCACTATTCACATTTGCGTCATATATTCTTCTTATACTCCTTTCCTCGTTCATTCGCTCTACATGCCCAAACCATCGGAGCATCCCCTTCTTAATCTTACACATTACGCTTACATCAGCCTTGCATTCTTTGTGGATCTCCTCGTTTCTCCCACGATCGTACATGGTTTTACCACACATTCGCCTCAGGGATCTCATTTCTACAGCATTCAGTCTACTTAATAATTCTAATAATCTGATAACCTAAAAACTGAATCCCAACTCCTTTCTTTCAAAACACAAGTACGCTATGGATCCTGTCATCTTCAATACATTTCAATCACAATACCCATACATTTTACACTCTAACCATAACGAGTGACACTCGTACTGTCAAAACACAAGTAGAGCAATGCAAAATGCAAAGTGATAGTTTAGGGCGGTGAGTAAATTATACGACAATAGGCCACTTACATGGATTTCATAATGACTTGGAAAAAATCGTGTGGATAATTTTTTTTACTAAGATTACGAAAATTTTACAATATTTTTTTAGAAATTTGTTTTTTTTTTTTAAATAAATAAATCCGGTATTTGGGTTCGTGACGTCACTACACGAAAATATCCCGTCTCTGGAAATATTCAATTAATTTTGTAAAATTCCACATTGATATACTTATATTTTTTATATGGCAACACTTTGATTTCTGACGAATTTTTGTATTTGACATTTAAAATTCACTAGATTTATTGTCTGTTCTCTGCGAACTTATCATTTGGTTTGACGTTTTGACAGATGTTACGAAGGGAACCCCATACTTTTTATGCCTTCTGTACCTGTTTTAGAAGCGTAGTGGTGATGGTGCTGATTTTAACAAAATCAAATTTTTATTATTATTATAATTTACAAGTACAAGTTTATAACATTGGATTTAGTCATATATAGACGTTGAAAATTATAATGATTTACGATCAATAAGATACATCAAGGAAAAAAATATTTATGAGATGTAATATTTTTGGTATGCCTCGTTATTTTCCTGTGCCATTCGTATGGAAAACGTTATTTAAATAAAAAAAGATTTTCGGCCTTATGTCCTGTCTTTCCGGTTTATAAAAAATAGTCTGATTTTTCGGATTGAATAAGAAAATCCTTTTTCACGAGAACTGGGATTTTTATTTTTATTTATGGCTAAGGTTATCGAGGAATTCGCACACCGTTGTGATATGGAAGTTCGTAAGATTCATTATTGAACATTAAAATACTTTAATCTCAATGCGAATTGCCGGTAGACTGTCAGATCCATTTTTTGGCAAACCACTGAAAAGTAGACATCCTCGACTACCCCACATCCCTGCTGGAGTTTGTTCTCTGTACCTTTTAGTTCACCTCTTTATATTTCATTACTCTGTGATTCACATGAACGTTTCTAAGCGTTTTTTTATTATTATATTTTATGGGTCTTTTTAACTGCTCACGTCTAGCCTGTGAGACTATGGCATCCCCAATTGGGGTATGCTGGGAGGCTGAAGGTAGTGGGGAGGGGAAGGAGACAGTGAAGAAGAAGGTGGGGAAGTAACTGGCTATTCAGATCTGGTAACCAAACACTTGAGCCTTGCCCCTCGACCACAGAGACCTTCACAATTGTATTTGGGCATATGCAAGAAATGCCAAAAATTTTGACTGGCTATGATACATGGAGTCCAGAAATCACTGCGGGGTAGGGTGTGTCAATTATTTCAACTTTTGGATTCAGAAACGCCCGGGGGCTCAAAAGTTGCGTCTTACAAAGAAAATGAGAACTGCATGGAAATTTTTTTTTTTTTAAATGGTTATTAGCCTGCTAAAATACATTGAAAATCGGAAAAAAAACCTAAAAACATTTTTTTTTCATTATATTAATTTTTTTTTTTTTCAATAATAAATTTAATCTTCTAATATTTGTTTGTTATAAAAAAATGCATATAGCTGAAAAAAAGAAAAAAAAACAATTTTATGATTTTTTTTTTTTTTTTTACTTGAAAACCGCACAAGAGTCCCAACTGCTCCCGTCTGGAGCCAGTGGGACTATGGCATCCCCAATTGGGGTATGTTGTGAGGCTGAAGGTAGTGGGGAGGGGAAGGGGATAGGGAAGGGGAAGGTGGGGAAGTTCCTGGCTATTCAGATCTGGTCACCAAACACGGCAGAAGCCATTTCAAGCAACGTTTCAATTCTGAATGGTGGTCTTACACCAGGGCGATACTGAGAGTATCTTCCACTACAAGTAAGTCAACAAGAATACTGATTGTATTCAGAAAAAATGTTATTTTCCCCTTTTATATTTTTAACAAACACATCACATATGTTCAAAAAAATATTTTTTTTTGCATTTTTTATACTGCAGTTATGGAACAAAAATTAAGTTTGGTACAAAATATAAAATATCGACCCTTTGTTTTATTTTCTTTCCAAATCACGAAAGAACAACATTTAATTTATTTTTATGTTTTCGAATAGCTACAGATCATACGCAACTTTTGAGACCGCGGGTGTTTAAAAATAAGGCCATTTTTTTTCTCTCTATGGAGAGCGACACAAGCTACTGCGGGGTTACTATTAGTTATCTTTTAAAATGCGTTGAAACATAGATTCGGCTATGAATGTTTTTTTAACCCTTTTTTTGCAAAAGAAAAGAAAAAAGTTTAAAAAGTAAAAAGACTACATTTTTTTTTGGGTTCTCTGTGTGACATACATTCACTAGTTTCCCGCTTATACCACTAGTTTCCAGGCAACGTGTATTACTCAGTAAATTTAATTCCATCATGAGTAAGTACATGACCAAAGTCTAACATTTAGTGAACAAATTATTGCATAAACTTATTCATTTGAAAATTTGCATCGCGGTTTGTATTTATTTCTTAAAACCATTTATTCTATGCATTAAGTTATAGAATAAATGGTTTTCAAATAAATAATAGAATTAAATCATATTGATTTATTACATGTTATAATATATCTATGCAATCAGTCTTGGAGCTGTAAAATGACTTCATCATGTGACAAAGGCCAGTAAATGTTCATGTTGACAGTTGACAGTTTTGTGTGTCAACAATGACCAAGAACCCATTCTATACTCCAGCGGTTTTCAACCTGTAAGGCGTACCCCTTGGGGTATGTGAAGCAAAAAATGGGGGTACGCAATATCGTGGCACAAATGTAGATTTTAACCCTTCAAAATTCGGACATATTTTGTCAGCAGGTAAAAATATTTCCACTTTTTAATATATATAAAATCTAAATAAATGGAATATTTGGGATCATAACCGAAAACTAAAAACTGTGTTCGAACGGTGGTGAAATACGCTTTCAAATTTTATTATTAGAAATAACCGTGTAATTTTTTAATATCAAAATTTTTAATGCAAACTGAAAAAAGATTTAAAAATGGCTCATCTTAAGTTTTTTCTAACTAAAATTACTGTAATGGAAACAAAAAATAAAAACGTACACATATTTTATAATAAACATTAATGTCACCTCACTTTTTGTCGTTTCATGTAAAAATAATTCTTAATTAATTCACATTTCATAATTTTTTTTCAAATTGCGATCGGAAACTTTAGTTTCGTAAAGGTGTGCATTTTAAATATTTTGTTGTTAACTTTTAGATTAGAATACAAAGCGTATTGTTTTCTCTTTCCAATAACGTTTAGATCGTACTTCTCTCTTTGACAGTAAGGGAGACACAATGATTTCTATGAGACCCATGTGAGCTGGGACAAATATGGTCTCCTGTGATTAAGCGGGTTAAAACTCAGCTCAACGTTTTCAAATTTCGGCAGTTTACGCTCGATGTTTCGGCAGTGTTCCTCGCCACCATACGTCAGCCATGCACAGGCAGTCAGTGAGTGAGTGAGTATGTGTATATTTAAATTCACGTAATATTGAGAGTATTAAAAAATTACAAATGAAACATGTCGTACAACAAATTTGTAGTAAGAATCAAGGGGTATGCAGGCTCAAAAAGGTTGACAACCGCTGCTATACTCAATGAACATGATATTATTATTATAAGATTTTCCTCAACATTTACATTTATTATTCTCCATTTACAAAGCTAATATGTGATATTGTGATAAAATGTGATATTGGAGGGAATACACATTTAATTCGCAGGCCTCGGGCATATTTTGATAGAAGGTCAAAATATTTTCGCTTTGCAATAAAATCCAAATAAATCAGTTTCAATTTTTAAAATGTCAAGGCTTTCACTTGCGTGTCCTATTGAAAGTGGAAGGAATTTTTGGAGAATAAAAAACCTAGGTAACATTGTTGGAGTTATTATTTATTGTTAATTAATTATTTTTAAAGAAAGACAAACATTCCCGGGTTACGAATAACCTCAAATATTTGAAAATCTCCTACTACCACCACAGCAAGCGGAAAATTTTGTTTGTGTCATGATGGAGGACTTAGCCAGCCGAGGAATCGAACAAGGGACACCTGGGTGAGACCCAAACGCGATGCCAAACTCGGTCTACTATTATCTCTACATATTATAAATTAAAGTCCTCCGTCGCGTCTGTGTGTCTGTTCGCGATAAACTCAAAAACTACTGAACGGATTTTCATACAGTTTTCACCAAGAGACAGAGTGATTCATGAGGAAGGTTTAGGTATATAATTTGTCAAAGTTTTGTGTAAATTGGTTGAAAAGTATAATATATAAAGGAGAATGTCTGTATGTGGTGGACGAGCGGGCTGGCAAGCGGGCAGTGTGGATTTGATTTGTATGCAAATTAGCAGATGGCGTTGGTTGTAAAGGTTGGGTAACCATTCAGTAGATGGCGTTGTGTTTCGTTAGCCACAGCAACGCGTGGCCGGGTCAGCTAGTTTATTGCATTTTATAGTCCAGGAAGAAATCCTAGCTCTAGGGAATAACACATAGTTTCAAGAATAGAAAGGGAATTTTTGACAAAATCTAGGGAGAAATCAGTAACAGTGATGATTTTTTTAGCTTTTTTTACAAAATTCTGAGAAATCGTTATCAAAAATCCCCTGTAATAAAAAAACTCATATATTTCAGTAGTTTTATCCAACTTAATGAGTTTGCACTCAGAATAAATTTACTTTTTTAACAAAATAACATGAACTCTAAAATTTAAGTAGTTTTTCAAATTTTTCGTAATTTTTTAAGTGAAAACTTCTTTAGCACCGTTGTGATTTGAAACTCGATAAAACGAAAAGAGAAAATAGAGAAAAATTGGGTGACTCACGTCCCAGTGGTGCAATTGAAAGCCGCATCCGGCGCACATGTGTCCAGGAAGTGTGGGCGCGGCTCCCCCACCAGCTTCTTCACCAAGTCCATGAACTGCAGGTTGAAGAAGAATGCCAGCAAGTATTCTCCGTACCACACGTACACGTTGCGCAGCGCCGACTTGTAGCGTGTGTCGGTCATAGAATATTTCTCTGGACGGTAAAACAGAAGCTCTACCAGTAATATCTGGAATTTGGAAATGTAATGAAAAATTAATGATGAAATGAAAATGTCAAAAATGCAAAAAAGCATCAGCTTACTTCCAGAAGTCAATAAATACAAAATGTTGATTATGAATTAGCAACATATTTTTTTTGCATTAACCCCACACAGGAGGCTCTGAAGGCTAAGTCATCTTTGAAGATACTGTGTGGAGGGTCTTTTTAAGGAAAGAAAGAAGAGGAAGTTCCAGGAAGGAAAAAGGTATGAAGGGTGGGTAGGAATCTAGGGATCAGTGTGTCCAGGAGTGACGGACGTATGAATCCATCTCTCCCGTTGCGGTGCAAGACGATGAATCGAGAGAGACCAGATGGTGAGGAAGCTTCTTGTTGGTGGGTAGATGCATCCACTGCCAAAACCCGGGCACCCTTGCTAAGTCACCAAACATAACAAATAAAAGTTTATTGTGGGTGTGTCTGTGCCTAGAGTAAACTCTATCGTGTCTTGCTTCGAGTGAAATAAATCAAATCTCAATTAATATTAAATATGTAAATACATTAGAATAAACAGTACATAAATAAATTTTTTAATTTTTTTTTTACTTCGGCAAGTTTTGATTCCGTCACTTGTAGGCCAAGGGTAAAAGCATAAAAAAATAATTTAAAAAGTTCTCACTAAAAACGGCAAAGTTTTTGAAATATTTGATTCAAGGTTCATTAAATCTAAGAAATTATTGCACACATCACATTCAACTAGTACTGAAATAATCTATTCGTAATGTGCAAATTAAAAAATGTATTTACATATTTTGAACATAATATTTGCAATCCCGCTGACAAACTGCATGCAATAATACAGCATGTACAAATTCCCAATGTGCAAAAAATACTGTAGACAATATTACAAGTATCGAGGTACCTAATTAATGTTTTTTGAAGGCTAAAAAAATGATAATTATTATTCACTGTGAGCACTCAAGTTATTTTATTTTTATTATCTCCGAACGTATATCGAAATGCAAATAAAACAAATTACATCATTGAATTATATATTCAATTTTGCCTTTTCTATAAATACCTCCCAACCGTTTTTCAAAGCATCTAAGCATCTTAGGCTGCGTCTACCGAACCACGAATTATAAGAAAGGAAAAGCAACAGCATACGGCATGAAAGACACTTGCAGTTACTTCCTTCCTTTCCCATAATTCGTGGTTCGGTTCACGTCACGTTGCATGTATGTATACGCAGCTGTAAATGGTCAAAAACTCGAACAGACCAGGCAACCATTTAATTTGTACAGAAATTGACTGATGGAGCTAGTAGAAAAATTAACTGGACACGTGGAGCATTGGGAGTGAAGAACACCAATAGCCATAGGATACATCAAGAGGATGAAGAAATACCATTTCACTACAACCCTTGTTTCGAATAAGGCTCAGACCCTCTAATTATTATTTTTTAATTGATAAACTAATGTTTAAGACAAGATTTTTATGCATAGCACAAAGGGTAACAATTATTATTAGCCTGAAACACTCATCTACCTTGAAAAAATCTCCTGAGAAAAGATACATGCCACCGACAGGACTCGAACCCGCATCTTTCTGATTTCCGGTCAACTGCTCTTATCCACTGAGCTACGTCGGCTTATCTCCTATCTTTAAAAGTTGGCTGGCCACAGGGAGCAGTAGAACTGCATTACACAGTCAAGGGAATCAAATACCTACTTGAGTCGGGTCGTGTTAAGGGTACCTTTACGTGAAACGACGTATGAATGTGAATGAAGTAAAAGTTTCAATTTAGGAGGCGAGTGTGGGTACTGCCGCCACGGGAATTATTTATTGGATAAACAACACCTCTGCTATAAGTCATCCCAAGTGAATCGCAAAGTTTGGTTATTAAGCAGGGATGCCTGAGTTCATGGGATGTGGTTTTTCAAAGTAGCGGCGGATGCGTTTGGCCACGTACTGCGTGGCGAGCTGGAAAGGACAGGTTGAGGGAGATCATTTAACCTCTCCAGCAGAATTCTCTCGACCCATTGCCTCGCTTCACAGTGGGAGGGAAAGGAGGTTCATCCGTCCATCTCTCCTGGACACACTAACCCAGAGAGTCATAACCACCTATCATACCTTTTTCCTTCCACTATTTCCTTTCCCTAAAATGACCCTTCACATAGCATCTCCAAAGACAATTTGTAATAGTTACCCAAAAATGACAGTGGATGAGTTATTGAAAGAAGGGTAAATGAAGGTAACTCCGCATTTATGGAGGACTGAACGCCGTTGGCGCTAACAAAAAACTGTCGAAAGAAGAGAAGCTAGCAGTCCACAATGGAGTGCTGGTACCAACCCTGATGTATGGCAGTAAAGCATGAAACTGGCAGAGGAAGGATTAAATGCTATAGAATTGAGATCCCTGCGGCGTATGCGTAGTAAAGCCATGTACGATAGTGTGAGAAAAATATGAAAAGATGCAAGGCTGATGCAAGCGTAATAAGTAAGATTAAGAAAGGAACGCTTAGATGGTTCAGGCATTTAGGGGGGGGCGGCCAAGGGGGGGCGCGCGCCCCCCACGCCCCCCATATGTATCCGCCACTGGCTTAGTGGATAAGAACAGTTGACCGGAAATCAGAAGGACGCTGGTTCGAGTCCCGTCGGCGGCATGTATCTTTTCTTGGGAGATTTTTTCAATGTAGATGAGTGTTTCAGGCTAATAATTATTACTTATAATAACTCAGACCCTCTGTTTACTTTATGTTCTTTTGCAATAAGTCAGTGTTAAATAATAAAGACAAAAATGAAAAATCGTTTAACACAATCGCAGTATTTAGCTTTAGCATTAGCTTACTAGCAATACCACATTTAAGAAAACTGTCAAAATATGGCCGATTTAACACGTGTTGGCTGTCGCAAAATATACATATAATATACCTGCCCTGGTACTGCAGAGGTGCGCTGCAGAAATAGCTCCAATTTTGACGAAGCTTTTTAAAATGTCCCTGAAGACTGGCTCTGTGCCCTCTGGTTGGAAAAAAGCGGTTATCCATCCTATTCCAAAGAAGGGGGACCGCTCCAACCCGGCCAACTACCGCCCCATAGCGATCACATCAGTTCTGTCTAAGGTGATGGAACGTGTGATCAACGACAAACTGCTCACATACCTCGAGAAGAACAAAATTATTAACGACCGTCAATACGGATTCCGGCAGAACCGCTCGTGCGGTGATCTTCTCGCGTATGTGACGCATGTTTGGGGGCGATGCCTGGAATGTTTCGGTGAGACCCAAACGGTTGCACTGGACATCTCCAAGGCCTTTGACCGGGTTTGGCACCGAGGACTTGTCAACAAACTGCATTCTTACTGACTTCCCGCATCCTTGTGTACTTGGATTGCCGACTTCTTGAGGGAGAGGTCGATTCAGCCGGTAGTCGATGGTTTCACCTCTTCCTCACAACCGATAAATGCTGGCGTCCCGCAGGGATCGGTTCTGTCTCCGACTTTGTTTTTGTTGCACATCAACGACCTTTTGTCATGTGCACCAATTCACTGTTATGCGGATGACAGTACAGTTCATGATAGCTTTTTGTTTGACAAGCCCCCAAAGGGCTCACAAACTCCAACAGCTCGTAGGGCTTTGAAGCAAAGAATGGACGGTTACCTCGAGAGTGTTTTCTCTTGGGGTAAAAATAATCTCGTTGAATTTAATGTTTCAAAGACCCAATCTTGTCTGATTACATCTAAAAGGGATCGAAATGAAAATCTAGTCTCTTTCAACGGAAGCAATCTTCCGAACAGGCCCTCCATTGATATGCTTGGTGTAACCCTAAGTGACCAGGTATGGGGGCTCCATCGAAGCCAGAGTAAAGTTAGCCTCCCAGAAACTGGGCGTACTGTATAGGGCCCGCAGATACTTTAATAGTGCACAACTGCTAACCCTGTACAAATCGTAGGAATTGACAGGTTGAACTTGGCAGCCACCTCTGGTCCAGAGCTCCAAAATACCTGAAAAATACCCTCGACTCTGTGCAGAAACGGGTGGTCCGTTTGATAGATTCTCCCATCTTAACAGACGGATTGCAATCTTTAGAGCACAGGCGTCGGGTGGGAATGCTTTCCTTGTTCTACCGGTATTACAATGGAAGATGCTCCGAGGAACTAGCATCATTGATCCCTTCGGCACCGGTGCATAGTCGGGAAACACACCAAACGCGTGCCCAACATTTGTACACGGTTGACATTTGTCACATGAGAACGGGTCGTTTCTTCGACTCGTTCTTATGTTCGGATTATACAGCTCGGCTGTGGAATGATTTGCCGGCCTCTGTGTTTCCTCCTTCCTACAACATAGGTCTCTTCAAGACCAATGTTCATTCCTTCCTCTCCTCAAAAAGACCCCCCACACAGCATCCCAGATGACATAGGCCCAGAGGGAAATCATTTTCCTCAAGGCCTCCTGTGTGGAGTTAATGTAAAAAAAAAAAAATACAGAATCACCCTTCAAATACCTGGGAAGCCATGTTGTGGAACCAGCCAAGCGATTGTATATCTTTTGTGGGATCGTTATCCAGATAATGGATGTGATTTATTTGCTTTTTCTATGCACAATGTTTTTTTTTTTTTACATGAGCTCCACACAGGAGGCCCTGAGGAAAAATTTTTCCCTCAGGGCCTATGTCATCTTTGGGGATGCTATGTGGAGGGTTTTTAAGGAAAGGAAGGAGAGGAGAGTTCTGGAAAGGAAAAGGGTTTCAGGGTGGGTAGGAATCTGGGGTTCAGTGTGTCCTGGTCATCTGCCTCCAAGACCTAGACAAACCTCGCCCCATGAACCCGGCACCCCTGCTAAATCACCAAACGTAGCGAACCACTTGGGGTGACCTATGGCAGGGGTGTTGGTTATCCAATAAAGGTTCCCGGGGCAGTGGTACCCATTTCGGCCTTCCAAAATCATAAAACATTAAATGAATAAATAATCATGCATACTTACAGGAATTCGTATTTAAAACAATATAAACTAAAATATGTGACAGTTATAAGGGGTCGTCCATTAATCACGTGAAAAGGGGGGGGGGGGGTTCGGTAAAAATCAAGAAATATCACGAGGGGGGGGGGGGGTAAAATGAGATATCACATGTATTTATTTTTCGTGATAATATCCTGAAAATTTCAAAATACTTTGTACTAAAAAAAAATACACGTGATTTTGTGGGGGAGGGGGGGGGGGGTTTGTCTAAAACCTCACCACATATCACCAGGGGGGGGGGGGGGTTAAAAATTTGCTAAAAAACACCATGTGATCAATGGACGACCCCTAATGTAAAAAATCACACAAATCTGACAGGAGATCACATCCATTATCTCGATAATGATTCTACAAAATATATAGAATCGCTCGGCAGGAGACATAGTGACACTTGTAATGAAAACCCTGGCGAATTTGAATAAAGAAACTAGGATACTGTCAAAGGAATGTTGGAGTAACATGATGGCTACAGTTGGATAACATGTGGCCAGAGTGCTTACCGGAGCTACGTTGACCTACTCCTAATGAATAATAAGGAATTTAAAAAAAAAAAATCTTGCAATATAGTCCTCACCATGAAGAGAGGTGCCAGCCCGCAGACCAGGAGCAGAGAAACGATGGAGACGGTGTCCCCCTCGTACTTATAGGAGATGGAGGGGTCATTGCAGTAGAAGCCTCCGTGGTTGTAGGGGATGAGGCCCAGTAGAGAGAGCCCTAGGGCTACCACGACTGGAAAGAAGTAAAGATATTACAATGTGGAACAACACATAATATTAAAAAGGACCTATTTAAATACACTGAATTCTAAGTGGGTGAGATAGAATTCTAAGAGGGTGACACTAACGAAAACCTTAACAAATAAACTAAGCGTCTGTCAAAATAGCATAGAAAGAAGTGTCGTTGGAGTTAATAGAAGAGATATAGTAAAAATAACAAAAATAAAAAACAGAACTCAATTCAAACAGGCACATTCTGTACATTGAACACTAAAATGGCGATGGACTGGACATATGTTGAGAGAAATGGACCAGAATAGTAACAGAGTGGTATCCAAGAGACGGTAAAAGAAACAAAGGTGGACAAACAAAAAGACGGGAAGATGATCTAAAAAAGGTGGCTGGTCCAGAATGGATCAGAGTTGCAAAGGATAGAGAAAAATGAAAATCTTTAGAGGAGGCCTATGTCGAAAGACAAGCTGTTTCTAAAAATAATGACCTTAACGCTGATAATTTAGAATAATATAAAAAAAAAAATAATAAAAAAAAAAAATTATGAATTAGATTAGTAAAATGTTTTATAAGTTTCAGCAATAAAGGCTAATTTTTATTTATTTATTTTATTATTTAAATACACTGAATTCTAAGTGGGTGAGAAAGGAATATGGATAAGAACTAATGGAGATAACGGGGTTATCAATGGGACACTTTTTTTATTTTACATTAGCTCCACACAGGAGGCCCTGAGGAGCTCATATTTTATTGGCTGCTATCTTTACATATTAAATATGCGAAATAGAAAATGAAAATATTGTTGGTGGTTTCTTAATGCATATTTTATTGGCTGCTATCTTTATGTATTAAATACGCATTAAGAAAATGAAGATAACGTTGGTGGATCTTAGTCGAAGTATGATACAGTTAAAAATAACCGAATCGGATAGGGAAACCTTAGCTCATTTCATAGAGCCGCAGCCCGGAAAGCCGAAGGTCCTGGGTTCCAGAGGTGCTAATATATTTTTCTGTTTCCAGATTTTCAATTGAGTTTCGCTAATATTGTCTTCATTTAATTAAATATTACAATTTGAGGTTTTACTCATAGAGTTAAAAATAAAAATTCATATTTATAGCATATTTAATAAGTAAAATACAGACTCGTGTTTATAATATTTGATTTATTGTGAGCATTTGAATATTGCTTTCCTCATTATCTCGAAACTTATCATTTGGAGAGGTCCAACTAATCAACTGGACGATCGATATATATGTAATATAAACCAAGCTTGTCAATTTGACTGTCCTAAAATGGGAAACTTCCTATTTGGATAGTCAAAATTTTCATTCACCTGGATAATAATTTCTGTATTTTATAAATAAATAAAGAAAGTTTTTTGGAAGTTAACATATTCATATTAAGCTTTTTTAATAGGCTGTTTACCGTAAGTATTTGAGTGGGTAGGTACTTTTATGTATTTTATGACAGCATCAACCTTGACAATGAATGCATCTTGATATTCCTCTCCACAAAAGTGTTAAAAATCACAGTCATACTAACTCACGTAGATAGCAGCAAGTTGGATGATAAGGATTATTTCCTCTAAAGATAAATTTTTGCAAAATCATTGGTAAACTTTGGGATGACTGGATACACTTAATAAAAGTATTTTTTGGAAAAACCTATTACTATAACTACTTGTATTGAAAACACTGCGTTTAAAATTTGGGTAATTATCTCCCTAACTGCTGCACTTTTAGGCACAGATCATAGTCGTTGTATGCGGTTCTCTACTTGAAAAGTCTGTAAACTCCCGCTTTGCAATTGCTTTCGTTCCCTTTGAACCACATGTGTCCGTTCGGTAGAAGACGGAAACTGTCGAATTACCCCTCCCGTAAACCTCCGCAAGCCTGAGATGAACACGAATCTCGAAAATATTAGGTCCTTACATATGAAATTGGCGTTTTGTATGGGAGGAACATAAAGTCGATTGTTTTTTAAATAATATATTTATTTAATCAAAGTATGTACCATTGCTATCTATGCACTTTTGCCATCTCATAGGTAGTTCATCGATCCCTTTACTAAAAAAACCATTCGGACAGGAATCAATAAAATCTTTGAAGGCGGTTTGGACTGCCCCATCGGAGTTGAATTTTTTCCCTTGCAAGAAGTTATCCAAATTTCGAAAAAAATTGTAATCTGTTGGGGCAAGATCCGGAGAGTACGGTGGATGTACAATTGAAGCTTCTCTAATTTGTTAGCCGTCTGTTGTGCACTGTGTGGTCTAGCGTTGTCATGAAGCAGCAGTGGCCTAGAGCGATTAACCAGCCTCGGACAATAGACATCTGCCGTAATCGTCTGGCCAGATTTAAGAAAGCTGTAGTGAACGACACAAAAAAAAAAAACACACCTGTTTTCTTTTGCGACACCGTCGCCATACACATCATTAATCCTTCGAGCCGTTTCTGCAGCACTGGTGCCACGGTGGAACTCGTACTCGTAAATAACGCGATATTTCAAGTTTTCCATTTTGTAAACTAAGTGACGCAAAGAAAAAAACAATTAAGGAAAAAACAAATTAATTATAATTTTCGAAACACAAATACATGAGTAAATAGCTGTATAAATTTGAATTTGAAATTCCTAACCAAAGAGAAGATATTTGAGATCAAAGTTGCCAGCACGGCAAAACGCCAATTTCATATGTAAGGACCTAATATTTGTAGGGCATAGCACCTCTATAGTATATCTCTATGAAATTACACTTCTTTTCAACAATTACTACAAGAAATAACTATTTACATGCACAAAATAGGTTATTAGTTATTAGTTTGGATTAACCATGAGTATTTACATACAAACTTTGCAAATAATGTCAATGTGTACAAAAAAAAACTCCAAAATGGCGACAAATTGATCGTTTTATATGAGACATTTTGAATGTCGATTGAATAAAAATGTACTTAATTTTAATGCATATTTTACCATATATACAAATGTAATTATTTGTTTCTTGTAGTAATTAAGTTGAAACATAGTGTAATTTCCAAAATATGTGCCTAATATAAGTGCGGCAGTTAGTGGAATATTTAAAATTTCAATATAAAATGTCATAGAATACCCACGACATAAATTATTGTAAATGGCCATCAGCTGTCATCCTGTGTAACAAAAGCAAATTTTTATTATACGTATGTAAATGAAAATTTAAATACAATATTTTCCATTGCCCCGAATGCAAATAGTAGTATTTTATAGTAATTAAGATGAGGGTTTTTCTAAAAAAATATTCATGCATGTCCAGTCACCCTGAAAGTTTACCAAATCATTTAAGTGGTTCAAGTCTGACGATAATCTTCTGATTCCCTGTAAAACATCTTTAATAATTATTATACATATTATAGAAGTATATGTAATTTTGGTATGACGGAATAAGTAATGGCGTAATATAATAGGTAATAAAGTAAAAAAAATATTTACATTAGCCAAGTAAATTTAAAAAGGTGCCCAATACCGCAATACAATAATTTAGATAAGTGTTTTTTTATAGAAAAATTTCAAACAAACCCGAAAGAAAGAGTACCTACTTACCTACTACACAAAAAAGGGAAAAGCTTTATACGTAGGAAGGTACAATACAACATAGATAAACTGGAAATAAAGTTTACCAAAAATAATAGGTTACGATGTTTACCGCTAGGAATGATCGCCAAAGTGTCACGGAAAACTGACAGCCTCTAACTTCCTGAAATAACGTTTATTTTTAAAAATTGTAATGGTTTTGACTTACTGAATGTCCATCTGCTGAACTGTATTTGATAAAAATCGCGTAAACACAGCGGGCGAGCTGCGGCGGACATCGCTAACGTCTAATCGCTTCCTGAACAGTGACAGATGACAGCTAAAAAATGACAGTTCTTTCCAAACGCGCTAATGAGGAGTTTCGTCGCTAGAGGCGCTAGTAGACACTTTTCACGGCTGTTATGACGTCACTAAAGGCCTTAAAATTTTCGTGACGTAGTTTCCTCTACGCTACGATGCACACCACTACATCGATCACAAAAACTGTATAATATAATATAAATTTATAAACGAAATGTTTTATGTTTGCTTGACTTTGTATTTCACAAAATGCGTCGTGCTATTGTTAAAACTTGTCACGAACACTCAACAATCAACACTTCGCCACACAATTTCGAAATAACGGATAATCAGAATGAAGTTTGTAATAGCCGGGAGATTATCCTTGATTATAATACTTCATAAATTAACTGGGTAACTCTGTAAGTACCTAGGTGTTTAATTAATTTGTTTATCTGAAACACAGCAATAATATGTACTTGTTATTTTCATAGGCGAACTTGAACATTTGGTGCCAAAATTTCAGATGATTTAACTTCGCGAGACAGGTGTTGATGGCTCGAAGAACTGACAGGCAATGAAGGAAAAATACGGCGAAATCATGAAATCTATGTTAGTAGATAAATGCAATTTTATATGAATTAGGAATATGAGGACTTTGACCTACGAATTTTAGCTCTAGTACGCAAAGGCGTTACCAGGTTGAAGGGGGGGGGGGGGAGTGCAGCCGCTCCTTAGAAAATTGATGAACGGCAAAAAAAAAATAAAGGAATAAAATCAATGAATAAAATGAGTTTATAACTGGCGCAAAAACTATAAACCTGTTATTTATTTTAATAAATAATGAGAGTCAGGTACAAACGTAGCGCGTCGTCTCAGGCCCGAGAGGCTTCGGCCTAGGGCCCCAACCTCGGGGTGGGCTAGGCCCAGGTTTTTTTTAAGGTTAAATCTACACAGGAGGCGTCGCGACGCTGAGATGAGACGTCGACGTCGATGAGAAATAAGTTCCTCAAGGCATAATATCGTCATCCCAGTCCCATTTTTTATTGACTCGCCAATAGAATCACATTATAATTATTACATTAATTTAAATTTTCAATATGGTTATAGCGGTGACTAGACAACTTAAAAGTAACGTAAAAAAAATTTGATTAAATAGGTTACTTAGGGTTAGTTTATTGGCAATTTTTCTTTTTTTTTCAAATTTTAAAGATTGGCAGAGGATCAAATATTTTCCTCTTGCAATAAAATTCAAATACCTAAATGCAATATTTCTGAAGGTATCCAAAAATTAAAAAATCTTTTTGAAAGGTGATGAATACGCTTTTAAATTTTATAATTCGAAATTAGAAATATTAAAATTTAAAAATTCTTTTGAAATATTCAAATTTTGCATGCAAACATAAAAAGGCTTAAAAATGACTCACCGTACGTTTTTTTCTAACTAAAATTACAACAGTAATAAAATTAATAAAATTTTGTTCTACATAAAAATAATTAATAAAAAATTCCGAAGGTTTCAAAACTTTTTTTCAAGTAGCGATTCGAAACTTTAGTTTTTATAAATGTGTAGATACATTCTACTTCTTTTTGGTTAATTTTTAGATTTGAATACAAAGCGTGATATTTTCTCTTTCCAACACCGTTTTTCATCATATTTCTCACTTAGTAAGGGAGGCACAACGATTTCTGAGACCTGTGCGAGTTGTTCCGAAAAGCAAAAAAAAAAATAGTCAATATGTTAACAGCTAAGTTGATATTTCACCAATGACGATGGAAATGACGTTGTCAGCTGAAAATAGTTTCGTTACCTCGAATTTCAAGACAGAAAAAAATCTGTAGAAATTTCACGACAGAGTTCACCTTTGAGAGTTCGCTGCTTCAGACCCAGACATAACGCGAACAGATTTCAAATGGGATGTGCTAGGCGAGTGTAAGTGAGATGGAGCACCACGCTACTGGGCTAAATGGAACATTTATCCCAATCAAATTTGTATGGATGGCTTTTAGTTTTCTTCTTTGTATAGAAAGGGGTTATGTTAGCTCCGTTCGTGACATTGGGTCTTTTCCACTTTATTTATAAATATTTATTTAGTTAGGTAGGTAAGTAGGTACCGACGATTAAGGTTTAGAAGAGCTTTGAACTTTTTGTTGACTTTTCATTGAATTAAATTATTGTGAAAATGCGGTGATGTTGCGTCATTCAGTCAGATTATTTGGGCGCAAAAAACATTTTTTTTTAAATTTCGTCGTGTTTATTTCAGTTTTGTTCCGGTACTCACTTCGCTAAAGATTCATGGTTCAGTAATAAATATATTTATGTTTAGTGCAACGTCGTGTTTCTATGCAAAATTGAGTGACATCAATAAATAGAGAAGTTACTTATTTATTTCCGGAATATTAGAAAATTTTAACATCTCTGAATTTTCCCGAAACGCTGTGTCATGAACATGAAAAAAATAACTTTTATGTATATATCACTAAAAAGATTAACCGATAGATATGTGTTTTGGGGGTGTTCGTGTATCCAAAATAAATTTACTTATTTCTTACTTATTCCTTAGAGAAAGGGGCAGGGAGGAAAAAAAAATAGGCGGATGAGGTAAAAAATGCGACGGATAAAGCTGAATTTACTTTTTGGATAACCAATTTCACTACCTCAATTCAATAAAAATACCAAAACAGTAACCGCTACCCCCAAATTAGAGAAAACGGGGCGAATGCTGAAAAATGGGGCGGAGCAGTGTAGAAAATTTATTCGCCAACATAAAAATAAAATAAAAATGCTGTAATCATCGTAATTTTTTTGCTTATTTTTTTAACCAATAAAAAAAACGTGAAAATGCCCCATTGAAATAGAATGTCGTTGGCGCGAGTTTTCCAACTAGCAGACCAACAAAAGGTAAAATGAAATGCATCGCACTATAATTTGACCACGTGATAATGCATTTTCTCTTTGAAAAATGTTTTTGTCAACCAATATTTTAGTTGCCGCGCCAATTTCAAATCCATCCACAGTTCGGAACGAGTGAGAGTGAATCCGGATTCGTTCCATAATAATGTTTTGCGAACTCGGACCGATTCAAACGCCTTGGGAATCAGATTGGATTCGTTCCGGCGGGAACGGCACATTATGTTCAAACAGAAAGAACGCTGATTTCGGCTTTCTGATTAGTCGGTGCAAGGGCTAACTAACGTAGGCGCACTGGCGTAGGCGTGCCAAAAAGAATGTTAAAATAATGTATGTAAAGGCCGATTCCACAATGATAAAATAAAAATAAAAACATTTTTAATTAAATTATTCTTGGAAGACCTACATTTTAACATGTTCACTATGTATTCGTTTATAAGAATTTCATTAAAGTATTTAAATAGTCATGAGGAGGTTCAAAGTGCTATCGCGGGTGGAACAAATTTGGACATACCTTTCCAGATCGTAAGACAAAAACACAAAAGTCTGTTAATTGTGAAATATTTATTATGATATGCCTTTTAGTCCAGTAAAGGAAGGAGTTGTAGAGTGCGTGAGCAGGAACCTAAGCGATTCTTTCAGGACTTGTTTAGGGTGCTTAGGGTGTGAACATACTAAAAGTCATGACGTCTAGGTGGTGAGCTAGGGGGGAAGGGGGGGGGGGAGGAAGGTCCCGATTTTTGGGTTTCCATTTATATTTCAAAAACGGTGCGTCGCAGAGGAAAACTTTTTTAGACCTGTTCTGCAGCGTGCCTTCACTGCCAAGGGAGATGCCTCAATAGCGTGCCTGTTGCCGAGGACGACGATGAAGACGACGTAGAGCCCTTTCAGCAAGAACCATCCACCACTGAGAATGACGATGCCATGGATGAACAACGCTTGCCAGGACCCTCACGTCCAAAGAGGATATGAAAACGTGAATCCATATAAAGTTGAGAGTGTAACGTGATGTTATTGAGAACAGTGCCAAGGGAAATGGAGCCAACTCATACTCAAAGAATTTCATCAAATCCTCATCTGATCATTTGCTTATACACATCCGCTGAAACAGCAATGTTGGGTCAACTGCAACCTTTTCATCGTGAATTTTTATCGACGAGCTGACAGAAGACATTGGGAATGCCAGATCTTTACGGGACAACTTGATGTCTGAGAATGTCAAGCCCACTATCGCATTCATTGCCTTTTCACCAACTCGAACAGCATCGTAGCACGTTATTGTAGCATCTCCGACGACTAACCTAATCACCCATCACAATAATAATGATTATAAAATGAACTCCACTAATCATCTGTTCGAGAACAACTTACCTGCTTTCTTGCGTGCAAATTTTTTTTTTTTTTTAATGTTCTCTATTCAGTAAAGTTTATACACTACAGTAAATGGATAATTTTTTGGCCATCACACTAGGCACATGCCCGTGTTGTAATTAATAAGGAATTTCCCATGATGAAAAAACCCGTCATAATAATTTGGTAAAAAAACAACCTTTTCTGAAAATGACGACATTTTACGAAAAAACTTAAAATTGCTGTAAATATTTACTGGTTGGAGATTTATTTACATATGTATATATATTCTAAAAGGTAATTAAATTATTTACAACTTCTTTGAATAAATTTCTTTCTTGGATGAATATTTTAGACGATATGAAGGAATGTTTGATGAAAAATGTGAGGTAAAATGATTTTTTTCGAAAATATTGACATTTGTGGAGCGTATAACTCAAAAAGGCGGGGATTTCCAAAATTACATATAGAATAAAAGTTGTAGATAATTTTATGAGCTTTTACTTATTCTAAAAAAGTTTTCCGTTTTTGAGATATAAACGGAAACCCGAAAATCGAGACCTTCCCCCCCCCTCCCCCCCTAGCTCACCACCTAGACGTCAGGACTTTTAGTATGTTCACACCCTAAGCACCCTACACAAGTCCTGAAAGAATCGCTTATGTTCCTGCTCACGCACTCTACACCTCCTTTTGGACCATTCGTGTACTGGACTATTTATATTTTGTTAGGCGTTAAACTAATCAACTACAAAATTTTAAAAAATATGGGAAAAAATAAACAATGAATTACTCGCTTTTGAAGCAATTGCGGGTGCAACACCAAATTATCGCGGGTGCAACCCGTCTAATTTAAGTGGATTTAAACATCAATAAAAACTTAAGGGCCCGCAACCCGGATTTGTACCGATTTATTACATATTTCCCTTAAACACGGTAAGTTTTAAAGCTCTTAAACAAATATATGTTATTCTTGAAGATAATATCTAGACTTTGCCCGCGCCGAAACGCAAATTATATAAAATTCCCTCGATAGAAAAAAATCGCAAAGTATGCTTTAAAAATTATTATTGTTTCAGTTATTTTACAAGTTATATGTATGAAAAAATTCACAGTGTTTCATTAAATGCTGTTTAAGATAATGCCCGCGAGATTTAGGGTAGAGCTCGGGCCGCCATCTTGGATTGAAGGCGCCAAAATTTGGTTTAGTCAAAATAATTCCCCAACAGTTGACTTTACAACAAAAATGTCTATTGCTGACCTAAAGAAGACTAAATTACGTACTGTTTATGTTCGAAGTTTTTTTATGACTTACAGCGGTAGAAAGAAGAAAATTTTGACAAAAAATCGTAAAACTCAAGTTTTGTTGATACATTTTGTAAGAACATACAATATCATTTTAACGTTTTTCCATTGGTGGATTGACATTAACGCCAAACCGTTTAGTCTTTCCTGGAATTTCTGAGCCGTTTCAGAAAAGAGACAGTCATGTCAGGGGTACATGTGGAAACAGGCAGTGTCACCAAGATTTTTAAATGTTTGTGAATGTTTGGAAATAAGGTCCTGGTCCTGGTTGCGTTTTCCGAGAGCTTCAATAGCACATGTTGGTTGATTTAGTTCAGATTCTTCCAGCCATTTTATCTCTCACTTTTCTAATTCAGCTTTTACAGAGTCCCATTCCAAATATAAATATTTATAGAGCTCTTAGTAGTCTTCTTGATAATTTAGTTTTGCCGAGGAATTGATAAAATTTTCAACCGATTTTATAGTACCAATTATTTCGAATAAGACTGAACTAATAAGGCTGAACCTGACAAGAATGACATAGAGCCAAATTCAACTGCAGTGAGCTGCTATGAACGTATAAGGCTTCTGGATGTGACTCACGAATTACGGGGGGGGGGGGGGGGGGGTTAGGAAAAAATCACGAAACATCACGATGCGGGGGGGGGGGGGTATAATGAGATATCACGTGTATTTCAAAATACTTTGTACTAAAAAAAATACACGTGATTTTGGGAGGAGGGGGTTAGTCTAAAACCTCACACATATCACCAAGGGGGGGGGGGGGAGGGGGGTTAAAAAGTTGCTAAAAAAACATCACGTGATTAATGGACGTCCCCTTTCATTGAAGAGGCTCCATTATATCCTTGTCCGATTAAATATTCGCAATCTACATCCAAAGATTTAAATTCAGATAAAATTGCATAAGCTAAAAAATTTCCTGTTGTATTCTCAGCTGTTACAAAAGTTAAAAAATCTTCACGCAAGATAAACACATTCAGCCTTACTAAAAAAAACCTTCCAAGGCCGATAACCTGTGTTGTTGCAACAACATAAATAAAGCCCGTATACAATAAAACACGATCTGTTACTAATAAGCTTTTTTTATTTTATTTTTATTTTTTTTTATTTTAAATACATAAACGGCTATACTGCCTTTTATAAATAAACATATAATAGAGTACAAAAGTAAGAAAAATAATATCATTACATAATAGTAGTTTTAAACTTTAAAATAACATACAATTAATTTTGTGTATCACAACAATAAATAACAAAAAAGAACGTGTTTGCTAATTTAAAAGGGTGTAGAGTTAATTTTCGGTGGGTAGATTGCGATTAGGCCTTCGGAAAATATTCTAATAATACTTTTATATGTCTATAGACATCAACATTATTATTTTTCTCTGAATAGAAAAAAAACATCAATTCTTTAAAGACAAAATTATGGATATGTCAGTAGGTATATGTATGTTTAGTTATTTTCCGAAGGAACCGGATAAACACGAGTCGATGAGTGAGGACATTATTTTGAGTTATATGATGTACAAGAAGTATTGCATCGATGTATGTATTTCATCAAGTAGGTAGGTATCTTATAAAAAAATTTTGGACCGTGAAAAGCACCGTGAAAGGTAAATATATCTGGCAAATAAAGGTATTGTCATCTAGTTTGCAATATACACCGTTTTCCACGCTCTTACCGAGAAACTTTGAGGGGTAATTAAAAAAAAACTCGTTCAAAAACGTCGAGATTTTTTAACATTTTTATACAGCTGTACCACGTGGAAAATGGCTAATTACAAATGATATTATTATTATTAACAATTACACATCAAGCTGTACCGAAAGAAAACTGGATTGAAATCCCGTTATTGCCTTTTGGGACGTTTTTTCTAATATCTAAAATTTTGGTCTTTCATAAGGTTTTGACAAGGAGCGCCAAAATTTTACTCCCACCGCCGCCGTTTGGGGCAGGGCCGTAGCTAGGGGGGGGGGGGCATTATGGGGCAATGCCCTATCTTAAAATACCTGTACCCTACCTTAAGAATTGCCATCGACTATGATAATATACTACTAAACTGTAAACTGTTTGTTCATAGTTTGATATTATTGAAAAAAAAATACTACCTATTAGTGTAGCGTAACGACATCTCTCAGATAGGACTCTTTTTTATATAACGACTCTACATTTATAATTAACCAAAACTAGACCCCCATTGTACCTGCATACGTTGTTAGCGAGCAGTATGCAAGTGCTTGATCTGATGACACTGATGACAAAACGTTTAGTATGGAAAAGGCCCGAAGATATCGATCTACGGATTGGTTTATTCATGACTCAACCGTTTAATAGCATTCTCAAACTGTTTGGGATTTCCCCGTCAGCAGTGATTGCAATACGTGCACAGCCTCCCACCACTTACTTTTAATTCAAAGCTGTTTAGTTAGATGTACACTAATAGGTAGTATTTTTTTCAATCTTATCAAACTATGAACAAACGGTTTACTAGTATATTATCATAGTCGATGGTATTTCTTAAGGTAGGGCACAGGTATTTTAAGGTAGGGTATTGCCCCATAATGCCCCCTCTCTAGCTACGGCCCTGTTACGTGAGCATTTTATTTTCCAATTTCGACCCCCCCCCCCCCTTCCCCTTAGTGATATTAAGTGAGATTTGGTGGGACCCGCACTATGCTATGCTATTACGCCCCCCCCTGTTGAGGTAAATATGATCGCGACAATACGCTGAAAAACTGTTCAAGATTTGGTGAGATTTTACTGAACCCCCCCCCCCCCCCCCCCCCATTTTGAGCTGACGTAATTAATGTATGTCCCCTTTGGCCCTGCCCTGTGTACTTTAGATTGAAGACGACTTTACAATGTACAAATTATTTAACATTTTTCATATACTTTTTTTCAATACACTATAATAATCCTATAAAAAATATTATCCATTAAAGAGGTAATAACTTCGAAGGTTAAAGCATTTTCCGATCAGTTTCATCGTTTTTTATTAATTGTACGCAAACATAATGAATAAGAGCTTTTTGTATCTACGTTACACGTGTTTGCACTACTTTTACAGAAAAAACGTATTGACTGTACTAAAGAACAAATCACACCTTAAAAAGATAGATACTTACATTGAGAAAATTCGAACAAGATTATTTTAATTTTATTTTCAAAAGGAACTGGGTATCGAGCGCTCTTATTATCTCCGTCACGATCCACGTTTACGGTGCCATGACGGCAAAAAAGAAAATAAACATTACGTTCCTTACCACCATAATGCTACAGCTCTTTCTTACACAGTACATAATGGTGAGAAAAACGATGAGACACACACAAATTACGTGTTTGTTTCCTTCAAAGCACAATTTTTTTACTTTGGAGGAAACAGATATCTATTATTACGGCTCAGTCACGGCGCGCGTCGGAAATTGCGTTTGATTTTCTTTATGCGTGTGAGGGAGATGTATGATAATAATAATACTTATAATAATAAAAAGTATAGGAAGCATATAATCAAAGATATAAATCAAATTGATGATTTATGTAGAAAATGTTTGGCTTTTCCGGAAACTATAGAACATATTAGCATACATTTAGGCACAATCAGGTTTTAAAAATAATCCACCAAAGTTTGGTAATTAAACATAACTTGATTGACTGCCGTAATATAGTACCATATTATGAATATGAACCAAATTCATTTTTAGAAAATGAATTTTATAAAATATATTATGATAAAACTATACTAACAGACAGAACAATTAGTCATAATAGACATGATATAGTTTTACATGACAAAATTTAAAAAAATAACTTATATCATTGATGTAGCTATTCCAAATTCCTGTAATATTCAAAAATCTGTTTCTGAAAAAATTAGAAAATACACAGATTTAGGAAATGAGATTAAAAGAATTTGGCATTCTCGGACTATAAAAATATTACCATTTGTTATTTCGGCTACTGGCATTATACCTAGGTCTCTGATTCAAAATTTAGGCGTATTAGATTTGTCAAAGAATTTATATATAAAAATGCAAAAATCGGTAATTTTAAATACATGTAGGATTACAAAAGATTTTTTAAATATTTATATTGAGGGATCAGTAGGATTTATAGGTTCAATTAGGAATTCCACAGAGCCGAACCCTCTGATATGAAAATATCTGGAGTCGGTGAATTATTTTCCCATCTGGTCTCTGGTAGGTTGACATGTTGTTCTTGTATTGTTTTGTAATTATAATACTTATATATTATTGCAATAATTAACATTGTAATTGCAATAATATATAAGTTGCATAACATGGATTGACCAAACGATCATTTGGGAAGTGTGTGAAAGGGTTTAGTTTTTCCCGTGGGGAAAATTAAACCCGGACATTTAAATCTGCTGTGTAATAAAATTTTTATTTTAGTAATTTGTACATTTAAGTTTACAAATTTCTAATTGATTATAATATTTCATATTCACTATATTTTTTCAAGTTTTATGTAGCTCCAACAATACATCTTGAACTTTCCAATTGGTGTGGACTTCAAAGTTTCTGGTAGTGTGTTATACAACTTCATTCCCTTGTACAGTAGACTGTTCTGCGTATTCGCTTTGTCCTTTTATAATAATGATTTATTGTCTTCATTTCTTAGTAACACTGGGATCTCCCGTGGTGAGGATTTCATTTACATATTATAATTTAATTATAAGAAATTAATATGAATTAGACATAACATATATCATGTAGTATTTTTTTTTAAATAATTATAAAGTAAATAAGATAGTGGTTTTTTTTATAATTCAGATTACTAGATTTGGTTTTAGTCTGTATTTGATATCAGTATATTTTCTATTTCTGATCTCCCTATATTTAGTATCCAGCTTTTTATTTGAAATTTAAATGTCATAATGTTAAGGTTTTTGAGTGAGAGTGGTATTTTATTGTAGAGTTTAATGCCAGATTATATGTTTCCTTTGAAGGGGTTCAGACATACGTTCACCGTTTGACTCATTTTCGACCGATGTTATTTATTGTTCAAGAAAGAGCTGCAGCCTTATATTTTTAAGAACAAAAGCAAAACCATCGGCGCATTGACATTTGACGTTTTTGAATTTTTGGAATTCCACTCAGTACGGGCGTAGCCAGGTTTTAGTATCGGGGGGGGGGGGGGGGGGGGCGTTCAAGAAAATAAAACTACTGGTCGGGGACGACGACGACGACGACTTTGTATTTCTTGAGCATTAACTTTAACAATTTGTGGACATTTTGTGTTGAAAACTTTTATTTTCTATGTACATTGGTTACTTAAATTTTTTCTCTTTTTTTTAATAAAATTAAAGTAACAAATGTATATTGAAAATAAATCTTTTCAAAACAAAATACATATCCATTTATATGTTTATTAAACACCTTTTGCTAAGTGAAATAATAATTTCAAAGTACGTATACACTTACCACTGATTAGAAACGGAATTCCAAATAAAAATCACTTTGCAAAATAAAAATCAACCGCATTCATGTAATAATTAGTAATAAAATTAGAAAAATAAATAAATAATTATTTTGATGAGAAGGTAACATGTCACAATGTTTTCAATATAAAGTGAATTTGTTTTAGTTATACAGTTTGATAAATACATTAAAAGCCTTACATTCATTTGCTGCCAACAACAGTATAGTGGGAGTTTACATATCACATATACATGTAAATTAAATTGATTATCTTCATTAATGTTAGTTATCAAAGTACTAAAATATATTTAAAATATATTGTTGCATTTTTTTTGATATGATAAAATTATTATTCAATATTTTGTTCAGCAATTGCGAGCATTTATTTATATACCTTACAGTTGTTGGAAAAAATTCAGTTTAGGGGCGATAGTCCTACATAATTTTTTTTTATACTAATTATGGGCCGGAAAATCCGAATCTGAAAGAATTAGGCGTCGGCAAGCAATATTAACTGAATTACACGACTTTAAAATTTTCTATACACACACAGGAGAACAAGCCATTTTGAACGTATTCTGACACTACAAGTCATAGAAAAACAAGAAAGATGTTACACCACATAAAATTAAGTGTTGCCATTAAGCAATAATATCAATAACGTAAAACTTTCCGACACGATACTTCCTCACATGATAATTCATCACATAACACATTAACCTGATGAATTATGACTATCTCAACGGCCGTATTCTTAGACCAAAAGTATTGTAACATGGTTTGTGCCCCTTTATACCGCCTGCTCGCGTCAAAGCAAGAAAACATCCCAGTATTCAAGTAGTTTAGCGGCTACGCTAGGTTTGTGTAACATGGTTTGTGCCCCTTTATACCGCCTGCTCGCGTCAAGGCAAGAAAACATCCCAGTTTTCAAGTAGTTTAGCGGCTACGCTGGGTTTGTGTAACATGGTTTGTGATAGAAAAGAAAGTGCCCCTTTCATAGCGCCTACTCGCGTCAAGGCAAGAAAACATCCCAGTTTTCAAGTAGTTTAGCGGCTACGCTAGGTTTATGTAACATGGTTTGTGATACAAAAGTGAGTAAAATTTATAAAAAATAATTACTTAAATTAGTTATTGATATTATTGCTTAATGGCAACACTTAATTTTATGTGGTGTAACATCTTTCTTGTTTTTCTATGACTTGTAGTGTCAGAATACGTTCAAAATGGCTTGTTTTCCTGTGTGTGTATAGAAAATTTTAAAGTCGTGTTATTTCATTTAATATTGCTTGCCGACGCCTAATTCTTTCAGATTCGGATTTTCCGGCCCATAGTTAGTATAAAAATAACTAGTTTTATTATCTAGGAACGCCGCCCCTAAAATGAACTTTACCCCAGTTGTTTTTGTCATTTGCTCTATGATTAACTGGAAATGTCAATTTATATTTTTCATTTTGAATACAACAGTTTTTGCAATTTGGTTGTTTGTCCTTGTTCCCGCAATCGCTGTGTGTGTGATCGAGACCGCAGTAACTGCAAACAGGCTTTTCGTCCTTCTCTCTCTGCAGACATCTTGCAGTACCATGTCCGAAGCGTAAACAGTGGTAACATTGCATAACTGGATTTGCGTCTTCAAAAAAGATTCTTTGGTATCCGATTTTAATTTTATCTTTGTTTAAGGGTATTCCCCGGGTTTCACTATCTACTTCGACCACATAGTTAGATGTATCATTAAATTTATTTTTAATTATTTTCTTGATGTTGAAGACAGGTTTATGTTCATTATTTTCCGACATAATTTTAATTTCTTCACTTTGTTCGATGATGTCACAAGTGAAATCTTCTTTATCATATCATTAAATATTCCCTTGAAAATTAAAGTAGGTTTCTTTTTTGGCAATTTTTTAGTATCGATATCATTTATTACTTTTGAGATTTCCATTTGTAATTTCTCCGCGTCCTCTTTTTTAAACACTCAATGATTGTGTTTCGGGATTTTTTTTTATGCCTTCAATATATATTCCCAGTTTACTAATTTTAATATGTTTTTGTATTCTTTTAGTATTGAGTCAGAAGTGTCACTGCTTGTTTTAGGACTAATCATTATACAATATTTATTTTTTATATTTTTTGTTTATTTTGAGGGTAATCATATGTTTTATCTCTATTAGCGATTTCTGTTTTATTTTTATCTTCTGACATTTCAATTGCCAGGTGACCTAATAACGATAGTATATTTGTGGCTTTATTCGTCACAATAATTTGTTGGTCTGTACTGAATTTTTTGCTGGGATCTTGCACTGCGAAAAGTAGTTCACTAACTACCTCCTTTGCTTCTTCCATAAATTTGTGAAGATTTTCCATATTTATTTTTTCGCAAAACTTACTCCACTTAACACTTTTAAATCAGTAGTACTGCACAAATATTATTATCACCAGTTTGACAGTTTCAGAATGTTCAAATATTTATTTTTTTAACTATTTTTTGTAGAAGATATATTACGAACTGATTATTATTTTTAATGCCAATCAATAATGCACACTTTGTTTCATTTAAATATCAGCTTCACTGTTAGTTTTCGCCAAATCTATCTACTTTGCGGAGTACTTGAATTGGGAGCAGAAAAATATGCAGCCTGTCACTGTAACTTGTTAACATATTTTGTATTAACATTTTCTGTAGTAACACAAAAAAAATGTCTAACTGCATAATAAGTTTTGTTTTTTAAACTTCAAAGTAAAATCACCCCTTGACAAACTACTTAAAAGTAGTTTATTGGGACTTTTCTTTTTTCTGTAATATTTTATTTTATTTGATTTCCTGTAATATTGTACAACTTTTTCTTTCTAATAAAAAAAATAAAATAAAAAAAACTCACAAAAAATTCCAAAAAGTTGCCTCCAAAATGAAGCATGAATTATTTACTTACCTACACATCACAATTTAAAACAAAAAAAAATGAAATAGCGCATATCCGTCTTAAATATTTAATATAAATTTTGATTAAAAATACGTATTATTGAGTTTGGTTGGGTATTTACGCCTCAAATCCAAAATTAAGTTTTGTATGAAACGGGAGTGAAATCATTGTAAGGAGAACGGTACCCCGTACGAAATACTTTAAAGACTAGCTCTAATTGGCCTCTCTAGGACTTTGCAGTCAAATTCCCTTAAATAGGCGTCATCAGGAATATATTTTTACTTCTAGAGATTATCTATTCGGTGGTCTGGCCAAACATGATTTAAGAAAATTATTATGCAAATCCGTCTGACCCTGAGGACTTTAGCCTCCTTTACGCGTTTTTGTGACTAATTATGGAGCGATAGTTCCGAAGTAAACTTCGACCTTTTATTTTATGATTTCAAACGTTTTTGTCAGTTAACAAAACTTATTTATTGTGGATTCGTATTCACAGAATAACTTATTCGCCACATTCAGAAGAAAACAGCCCGGCTAAAATACAGTTAATTTTTTTACAAAAGTATTTAGAGCAGTGGTTTTCAACCTTTTTTGACCATTGGAGGACCCACCACTTACCCGCCCTGGTATAGGTAACAGATTCTGATGGTTACCCCTTCCCCTAACGCGTATACTCGTGGGAGATTCCACGCACTTTTTTATGCTCCAAAAGCGAGAACTTCTTCCTTTCAGAATGCGCCATTAAACAGAGCAATTCAACTGCTTAACGATTCTGTATTGAGCATCGACATCTTCAATGTTACCTATAGAGAGTTCAGTAACTATCTTTTGACATACGTCACAACATAGTGAAACTGATCCCACGGACTTTTTTTCTTATTTTAAATTTTGTAATCTTCTCTGTATAACTGTTTTATGGAGAACCTGAATAAAATAAATAAATACATATACCAAACTACCCACTTGACTACTGACTGGTTCGGGATTGCAGACGCTTTTATAAATCACAGCCGACTTGTTCAGTAGCTACTAGAAAGCCAGGCAATATGTACACGCGAACCTTCCCGAAAGTTCGGCGCGGTACTGTGAATTATTGGTAGTATCCAGACCTTTCCAGTAAGTAGCGAAATAATTACCAGAGGTCCAAACAGTACGAAGCGGTGCTATGTACGGTGTTGGCAGACAGCGTTACGATATACGTAGCTAGGTGGGCATATTCATTTGCGTTTGAGAGGGAATAACCAGAAAAAACCGGAAATATGTCATTTAAAAAAAAAAATTAGACGTATTGCTCTTTTCCACAAAAAATTATATATATATATATATATTTTTTATTATGTTTATTTAGTAATTAATTGTACAATAATTATCTTACTTAAATCTTACAAAACTGATCAGTCAGTTTGATTGTAATTTCGAAAGATTGTTCTTTTATCTAGTAAAGCTGTAACTTTGTAAACACCACTTTTATTTTTATACTTTATGCCGACCGGGTTTCGCTACAACCATAGCTTCATCAGGGCAGTATAATACTCGTAGTACTAGTAGTTTTTTTAAGTTATTAGATTTTTTCTTACCGAAGATAGTTATCCATCGTTTTTGCTTTTTTTGTCATACCTACGTTGATTCATTTTGTTCCATCTATTTTTTTTGTATTCCTTTTGTTTGCTAAAGTGCCAATATGGATAAATTGAATTGCGCGTCCCATTCATGTAGCTGGCAATAAAACTATTGTTATTTTCATTATTATTACGAAATTTTAATACACTAATGTATGTTAAACTTGTTTTATGTAACATATAATAATATAATTATGTTTTATGAATGAATAAATAAATATTTTGATTTGAAACCAAAAAAAAATTGCCTCTGGGTTTATGTCTTCTTTGAAGAAGCTATGTGGAAGGTATTTTTGTGGAAAGAATGAAGAACGCCCATGTTGTAGTAGGGAGGAAACACAGAGACTGACAAATCGTTCCATAGTCAAGCCGGTGAACTGAAGAACAAGTTATAGAAGTGATCGCTCCCATGAAACAAATAATATTATACTGCCCTGATGAAGCTACGGTTGTAGCGAAACCCGGTCGGCATAAAGTATAAAAATAAAAGTGGTGTGTACAAAGTTATTGTTTTATTTTAAATTAATAATGTCACATCACAAAGTATCCGCTTCATATGAACAAATAGTAAAGCTGTGTTTAAAATTTTGAGAAAATCGGTTTATTTTTAGTACAACAAGGTTTTACCGTAGGTCGTCCGCAGATTTGTCAAATTTTCAAACAAAATTTTGTATTTTACAATCCACGTTTCAAATCATATAATCATTATAATTAATTATCTAGGAAAGTTATATTTCAGAATTTTAATTTTAGTTTAAATAAAATCATTTAAAAAAAGATCCGCACTCGTGTTTTGTAACGAAAATACATCAGTTTGTCTATTTATTTACGGTCTTACAAACTAATATATTTAAGATTTTTTTTGCATTCTTATTTTGCTTAGACAATATTGAAAAATTATAAATACTTATGATAAAAAAATAATTACAAAAAGTAAATAATTTTAATAGTTTTATCATCACGCCTTTCAACATTTTTTCGAATGAAAAAAATCGATAATGAGTTATTACTTTAAAAAGCTGGTACGGAGAATAATTAATCTTTCTCATTGGAATCACCCTGTACGATCGGAAGAACATATGTCGGCGAAATATGAATAATTCTCGGTCGCTGGATGGTTAATGGCCCAAGATGACGGTGAAGATTTGTTCTAGCCGCTGCAAGTATGTTAATTATGCATAGACATATGAATATTAGTAGACCAGAACACAAAGGTGAGGGGGGAAACCAACTGCAGAGCGGCGCAAGATGACTTTGGAGATATGTGATTCGTCGACAACTCAATATGACAGTACATAGGCATCTCGCATTATAATATCACCATTTAGTTCTAAAAAGTAAACTCTGCTTTTGAATGAATAGACCTTTTTACATGGGAGCGCGAATTTCTCGCCGCGTATTGAACACATTTGCGAAGTCTAAATACGGCAAAGTAAAGTTCGTTTATTTTCAGTCTCCAATATTTTGTTGCCGTATTTAGTTAGGACACTTTTACAAATGTTTCATAATTTACTTACCCCGTAAACATCGACGAACACACGCCATGTACCTCGAGTGATAGTATATATTTACACGTTTTCAAAACACAAACCATGTTTTTTGCGGTGTTATTTCGTAAAATGCACCGAAGAGCGCTCGACGCTGGCTCGCAGAAGAATGATAACGTCACATTTTTTCCATACTCAATCCCAGCCGGTTCCAAGGAACCGGTATGGGGAGGGGGAAAAAATACGCTTTTATCACTTAGGGCAGGTCTAATATTCATATGTCTATGGAATTATATAATAAATTAATTAAATTAATTCTTCAAACTTCGCAAAATTACTTTGTGGCATCATTAATTATATAATGAATAACAGATCACTTTGTATAAACCACTATATTTATATAATGAATAACAGATCACTTTGTATAAACCACTATATTATATATATAGTGGTTTACTTTTTACTTTTACATTATATATGTTATCCACTATATTATATATAATAGTGGTTTATACAAAGTGATCTGTTATTCATTATATAATTAAATTAACTTTTTTTATGTTTTACCGTCAACGAGGGAGGGAAGAAGATGAGAAGAGGAAGGTAGGGAACAGCTTTTCTTATAGCATCCATTAAGAACAGCTTTTATAAATAAAATAAAAACAATTTGAAAATTACTGCATTTCGATCCTTTATTCAACATACAGATGTTCAAACACATAAGTTGACATATCGATGCGTTTTCTAAATACGTATAATTTTTTTAATCAGTATAATAACACTATGATTTTAAGTAATACTTGAAATAATGTAAAAGTGTAAAATTAAATATGTGCTTTATGAAATAAATAATAATATAATAGTATGTGGCTTATTTAAAAAATAATCATTAGATTAGTGAAAAAATCATTCCCGTCCACAGTGACAATTATAATAAATAAATTAATATACACTTTTAAAAATTTAAGAATTTATACACATATCAACATTAAATTGACTAGAAACTAATAAAACACTATAAAATAATTAAAAAATAAACCATTCATTTTAGATTGTGAATCAGATAGTACAGAATATCATTAAAATAATTTTGGGTAAATATTTCCTTAACCGCCACACTTACGTTTGGATAGAAAATGTTTTTTTTTTTTATATGAGTACCTCACAAGAGTCCCAGCTGCTCCCGTATGGAGCAATGAGACTATGGCATCCCCAATTGGGGTATGTTGTGAGGCTGAAGGTAGTGGGGAGGGGAAGGAGATGGGGAAGAGGAAGGTGGGGAAGTACCTGGCTATTCAGATTTGGTCACCAAACACGGATAACGCCATTTCAAGCAACGTTTCAATTCTGAATGGTGGTCTTGTACCAGGGCGATACTGAGAGTTTTTCCACTCTGGAACGTGCCACAAATATACTATACATTATTTTAAAAGAATTAATTGTGAAATAGCACAATTCATTCAAATAAAATTTATTTGCCCACGCCAGGGATTCGATCCCGCGACCTTCGGATTGCGAGTCAAGAGCCTTACCGCTAGACCACGCCGGCCGTCATAAAATTGTCACGGTAAAAGACACTAAAATTCCATTTTATTCAATGTTCAAAATTTCTCGTACAATACGATCAATTTATTTGCGCTTTTTTTTGTATGGTTTGACATTTACGTGTGTTTTGTTTCAATCTAAATACGCATGAATTACTTAATTAACCCAAACTAAGAACCTAATTATCTATTTTGTGAATGTAAAAAATTGTTTCTTGCAGCAACTGTTGAAATAAAGTATAATTTCCATAATCTGTGCCCAAAAGTGCGGCGGATAGAGGAATGTTTACCTTGTTTTGGAATGTGGTTCTAATAAAAAATAAATTTGCATCTAAATAAATACATAAAAATAATGAAACAAGTGTGAGGCAATGATAAAATAATAATAATATAGAAAAGGAAACTGCAACGTTTGACAGAAAAAAAGACATTTTAAGGAAATCGTTTCAGATAGAAAAGAAGTTAGTGATAATTTATGGAAATATATCGGAAACAGAAAATGGTCAATAATATTCTCACTTCTGTTTGCCAGTACATTTTAATTACCTAGACCTTCTGTTAATATTATTAAAAAACCTTTTTTTCAAATTACAGTCCTATTAATCAAATGTGTGAATATTGTCCAGTTGATTAGGCAGACATCTTCGAATACTAGATAACTACGAAAGCAATATTCGAATGCTTGCCATAAATTAAATAATATTTGCACGTGTCTGCACTCTACATATTGAATATTCTATAAAATAACACCGGGAGCAGTGGTGTAGCGAGGGGGGGGGAGGTCCGCCCCGGGTGCCACCCGACAGGGGGGTAACACTCGACCGTGGAAAAAAATTACGAAGAATATTGTCACCAAAGTATTGTACACATGAACACGGTCTGTTATTTTCTTTCATATGTTCCCTGTGGAGTGCCCCGAATTTTGTGTCTAGGTCTTTTTATAGGCGAACATAGCCTATATTTGTGGAGACATCTGAAAAAATTCATACCCCATAAGTTGAAATTAGCGTTTTGAATTTTTTCCCAAGTCAAATATAATAGGGGGGGGGGTGACACCACGCCCCGGGGGGTGACATCTGCCCCGGGTGCCACCCACGCTAGCTACGCCAATGACCGGGAGGCATAACGGTTCTCTACATTAGTGTGACATTTTTAAATATCCTACTAGTGACCCAGAAACATAAACTTTTTTTTTAATTCCCTACAAGTTTTTCTGCATTATAATTGATTTGGTGGTGTTTATGAGTAATCTGAGTATGGGGGCGTTCAAGTATTACGTAACGCAATTTTTGACCCCCCCTCCCCCCCAAGTAACGCGCCGTAACGTTTTTAACACCCCCCCCCCCCATAAACGTTACGTAACGCCCAAGTGACAATTTTTACCTGAAAGTCACAATTAAGTTGCGCAAAGTACTGGAAAGTCGCTTAAATACCTTTTTTCTTGTTTTAATCGCGTTTGCGGTAATAAATAAAAAAAAAAATTTCGAGAACGAAAAGGATTGCCAACTTGGAAGATTTTAATTACCTAGTTTTTTATCTAAATAAAAAAAAACATGTTACGTAACGCGTTGTTCGAACCCCCCCCCCCCCTCCCCCGTAACGCACAGTAACGTTTCACAACACCCCCCCCCCCTCCCCCCCCAAGTGCGTTACGTAATACTTGAACGGCCCCTATTGTGCCAGAGAGGGACAGACACATAACTGCATCCTCAACTCAAATTTAGATTTTTCGAAGATATCTGACTAATTAACTAGAAGATCGATACATCAATTCAGGTCAGAAATGGTTACAAACATTATTTCTTTAAAAAATTAGACATTGAAAACATATACTTATTATATAAAACACGGTATTTATAAAATATCATGTTTCTTGTTCTTACAAAAAGTAGAATTATAAAAATCTCTAATCAGACAATTTATGTAAACAATATTACATCACTAATTTAATTATGTACAATAACTTATAAATCAATTATAAAAATATGTTCTTACCGAATTTAGATGTCGATAATTACCTAAATTATTCTAAACTGTAATTTATATATTTAATTAAATGAAGACAATATTAGCGAAACTCGATCGAAAATCCGGAGACAGAAAAATCAGAAAAAGATATTGGCACCTCTAGGACTCGAACCCAGGACCCTTTGCTTACATGGCAAGTGCTCTACCAACTGAGCTAATGTGTCTATATCCAATTCGGTCACTTTTAACTGTATCATATTTCGACTAAGAACTACCCACATTATCTTCATTTTCTTAAGGCACATATTATTGGCTGCAATCTTGTCTATGTCCCGGGTTCGAGTCCCTGGGGTGCCAATAACTTTTTCAGATTTTACGGTTTCCAAATGTTCGATTTTATATATTTTGTAGTTGTAGAATTAATTTTTATTTATATACCTACATTCGGTGTTTCTACTTATTTCGACGGAATAGCATTTATTCCCAAACATGGGAACACTTTAGCACAGGTTCGCCTAGCGAGGTGTTCACAAAATACTACTAGGTACTTACCTATTTACATACAGCTATGGATCATTAACATATTTTTCTTCTTTTTACTAAACTTATTATCTATGTAAACCAATGTAATAATCTGTAAAGTGTATGTTCAAGAATGGAAATAAAATAAAACGGTAAAGTAATAACTTATATTCGGTTTTGTTAATAAACTAGTCTGAGATTATTATTTTGTAAATATCGAAAAATTATTTATCAAACAGGAAATCAAATAGAACGATAAAACTGTTGAATATTATTGAAACATAGTATTACCACACTAAACACTACTCTTAATTGGTCCAATCAATAAATAAACTGTGACTTATGAGATAAAACCAATTCTTAAACATTCATTCGACAAACATTAAAACTATATTTACAACATTCATTAATTCATTTGTACTTAGGAAATTTTAATATAAATGTAAATATTAATTCATTTATACTTAGGAAAGTCAGTAGAAAACCTTGCAATATCAGACATAGAACACAATAAATTATTCCTTGTCAATTTAATAAATAAGACATAATTTATTTTAAAATTGATAATGGGAATAAAAATACTAAATTATACACAATACAAGTCAATAATAATAAATAATAAATAATAAATATTATTTCGGCTACTGGCATTATACCTAGGTCTCTGATTCAAAATTTAGGCTTATTAGATTTGTCAAAGAATTTATATATAAAAATGCAAAAATCGGTAATTTTGAATACATGTAGGATTACAAAAGATTTTTTAAATATTTATATTGAGGGATCAGTAGGATTTATAGGTTCAATTAGGAATTCCACAGAGCCGAACCCTCTGATATGAAAATATCTGGAGTCGGTGAATTATTTTCCCATATGGTCTCTGGTAGGTTGACATGTTGTTCTTGTATTGTTTTGTAATTATAATACATATAGTGCAATTGCATAACGTGGATTGACCAGATGATCATTTGGGAAGTGTGTGAAAGGGTTTAGTTTTTCCTGTGGGGAAAATTAAACCCGGACATTTAAATCTGGTGCGTAAATTATTTAGTGTTAACTTGATGAAAAGGTCCAGACGCAAACAAGCAACTTTAATTAATTGCAGGCAACAGTTGCGTGTGTCGGAGGGGCGCATAATGTGAGAAGCGACAATAGGGAGACTTTTTTTGAAAATGTTGCCAACTTTCGCCGCAACTAAAGTTGCTCGTGTGCAGGGAGGGGTACTAACTTTATTTGAAGCTGACTCATTGGGAGAATATTTCTCATTGATTTTTTGCAAGCACCAGAGATATATATTTTAAGTAGTCTGTTGTATGTCTCATGCAAAAATTATTACTTATGTTTTATTTCAGACTGATCAGTAGAAGTTATTCAATTATGAAATGCCTCGATTTAATACGTACTATCTTTTATATCTCGCGTATTATTATTTATACATATTTAAAAAGGAATGTCTTTTATACATAGTAACATTTATAAACAAGTCAGTTCCAACAAAAATCTTTAAGAAATCAGTTTTCCTTAAAAACGCAAAATTAACGCTTAAATAAGTCGTACAACTAGTCAGTTTTAATAAAAGTATGTGGCACTTGCAATGAAAAGTACCTACCTATTAGCACAAACTTGTCACAACAAGTCAGATTTAGTCAAATCTTGCATAAACAAGCAAGTTTTAGCGAATTGCCAAAACAAGTGAGTTATAATAAAAACTTGCAATGGTCAGTTTAACTAAAACATTCGTTAAATAAGTCGATTAATTCAAACCTCTCTCGCAACCAGTAACCAGCAACCAGGCCTAGTACGGTACAAATCTTAATACTAAAGCCAAGTCAATTATATAAGAAGTAGAAAGAGAAGAGACGAAGGATTAAGCTGTGATAGGAATAATGACATCATTGTCCAAGTCTTCCTGCTTTATGCTGGAGGTGGAGATGAGTCTGCGGACGGAGTTGTGGTTGTCCAGGGAGCGGCCGCTGTCCCCATTGGATGTCCCATTCCGCGATAGTTGGGGGTTGTCACACACAAACTGCTTCACCAGCACTGTCACCTGGAGTTATGAAAATATGGAGTTTGTCACTAATTTTAGCACAGATTCTCAGAAACATTGGTGTTGATAAGAAGGAGTGAATAAGAAAAGGAGAGTATAAAAGAAAGAAAGTAGGGGAGAAGGAGAGTAGGAGAGAAGGAGAGTATGAGAGAAGGAGAGTAGGGGAGAAGGAGAGAAGGATAATAGGAAAAAAAACAAAGTAGGGGAGAAAGAGAGTAGGGGAGAAGGAGAGTGGGAGAGAAGGAATATAGGAGAGTAAGAGAAAAGGAAATTAGGAGCGAATGAGAGTAGCAGATAGCAGAGAAGGAGAGAAGGAGTGTAGGAGAGAAGGAGTGTAGGGAGAAGGAGTGTGGAAGAGAAGGAGAGTAGGAGAGAAAGATAGTAGGAGAGATGAAGAATAGCACAGAAGAAGAATACATAGAAATAAAGTAGGGGAGAAGGAGAGTAGGAGAAAAGAAGAGAATGAGATTAGGGGAGAAACAAAGTGGGGGAGAAGGAGAGTAAAAGAAAATGAGAGAATGAGATTAGGGAAGAACGAGAGTAGGAGAGAAATAAAGTAGGTGAGAGAGGGAGAGTAGGGGAGAGAGGGAGAGGGAGAGAGAGAGAGAAGAATAGAGGGATGGAAAGAATGAGAGGAGAGTATGAAATATATAAAATAATGTAACTTACGGAATAGTAAGCCATGATAGCGCCCAGTATGGACCCGGCCAGCACATCCCACCAGTGGTGGCGGTTGTCCGTGATCCTGCTGAGCGAGCAAACTAGCGACCAGGACACCACCAGCGCCTGCAGGAAGGGACCCAGCACTCGCGGCCGTAGGGAGCACACCCTGGCTTGCAGGTAACCCTGACAAAATAATACAGAACATGTCACGATTCAACAGCCAAACATTTAAATCACGAAATTTATGAGATAGTTCATTTCTATTTTCATTTTTATTAAAATTTTGATCTACAGGATTTATCAAAACCTTTCCACAAGGTCATTGGTCTACATAAGTGAAACAAAATATACCTTTTTTGGTGACCGCACAACTCAGAGTGAAGTGAGTGTAAAGGCAACTCAACACCTCCTTTGAAAGGTCATTAAAAGTTATGAAAGAAATATGTCAAAAATTGGTTAAATATGTTACGTTAGGTTTGGTTACGGACTATTTACCAATTTTCTTTTCATAGCTTTTAATGACTTCAAAGAGGTGTTGAGTTGACTTGATTCTGAGTTGGCTTGGAACCACCTTACGGATGATATTTATTTATTTTTCAATAAAGAAAATAAAGTCAAATAAGAAAATCCAAAACACTAAGTTGGCTAAATTTTTTTTAATTCTTGCAGGAAGTAGGTAGGTACTTAAATAAAAACCAAAAATTCCATAAATAAAATAATAAAAGATACTTACAAATAAGTATAGAGCCATAAAGACAGAACAGGCAGTGTGCCCTGACGGGAAACTCTTGCTGGAATCTCTGACGAAGAAAGCGGAATGCTCTGTGTTTGTGCAAGTGTAGTGTGTGATGTATCTGCAAAAACGCCATAAATAAAGTCACCTTTTTAAATCATCTTTCGCAGCGGTCATTTGGTACCTGTAGTGATGCCATTTTCACGGAAATACAAATATAAAGTTTTTATTTATTTTTATATTAAAATTTTTGACTTGTAAGAACGGCGTAAAAATCTTTATTATTATTTTTATTTCACTATATTGTTAAAAACTTTGAATGCCATATTTAAAAAAAAATAAGCGAAAAATATAAAAAAAATAATTTGAGAGTTCCGAGTGTACCCATCCATCAGGCGAGCCTTTCGACGCCAAACCACTTACGAAACCTGCCGCGGTGCCCCTCACCGCTGTCGCGTGTTAATATTTTCGTACAAATTTATAATAATAATAGTCCTTTTAAGATTGCCTAATAGCCCATAGTAGTTGGAAGTTTGAACAACCAACCCACCGTCGCCGTAAGAGCTGCGTTCGTCCGAAAAACGGCGGAAATTTCCGAACCCCGTCCGTTTCATATCGGTTTCGCTTGCCCTTTTTTTTACATTAGCTCCACACAGGAGGCACCGAGGAAAACAATTTCCCTAAGGGCCTATGTCATCTTTGAGGATGCTGTGTGGAGGGTTTTTTAAGGGAAAGAAAGGAGAAGAAGATATGGGAAGGAAAAAGGTATGAGGGGTGGGTAGGAATCTGGGGGTCAGTGTGGCCAGGAGTGACGGGCGTATGAATCTATACCTCACACTGCGGTGCAAGTTGAAGGGTCGGGAGAATCCGGCTGGAGAGGTCAAAAGGCCTCCCTCAATCAGTCTCCTCCGATCCTGCCCGCCACGCAGAGGTTGGGCAAACGTATTCGCCACCAAGACCTAGACAAACCTCATCCCATGAACCCGGGCACCCCCGCTAAGTCACCAAACGTAGCGAACCACTTGGGGTGACCTGTGGCAGGGGTGTTGGTTGTCCAATAAATGGTTCCCGGGGCGGCGGTACCCATACATAGCTAATGGCTACAAGATGAAATTATTAGCAAAAACAAGGACCTACCCAGCTCTAGCAACAATTCAGAGCCAGCAAAGGCGGCCGGGCAACCGGCAAAATCTTTAGCGAAAAATCTAAACGGCAAAAAGTATATTCGTTTATTAAATATCATTCTTTGGAGGAAACTTTTTTGTAACAAATGAAATTGCAATCATCGTGAAAAAGAGATGCAGAAAATGTAATGAAAGCCATTACATATTCTCCAACACGAGCTACAAGAATGAAAAGGGTTTTTAACTTTTCATCCAAAAAATATTTCATCTTTTATCTACTCCGGAAAAGGCATTAACAGGCATTGATGAGCAGGGGATAAAAAGTATTGCAATTATTTTACTGTGGGTATGACGAAAACACTGAAAAATTTTAACTAAGTATTTTGTAAAGAGACTGCCCATCTGTATAACCAAATATTTTTTATTTTATTTTTTAACTCCGTATACATATATTATATATAGTTCCAATGCGAACCTCAATAAATAATATTCCTACAATTATTTGAAAATGTGTATTACGAGTATTATTAATAACTAGCTGGTCCCGGCATGCGTTGCTATGCCATTTTAAAGAAATTGTTTCTCCCTGAGTGTCCTTTCCCATTCGTCCCGTTCCCCTTCCGCCTCCCCTTCTTCTCCTGCGTTCTCTTCCCCTCTAGCGTTCCCACTCCGTCACCTCCTCCTTCCCTCTCCCCACTTCACTCCCCCCCCCCCTACCCCCGTCCCGCGAACCCCCCTCCCGAGTTCCCCTCCCCCCTCACACGTCCCCTTCCCCTCCCGCGCTCCCCTTCCACCTTCCCCGCCTTCCCTCTTCCCTTTCCCGCTCACTCGTCCTGCCAACCCTCCTCCCGCGTTCCATATATTCAATCCCAGTTTTTAAATAGCCCGCGTGCCACCTTTTACAAATTTATTCAAATTTCCATTTTTCATGTATGTTAACTTTGGTACCTAACATAGGTACCTATTTAAAATATCAAAAATTCTTGATTCGATTTAAACTATTAGGGGAGTAACTTCTTTAAATAAATTTATGAACTTAAAGATTTTCAAAAATAGAATCCTGATTTAAAATGTCATTCTCAAACACGCGAACTGTCAAACGTGCGATAGTCGTTTAGGTTAGTAATAGGTTTTCTGAAATTATCCAATTTTCTGTGCAATTTTCTTAATTTTTCTCTCCGTAAGAACCATCGTCGTACTTAAAGAAATATTCTAAAAAAAGAATTAGCAAAATCGGTTCAGCTGATCTCGAGATTTGCGCTTACCAACACACTTAGCGATTCATTTTTATATTTAAGAAGATAATCAGGTATGCGGCCGGATAGTATATTTAGGCCGGATAGGCCGGATACCGGATGGTTACCGGATATCCGTTTCATCTCTAATTATTATCTATTATAGTATTATCTGTTTAAGGGGGTATTCTAGTCTAGAAAAAAATCATATTTCGATAGTTTAGATATTATCTTAAAAAGGATTTTTAGAAATTCGATTTATTTTAAAAGTAAAAGCCATTTTAGAGTCGTGGCAATTCGACAATTTATACGGAATCTAGATAGATAGAAAACGCTTTTCTCGTAACTCATTGTTTCGAAACGTTTGTCACGAAATCTCAAGTTCTAATTAACCGATTTTCTTGAAATTTAGCATGATTTTTTTTAATATATCCTCTTTGGTAGGAACCAACCAAAAATTAAAAATTTAAATTTTTATTATTTTTAAAAATTCGGAAAAGTTAAAAAAATAACTGAAAAACGTAATTTTTTTTAGCAGCCGTCATTTTCATGAAAAATGTTTTTTTCTTCATTTTTCCTGGTTTCTACCATAAAGACATTTGTACTGATAAAGAATATACTTTATTTTTATTTTTCAAATGATCAAAACGGTTGGAATCGTGACAAGATGGCCACGCTCTCTTTTCCCCCCTACTACTTAAACAGCGTGTAACTTCGTAAAATGCAGGTATATATTTTTAATTTTTTTTTGTGAATTCTTAAAATATAAATAAATGTGTATTGTAAAAAGATGCATACTTAAAATATGAATGTTTTTTGTTTGTTTTTAAAACGCCCGAAATTCGGGCTTCTAGACTAGAATACCCCCTTAATATGCATGTACCATGTACCCAAGGTTTCTTATATAATGCTAAATAACATGTATTTCATAAACACCGCATAAACTTTAATTTAAATCCATAAAATAATTGTTTCCCGCAGTACCGGATTATCCCTAAGGCAGAGTAGGCAACTGCCTAGGGGCCCCGCATCGGCTGGGGGCCCCGCGCCCCGAGAAAAAATGACTTGCTTCAATGGTTTGACTCTCTATCAGTAAGCAACGGGATGCCGCGCCGGAGTTTTGATCGGCTTAGAAAAGATCTAGCGAGGTACGAAAACACTGGTTAAAATATTATAGAGTAATTAATTCTTCAGACAGAGATCTCAGGGAAAATCTAGATATCGTCAATTCTAGATATTTATTCCAAATCTGAATGCATTATAAATGCACACCTACTGCTACATGTATTTATTTATTTTATGCCCACTTTCATAAGGTTGACAGTATTGTTTGGCATGACAAAGAGCATTGGGGACCCCGGATTTGGGGGAGTCCCCGATTGACTCAGATTCGTTCGATACGTATGTTGTGTGTTGTGTCATGTGTCATAAACAAACTTCATTTCATTTTCTAAAAATCGGCGACACGACGAGTGTAATAAACTGAAGTTACATTACGATACCACGTATGTTTAATTACCAGATTTTATTTAACATACTTATTTCATTTAATATTATAGAATTTGAATTGTGTCGTAAACAAACTTCATATCGTTTTGTCTTAAATTACGATTTGGGAGTTTTGCGACAGTGATTTAATTTAAACAGTTTTACTCTGTTCGATGTTTCAAAACTTTCGAATTTTGTTAAGAAGTGTTATATTTTTATTGTTTGCAAGTGCTTCGAGAAAATCGGCGAGACGACGAGTGTAATAAACTGAAGTTACATTACGATACCACGTAAGTTTGATTACCAGATTTTATTTAACATAAGTATTTATTTCATTTAATATTATAGAATTTGACGAGTGTGAAGTTTTTTTTGTTAAGTTTTTCTTGTGAAGATATTATGAAAATTGTTACTGTTTCATCTCGTGCCGTTTTCATTTTCTCTCCGTCCGCCTAATAGTACCTACCTAAGTAGTAAGTTAAATTCATTGGCGATAATGTCGATTGAAAATGATATTTTGGAAAAGGTCAACTTTCAAGATGTTTTAAACGATTTTGTATCTAAAAAAGTTAGAAGAGTTAATATTTAAACATCATTGTATTTTTGTTATTCGTTTTTTGGGTGTTACGCCGTGTAACCAAAGAAGGAGGTAGCGCAACACGGCATAACATCCCAAAAACTAATAACAAAAAACTTTTGTCCGTGAAAATCTAAAAACATTGTTGTATTTTACTTTACTTTACTTTTATTCGTTAAGCAGCATTACTTAGTATCAGGTAGGTGCCGAGTGTGGCTTTTATTGGTATTTATACTTTTATTCGTTAAGCAGCATTACTTAGTATCAGGTAGGTGCCGAGTGTGGCTTTTATTGGTATTTATTTTGTTTCAGTTTTTTTTTTTACTTTTTATTTCTAATTATGTGTTTAAAATATAAATGTTATACAAGCTTATCTCCATACAAAGGTGGTCTGGAAGAGATCACAAGAGTGATAAGACCGCTCATAGTACCGTTTTTTTTTAAATATATTTTTGTTTCTACAACGTGTCCAGAAGCTTGTAGTACAAGCGGGAAACTAGTGAATCTACATCACACAGAGAACCCAAAAAAAATTTTTTTCTGATATTTACTGCAAGTGTTCGATTTTTCCAAATATGACCAAAAAAATTCCAACTTCGGACCCGATTTACTCGAAAACGAAAGCTCAAATCAAAAAAATATATCACGAATCGACTCCAATTGTGATGTAGATTGACCAATTTCCCGCTTGTACTACGAGTTTCCGGACACCGTGTATATCTGTGCCTTTTTATGTCTAATAAAGAATTATTGTATTGTATTGCATTCGTTTCAATTTTTTTTATTGGATGGGATGATGGCATTACTTCGTAGCCGGCCGGCTTAGTCCAGCGGTAAGACTCTTGACTCGCATTTCGAAGGTCACGGGATCGAATCCCGGCGTGGAAAATACATTTTATTTGATTAAATTGTTTTATTCACAATTTACTCGTTTAAAATAATATACATATAGTATATTTGCAACACGTTCCAGAGTGGGAGATACTCTCAATATCGTCCTGGTGTAAGACCACCATTCAAAATTGAAACGTTGCTTGAAATGGCTTTAGCCATGTTTGGTGATCAGATTTGAATAGCCAGGTACTTCCTCACCTTCCTCCTCCCTATCTCCTTCCCATCCCCACTACCTTCAGCCAAAACATACCCCAATTGGGGATGACATTGTCTCACTGGCTCCAGACGGGAGCAGTTGAGACTCTTGTGCGGTATTCATATAAAAAAAAAATTAATAAAAAAAAATAAAAATAAAATAAAAATAATGAATAAAAATACGTTGTGGTAGAAAAATATTTTTGATAGTTTGAAAAAAGTGTAGGTAGGGGCCCCGAGACGTGCACTGCCTACGGGCCCCGACATGCTTAATCCGGCCCTGGTTTCCCGCTAGAATCGCTAAATAAACCACTGTGCGACGTCACACCATAATTATAATCTGTTCAAAACATAATTCAATTGGCAGTTGCGCAGTAGGTACCCTACTGCCGTGTATTTGCCGAGAGGTCACACGCTTTTCGGCCGTTTTAATAGCAAATATCCTCGGTGCTCTTCAGTAGGTCTATATTTAAAAAAAATATATCTGTCCTAAGCATGCTCTAATAAATTTGTAAATTACATTAAAGACAAGCTCAATGATAGTGAAAATAATAACAATATACTCACTCTCCGGTGGTACACGTGTCAGCCTCCTTGGGCGCGCACGTGTCCAGGAAGTGGGGTCTGGGCTCGCCCACCACGAACTTGGCCACCTCCATGAAGACGAGAGTGAACACCATGCCCACAAGATACTCGCGGTAGAACACGTAGATGTTGCGCAGGGCGGACTTGCACCGTGCGTTGGAGAACGATATTTTTTCCGGCCTGTATAGTACCAACTCCACCACTAATATCTGAAATAAACAAAATAATATATATATTTTTGAATGTAGCTATTTTTTTTTTTTTTTTTTTTTTTTTTTTTTTTAATTATTTATTGAAACATTTATTATAATTACAATTTTACAACAAAATATTTTTTTTTTTACAGGTTTTTTTTTACTACTCTTCCATTAAAAGCATTTGCTTGTGTATGGAAGGGGAGTGTACATAAATGCTATTAGTTATTAGTTAGGTATAAGTTAGTACTTAAATAATGAATTGTACATAAATATATGTGAGCTGCAGTATTTATTTGATAATGGTGTGTTTTTTTTTTTTTTTTTTTTTTTAAAGAAAGAATGTTATGGAGAACTAAGATATTTGTAAGATTAGTTGACAGTAGTTTTTTTTTTAAGAATATTTTTAAAATGTCTCTTGACCGAGAGCAGTATTCGGGTTTTATCATTGATGCTTCTGATTTCTTCTGGTAGACGATTGAAAAAAGTTCTTCCCTGATAAGTATAATGATGCTGTGCAAAAGACGTATTTAGTTTTGGGCATAGAAAAACATGTTTAAGTCGAGTTCTGTTTTCATTTAAAAATGGATATTTATCTTTTTCTTTTACTATTTGAATTACTGAATTTTTAATATATAAATCTTTAAATGTGGGAACTTGAAATTCTTCAAACAGGCGTTCAGTTGGGTAGTCTAAGGATTTTTTTAATATAATTTTAATAATTGTTCTTTGTACAATTTCTATTGGAAGAAGGTTACATTTATACGCGGATCCCCAACTAATAATAGCGTATTGTAGAGTGGATTGAACTAAGGCATAGTAGATTAAATATAGATTTTTTATCGACAGAAAATTTCTAATTCTTAAAAATATATATATTAATTTTCTGATTTTGTTTACTACTTGACATATTTGTTCCTTCCATTTCAGATTTTTATCGATAATTACGCCGAGATATTTAATTTTATTTGTTGTTTTTAATATTGTACAGTTTGATTTGCAATAATGTTGGCTGTGAATTTTAGTGTTATCGTGTATGACAATGTTAAAATTTTTGGGAGCGTCGTTTGGATGGATTGCAAATGGAATTACAAATGTCTTTTCACTATTTAGTGATAGTAAGTTAGTGTCGAAAAAATTCTTAAGCGTATTGATGTCTTCTGTGGCCTGTAATTCTACATTTTCCCAAGTATTTTCACTTATTATTAAAACTGTATCATCGGCGTATGATGTAATTTGACCATGTAGATGTTGAAAAAAAATATCGTTTACATATATGGTAAAAAGGATTGGTCCAAGCACTGTACCTTGGGGGATTCCAAAGCTTGAAATCTCTTGATCACTATTAATACAATTGATTTTTACCACTTGAGGGCGGTTTTTTAAGTAGTTGGTGATCCATTTAATCGCGTTGCCTTTTATGCCAATATCATTTAATTTTTTTAATAGTATCTCATGGGATATGCTATCGAAAGCCTTTCTGAGGTCAATAAATATGCCCGCACATTTTTTACCTTTATCTAATGATTCGTAAATGTATGAAGTTACGTTAGCAATTGCATCTTGTGTGCTGAGTGATTTAATAAAACCAAACTGGTTTTTGTTTAGTATTTTATTACTATCTAGGAAATTTACCAATTGTTTTTTTACTATTTTTTCAAAGATCTTTCCTATGTTAGAAATTAAACAAATTGGGCGATAATTCGTTACTTGGTGTGGATCACCAGATTTGTAAATAGGTGAGATTATTGTGTTTTTGTAGTTCATTGGAAATATTCCTTTCGTTAAACTCAAGTTTATTAAATGAGTGATGGGTTTTATTAAGTAAGATTTCATAGATTTTAACATGTGTGTCGTAATAGAATCAAAACCGGGAGACGAACCTCCTTTCATATTTTCTATTATTTTTAAGATTTCACATTCTGTTGTTATTTCAAATGTTGAAAGTATATTACGTTTCTGTAAATTTTTATTTTTATGTTTTTCCGGGTTAGAAGGTTTATGAATATTTTTTGCAAGATTTTTTCCAACATTTGCAAAGAAGGAATTAAATATGTTTGCACATTGTTTAGGCTGTAAATTGGCATCTATAATTTTTTTATCATGTTCGATGTACTTAATATTTTGAGTTTTTTTTGTATTGTCTATGGCCATATTCACAGTTTTCCACATTTGTTTATGATTATTTTCTGAAGATAATATTTTATTTTTAAAAAACCTCTTCCTTACTTTTTTTAATATAAGAAGTTAATTTATTTTTATATTTTTTATAAAAATTATATGCTTTTTCATCATGGGGATTTTTTAAAGTTGTTTTATAAAGTTTTTCTTTGTTTCTGATAGATATTATAAGTCCTTTGGTAATCCAAGGTTTTAAACATCTTAATTTTGATTTTATGTGTATTATTATTTCAGTTGTCGAATTTTTAATGTGTTGTGACAGGATTTTTTCAAAGTTAGTCGAACATATTTCAGTATCATCACTCTTTAAAACATTGTTCCAATCTTCCTTTTTTAGTTTTTCGGAGAGAATAGTCATGTCTATTGTTGATTTTTTGGGTATTAAATTATGTTTTTTATGTTTAATATTATTATTATACAGAAGTAAGCATGAATGATGATCAGTTATGTTAGTTTTCCAAACAATTGATTTTAGTTTGTGAAGATCTTTAATGTTTACGTTTGTCCAAATGTGATCTAAACAAGATGGAGTATGTTCTTTTATTTCTCTAGTATTTTTATTTATGCAAGATATGAAATTTTGTTCAGTCATACAATTGATGTATTCAGTTTTGTTATTATTTTCTATTTTTTCATTAATGTTCACATTAAAATCACCCACCACAAAGCAGAGTTTATTTTTTAATTTTAATAATATGTATTTGAGGTCGTTAATAAACGTAATAATACTCGAGCCATGCGTTCTATAGATAGCTATTAAATGATATATTGATTTGCCGAGTTTGAAATGTACTTCGATGCAGTTTACCAAATGTATTGGGTGTTCTATAATGTTAACAATACTAAATTTATTATTTGCAAATATTATTATTCCCGAATTTTTGTTGATATCTACTTTGGTAGAAATATAATTGTACTCAGGTAAGTGATAAGACGGTGACTCAGCGTTCGTAAATGTTTCGGTTAACACTATGAAGTCCGGCTTTTTAATTAAATTATTTATTTTTAAAATTAGTTCATCTAAATTTTTCTGAATGCTACGGATGTTTATGTGCATAATAATTATATCATTGATGTTTTTAGAAATAATTTTGTTACATGAATCAGTACAAATACATTCATATTCTTGAATTTTAATATTTAATTCTAATTCACTATTTACGAAATCATCCATTTAATTAATGCATTTTTGGTTGTATTTTGCAATATTATATATAAGTTTTTTTATTCAATGTCATAGTTTATTCTTTCTTTGGCTAATTTAAGCATGTAAGAACGAAACTTACATGTTTCGCTGTTTGTTCGGTGGTCTATTTCATTCATTTTACTGTTGAAGGAGTTTATTTCTTTCTTCTTGTTAGCTGCGTGACAGTTGGCGCATTTGGGCGGTAGTTCCAGGGATTTACACTCGGAGATGGGATGATCTTCTGAACAGTGCTTGCATGTTGGTTTATTCATTTTATTGTAGCATTTTTGTGCTGTGTGTCCGAATCTTTGACAATGGAAACATTGGGTAAGAACGTTACAATCGGTTACATAGATTCTCATGAATCCTAGATGAATTTTTTTTCTATTTATAAGATGTAGTCTCGGTTTCGGAACAAACGTTCCTTCGTCAGGGAAAGCTTATACTAATTTGACAGTTTAGAACAATGTTTTATTATGGTAGGGGTGGAGCCGTTGTTAGTTAATAATGTAATAATAATAATAATAATTTAATACACTAATAATACACTAATACCTACCCACCCAATCTACATTATTAACTAACAATGGCTCCACCCCTACCATATTAAAACATTGTTCTAAACTGTCAAATTAGTATAAGCTTTCCCTGACGAAGGAACGTTTGTTCCGAAACCGGTCGGATTTGCACATTTTATAAGTGGTTTATACAAAGTTGTATTGTTTCATTTTATTAAAATAATATATATTTGGACGGTTTAATTTTTACAGAAATTTAAATGTAATGTTGTCATCAAATGGCAATTCAGCGCTATTTGTTTTTTTTTCGACAGGGGGCGTTCAAGTATTACGTAACGTAATTTTTGAAGATTTTTGACCCCCCCCCCCCCTTCCCCCATGTAACGCGCCGTAACGTTTTTCCGTACCCTTCCCCCCGCTAAACTTTACGTAACGCCCAAGTGACAATTTTTACCTGAAAGTCACAATTAAGTTGCGCAAAGTACTGGAAAGTCGCTTAAATACCTTTTTTCTTGTTTTAATCGCGTTTGCGGTAATAAATAAAACAAGAGATTTCGAAAACGAAAAATGGTTGCCAACTTGGAAGATTTTAATTAGTTTTTTTTTAATCTAAATAAAGAAAAACATGTTACGTAACGCGTTGTTCGAACACCCCCCCCCCCCCCCCCCCCCCTCATAACGCACAGTAACGTTTACTTGCTCAAGATGGCGGCCCTCCAACAGCTGATTTCGTAACTGCCAGAATTAGTTCGCGCGGGAGCCGTAATTCTCACTACTGGCTAGCGTGTGGCGCTGGCTGCGAGCTCAAGTTTTGTACAAAATGTCGGCCGAATTGGTTCGTGCGGGAGACATTATTTTAGCTGCTACTGTCACTACTGAGCGAGTAGACAGTTTTGTGTGTCATCATGACAATCTCACTCGCTGGTTCACCCGCTTTTAAACTTACTGGCTAGTAGCTTGTAAACTCGCTCAATGTAATCGAGGCTTTACACATGTAAAAAATGGCACTGAATGGCTATTTGATGACATTTTTACATTTGAATTTCTGGCCAACAACGACTGGTCCTTAGTCTTTATCATAAACAAAGAAAACAGATGGAATATTATCGAAGGGTGCCGATACAAAAGACTATCCCACCAAAACCGTGGTTTCAACAACTCCCCCATTAAAAAAAAAAAAAATTCCTTACTTATTCGAATGAGAATCGGACATTGTTCCGTTCATTCTCACCTTTTTTAAAATTCACATCCTTGACTACCCAGATTGTACATTCTGTGGTCTAAATGTGAGAACTTTAGATCACCAATGTACAATCACCTTTTCCTTTTTCGTAATTTTAAATGATGACTTAGAACTTAGAACAACCTTGAAAGGCCAGAAATAATTGGAAAAAAGGGTGCCGGCTGTTACCGAGTTACAACTAAAAATTATTGTAGATGCGATCTGCAGTAGGTAAGTACAGGTGAACGATGTTGGTGAGAGTCTTGTTCGTACTGTTTCATACTAGTAATGGTTCGTGGCCCATCTTCCTTGTATCTATTATCTATAGTCTTCATGATCGAATTAATCGATTTTCATTTCCATCTCAATAGACTTGGTATCTATTGCTTTATAAATACACCTCCTGGTTACCCTCGTAATCGTGATCATCGCGGTTTTACGTCCCAGCGTTGGAATTTTGCTTCTTCTTTATACAATGTTTTCCAATGCATACGGCCCCTATATATTCGTCTCCAGTTCTCAAGTCTTCACTGCTCCAATCTTCTTTCATACAGTGAGTCCAGTCTTTGGAGTTATGTGCAAGGAGTGGAGAAGCCTTGTTCATCAGGGAATTTCGAGTAGTGGTCAGGATCCTCAGCTATGAAACAACGACTAAAGAAGAGATAATATAAAGCAATTTAGTGCTCACCATGATGAAAGGGGTGAGCGCGCAGCCCAGGATAAGCGAAGTGTTAGTGACGGTGTCGCCATCGAACTTTAGGGATATGGCAGGGTCGTTGCAGTAGAAACCTCCGCTGCTGAATGGGATAATGCCGAGCTCGAACAGAAGAACTATTATCCCGGCTGAAAAGAAGAAAAAATATTATTGTAACGAGATAATTAAATAAAATCCTTAATTTTAACAGTAAACACAATTAGTCTTTATTTAGGGCAAAATCAATTTGCAAGTATGATATGGTTTAATTTTTTTTTTTTTTTTTTTTACATGAAAACCGCACAAGAGTCCCAACTGCTCCCGTCTGGCGCCAGTGGGACTATGGCATCCCCAATAGGGGTATGTTGTGAGGCTGAATGTAGTAGGGAGGGGTAGGAGATAGGGAAGAGGAAGGTGGGGAAGTACCTGGCTATTCAGATCTGGTCACCAAACACGGCAAAAGCCATTTCAAGCAACGTTTCAATTCTGAATAGTGGTCTTACACCAGGGCGATACTGAGAGTATCTTCCACTCTGGAACGTGCCGCAAATATACTATATATTATTTTAAATGAATAAATTGTGAAATACACAAATTAATCAAATAAAATTTATTTGCGACGCCGGGATTCGATCCCGCGACCTTCGGAATGCTAGTCAAGCGCCTTACCGCTGCACTACGCCGGCCGTCATTAATAATTGCAAGACATGATAATAAACTGTAAAAATAACTTTATGGGTTCACTCCCAAAGGAAACATAATTGATCCCCAAACCTCTCGTGTAATCTTTTACCAAAATGGTCACAACGAGTCTACTCACTTTAGGTTAGCTGAAATTACTTCAGTCCTGCTAGAGGTTTACCTGAAGATGCGCGGTGAGAACCGGAGAGTAACTAGAGTTAACACATGACAGGTCATCCCCTGCTGTGACATCCCTTCCACGGATCACATCTGAACAGCGGTATGAAAATTAAACAATAACTATATTATATAAGTGGTTTATACAAAGTTGTATTGTTTCATTTTTCAATAACTTCGCTCGCTATGGGCGTAGGCACGGTGGAGCAAAGTGAGGCGTTTGCCCTACCCTGGCTGGCCGATGCATGAACTCTGGGATTGTCGACCGAGCGCGTTTTCAAATTTACAGCACTTCATGGGTTTTCCTTCTTCCGTTCATATTCTTTGTAATCGTAGAGCATAAAGCCTGAATATGTTGAAGAAGCCAACTTTTTTTCGGTTTCTACTCTAGATTTTTATTTTTTGCCCCATCCTAAGTCAAAACCTGGCTACGCCCTTGTCCCTCGCTATTAGTAAAAGACTGCGGGAATGAGAAAGTATTCGAGTTCGAAGAAGTAATCATTAAACGCTCGGAAGTATGCATAACAATTTGGGAGGCGGGAATGGGTACCGCCGCCCCGGGAACCTTTATTGGATAACCAACACCTCTGTCATAGGTCACCCCAAGTGGTTCGCTACGTTTGGTGATTTAGCAGGGGTGCCCGGGTTCATGGGGTGAGGTTTTGCCCCATCCTAAGTCAAAACCTGGCTACGCCCTTGTCCCTCGCTATTAGTAAAAGACTGCGGGAATGAGAAAGTATTCGAGTTCGAAGAAGTAATCATTAAACGCTCGGAAGTATGCATAACAATTTGGGAGGCGGGAATGGGTACCGCCGCCCCGGGAACCTTTATTGGATAACCAACACCTCTGTCATAGGTCACCCCAAGTGGTTCGCTACGTTTGGTGATTTAGCAGGGGTGCCCGGGTTCATGGGGTGAGGTTTTGCCCCATCCTAAGTCAAAACCTGGCTACGCCCTTGTCCCTCGCTATTAGTAAAAGACTGCGGGAATGAGAAAGTATTCGAGTTCGAAGAAGTAATCATTAAACGCTCGGAAGTATGCATAACAATTTGGGAGGCGGGAATGGGTACCGCCGCCCCGGGAACCTTTATTGGATAACCAACACCTCTGTCATAGGTCACCCCAAGTGGTTCGCTACGTTTGGTGATTTAGCAGGGGTGCCCGGGTTCATGGGGTGAGGTTTTGCCCCATCCTAAGTCAAAACCTGGCTACGCCCTTGTCCCTCGCTATTAGTAAAAGACTGCGGGAATGAGAAAGTATTCGAGTTCGAAGAAGTAATCATTAAACGCTCGGAAGTATGCATAACAATTTGGGAGGTGGGAATGGGTACCGCCGCCCCGGGAACCTTTATTGGATAACCAACACCTCTGTCATAGGTCACCCCAAGTGGTTCGCTACGTTTGGTGATTTAGCAGGGGTGCCCGGGTTCATGGCGTGAGGTTTTGCCCCATCCTAAGTCAAAACCTGGCTACGCCCTTGTCCCTCGCTATTAGTAAAAGACTGCGGGAATGAGAAAGTATTCGAGTTCGAAGAAGTAATCATTAAACGCTCGGAAGAATGCATAACAATTTGGGAGGCGGGAATGGGTACCGCCGCCCCGGGAACCTTTATTGGATAACCAACACCTCTGTCATAGGTCACCCCAAGTGGTTCGCTACGTTTGGTGATTTAGCAGGGGTGCCCGGGTTCATGGGGTGAGGTTTTGCCCCATCCTAAGTCAAAACCTGGCTACGCTCTTGTCCCTCGCTATTAGTAAAAGACTGCGGGAATGAGAAAGTATTCGAGTTCGAAGAAGTAATCATTAAACGCTCGGAAGTATGCATAACAATTTGGGAGGCGGGAATGGGTACCGCCGCCCCGGGAACCTTTATTGGATAACCAACACCTCTGTCATAGGTCACCCCAAGTGGTTCGCTACGTTTGGTGATTTAGCAGGGGTGCCCGGGTTCATGGGGTGAGGTTTTGCCCCATCCTAAGTCAAAACCTGGCTACGCCCTTGTCCCTCGCTATTAGTAAAAGACTGCGGGAATGAGAAAGTATTCGAGTTCGAAGAAGTAATCATTAAACGCTCGGAAGTACATATGCATAACAATGAGATACTTAGTTTCTTACATTATCCACATTTAGGAACATTAAAAATATTCTTTGTATGTCCGGTATTTTTTCTGTTTTACCTCCTGGTAAAACAGAAAAAAAATTGAGTGGAAAACAATAAATTACTACCGACTTATTTTACTGCTTGTCTCCGTTTCTTTGCACAAATAAATATACCTGTTAATTTGATTTATAAATGTCAAAAGGACAGAACAAAGCGTTATTATTTATTAGGGTTATTACACGTGCTTGAAGTTAGTAACACAAAACTGTGCTATACAAAGTTATTATTTTTATTGAGATTTATTTCACTGTCATTCAAAACAGACAGCAAAACTTTGATTTAAGGCCGACATTCTCAAGATGCGTAAACTAAAGTTTTTATTGAAAAAAAAAACACATGACAACCTCACAATGTTATCAATATGTCACATGTCATGTGAGAAAGTAAATCAATGTATTTTATTGTTGAAATAGTTGGATTTAGAGATCACGGAATTTAGCGAGGTTTTTCCGGGTCATGGCGGTGGATGCGTACGCCCACTAACTGCGTGGCGGACCAGATCGGGGTTGAGGGAAACCTCTTTACTTCTCCAGCAGTGCTCTCTCTTGGATCATCATTTTGCACCGCGTTGGGAGGGATGTAATCATTCGTCCGTTACTCCTGGATACACTGACCACTGAAACCAGATTCCTAGCCTCCCCTCACACCTTTTTCTTCCCAAAACAACCCCCTTCCAATAACGACCCTCCACACAGTATCCCCAAAGAACAAAGGCCCTATAAGCTATTGTACAAAATAAATAAAATTTAAATTATTTTTAATTGTCAGAAAAAAATCCTCTTAAAATACACACCGTAAGGGACACACTTATTTTCCTAGAAATATGTCGAGGACGCATAAAAAAAGTAAAATGACATATTTAACTCATTATTGGATTTCTTGTCCTTTAGAGCCGTGGTCGTCAAACTGCGGCCCGCGGCGGATATTTGTGCGGCCCGCACAAATATCTGGCGTTTTCTTTTTAAATATATATTTTTTCAAGTACAATTATATTGGATAAGTTTTAAGATTTTCACGGCCAAAAACATTTTCATTATTTGTTTTTGTGGTATTATGTGTATCTACCGGATCAGCCGGATCTGCCCTGATGATGGACACTGCAACGATGTCCGAAACGTTGGCGAAAGAAGGATGTAGCGCAACACGGCATAATACCCCAAAAACAAATAACGAAAATACAATTATATTATCCGTTTTTTTTTTGCGGCCCGCACAAATATCCGCCGTTTTCTTTTTAAATATATTTTTTTCATGTACAATTATATTATCCGTTTTTTTGCGGCCCGCAAAAATATCTGCCGTTTTCTTTTTAATTTTTTTTTCATGTACAATTAATTATATTACTCGTTTTTTTGCGGCCCGTACAAATATCTGCCGTTTTCTTTTTAAATATATTTTGTTTCATGTACAATCAATAATATTATCCGTTTTTTTACTATTAATTATATTTTCGTTTGAGACTTTTAGGGGGGCAGTAGAAGATCCATAGAGAAATAGAGAGCGTAGAGATGCCACAAAAAAAATGGTCTAAAAAAGACCAAAAAACACGCTAATCACGTACTAATAAAGCAAAATAAACTTTAAAATTGGTTAATTTTTGTTATTGTATTTATTGTAATCATTTTTATCACGTGTGCGAAAATTCACGCATTCCGATAGTTCGGGAAGTGGATCAAAATTGAACTGAAAGATTCCAGTACACATCTACACATTTTTTTAATATAATATAATGATTTTACGTGTATTATTATTATGAATTGACACTACATCATGAACACAAGAAGGAAGGAAGTAGCAACCCGGTACTTAAATACAAGACATACGGATAATGCTAAGGATATATACGATGTCAGGAAAGTGTAAGATAGACATACGCTATCTTGGCTAGAACCAAAAAATACAGTGGTGACACTGGTTTCCATTCTAATCTTCATGGAAGGCATTTCTATTATGTACTAAAGAATGATTTAAAAAAATTATTGTCCAACAGATTAATCACCCAATTACAATACAATCTTCTCGTTCTGACAGTCTTAAAAGTGGGAAGATAAGTAAATAAAAAAATCGTAAGTCTTGTTTAAAGAGAAGTTCAATACATCTAGTGTTTCAAAAATTTCGTTCAGCAGCATCTTTCCAATATTAATTGTTTATAGTTTCCACTGCGATTAGAAGGATTAGAAATGGCGACAAATCACATTGCGCGCATGAACTTGAATCTGTTTGACGTGTCGCGTGTTATAATAATAGACAATTTAATATACATATCTATGGTATTACTAGCCACCAGCTGCGGCTGGGAGTGGGAGAGCACAGGAACTGCTTCCTTCTTCCATATCGTTCCCCACGGTGGCGGTGGTGGTGCCACGCAATCTGTCGAAGCGGCACTTACCTGCTACGTATCTACCAGCGAGCAGCAGCCAACTTGGTACCTTCACGGACAGGACCGCATGAGGAATACAAACAATAGTCTACAGTCGCCCTTGTGCCAATGCACGGGCAGGAAGGAAAATCTGGTTAGATACCCCCTAAAAGACACCCTTTGTTTCTAAAACCTCTTTAACGGTTTACATCGAAAAACGGGAATTTAGGTACATCAAGAATCGTGTCATAAATTGGGAATAAATCAAATCAAAATGAACTCGCCCTAAAATGAAAATAAAAATTATAAAGTAGAATGAAAGCTTTTAACAAAAACTAGGTTTTAACATATAAAATATCACAAATTAATCACTTAATTGCACCTACAGTATTTGTCAGTAGGAGCCTTTGAAATATTGATACATTGCAGCGTACCCAAATTACTCCGGAAATACAGGGAAGTAATTTATAAGTAATTATATAGGATATAAAAAAACTCGAATATCTTGGCTACAATTATTATGAAGAGTGGAGAAGATTACCCAATTGACCACTCAGGAGAAAAACAAATGGAAGACACCGTAGGTACTCCCCCATCACCTCGAAACCCACGTGACCGGCACGATTGTAATTTTACTGATTTTCTCTTGGTGCGGCCTGCAGGGTGAAGGTTAACCGATGATAGCGAAGCCCCGACAAGAAGAACAGTTTTAACTGAATTGGTCATGAAACCGCCTAATATCCGCCGAGGCAGAGACAAATACCAGCGGCCGCTCTCTATTCAGGTGACTGTGCGCTGAACACATTACTTATAAGGTTGCGGCGGCCCTGTGCAGTGTGCACAAAACATAATGCAGCTACCACTGGTAGGTACTGCCGAGTGGTCCTGATTATGAAATATATCCCGGCTTCCGACAGCTGCCATTTAGCGACACTCACTGGCAGTACTGGAAGTGGCGGGTCACAAGTAACAGCGTGACATTGACATTGCGACCTGCTGAAGGTCACCCTGGCCGTGGCGGAGGATCCAATATTACACGCAATAATACTTATGCCTGATTGATTGTAATCGTATACTCATATTCGCCTAGCCAAGCTATTCAATTATTGGATGTAATAATAAATGTGGGATGCTCCGCTGCTAAACCCATTGCTCAGAAGTATCATCCACCATTCAGAATCAAAACTTCGCCTGGAAAATCTGAATAGCCAGATCCGGAAAGCGCCCTAACCTTTTTGTTTTACAATTCCTTCCTTATCTTTTCTACCGCACATACTCTGTGACATCTCTCACCAGAACGATATCGATGGGTCCCATAGTAGATTCCACAGTTTACTTATCAGCTCTGAATAATCAGTTATTTCCCCTCATTCCCATGGGTAGTGTAGTCGCAAATAGATTGCGAATCAATTGGACTGGAATAAAAATTATGAGAAATGTAAGCAATGGACACTGGAAGAGAATCTGATTCACCTTCACTCCCCACAGCAAGTTATTTTGAGGTTCAATATGTCACCGATAAATCACTAGGCTGAGCACATGCACAAGTCTCCGATTGAATCGATTTTAAAGAACCGAGGTATAAAGAAGGTGGTAACCGCACTAGTTCCTTTAACAGACTCCAACTACACACACTGAGAGATCACTAGATTGGAAATCTCTGCACGGAGGCTTATTTAGCCTATTTTCGATAAAAGAACTGGGAGATCAACTCCAATATGAGTTGATCATTGCACTGGTTCCTAAGAATGACAGTCGCTATTGAATACACCGAAAGATCACTTTGGTGATCATTACACAGCATAAAAAAGACTGATTCTTCATTGGTAGTTATTGTTCCACAATATTACAGGCAGCCAGTAATGGTCACATATTTATCAGAAAGGATAGGTTTTGAAAATAGGTAGGTAGGATGAAGAAAAGTACTCATATACATAGCCAACAAGTAGAAATATAGTTGCTTGTTTTAATGATTACGTATTTACCGATTGAAAGTGCTATTATGCAGATGCTATACTAAGTACATATTTAGTAATACATTTCCCTATTTCCTCAGGACGGGAATTCCCGAATTTTTAAAGGATTCGATTAAGGAATAACCACAAAAAAGTGAAAACACGTTATTAATTACAGTCCTAATTCTGTCATTTGAGCATTTCACGGCCAAAAATATTATAGTGATTCATTTTTAGGTTATTATGCCGTGTTGCGCTCCTCTTCTTTAGCCAACTTTTCAGAGAGTGATACAAGCTCGAGCTGTGCTAGTGACAGACTCAGCTACAAAAGCGCTAGCGTTATTTGGCTTGGCGTATACTTCGGCATATAGCTCGCCGTACATTCCCAATGGGAATATATGGCGAGCGATATGCTGAAATAGGCCAAACCAAATAATAATAGATGAGTATGCCGGCCCCATTATACATGTAGTTAAGACAGATTCATAAATCGTTCATGAAAAATCGTAGAAAAATTATAGTTCAAGCGAGAATAAAATAACATATCCATGTAGAATCATATTTTAATGGTAAGTACATATAAGGGCTGGTTTTAAAACCATTTTTAACAACAACAAAAAACGAATATTGTTAAAAATGGTATCAAACGTATCCAACGAACGAATAATAATAGAACAATCTACTATTTTAAAGAATAATGTCTGTGACTTGTGGTGGAAGGGTGGCGTCGTGTCGATTTGGTTACACAAATCTACAGTTTTATTCCGAGGCTGATGAATATTGCACACTTTACCTTCTAAACGAGAAGAAAGTCACTGTCTATACTAGATTTTGAAAAACCCTGCCTAGCGCCCGGGTAACGCCGAGGACTTCATCTAGTCAGAAATAAGGAAAAACAAATATTACGTGACGTAAATTGTAAAAAAAAAAACGTCCGAAAGAGCGAACAAAAAAATATATATTTAAGTATAACGACGGATTAGCATTTAAACTTTCATAGAATATTAAAAATACGATTTAGACATAAATTTAAATATTATTTTTCATTTAAAAATATATATATATATATATACACAGGGTGTTAAGGGACGTACTTGATTTACTTTAACAAGTGATTCCTGACATTATTTGGAGTAAAAAATGTAAATGAAATTTTGGTCTCCGGTGACTTTTTTGATGTTTTTTTTTTTTTTTTTTTCTACAAAAACATAAAAAAATGGTAGTTGTTGAACAGTTGGAGGCGGGGTAAGGGGTTCGTCGGACACCCGGCTGAGTGACCAATGATGACATGTGGAAGAAATTTTTTTTTGTTTGATTTTGAAGAAAAAAATTTTGAAAAAAAAAAAAATCGTCAAATAAAGTCACCGGAGACCAAAATTTCATTTACATTTTTTACTCCAAATAATGTCAGGAATCACTGGTTAATTTAAGTCAAGTACGTCCCTTAACACCCTGTATATATATATATATATATATATATTTTGTAGTTGATTTGTAAGAGGTTTTCAGAATTTAGTTATTTTTTTTAATTACCTACAATGTATTTTTTATAATTATTTTGGTTTTATTTAAAGTAAAAAACCCTAACTAATTATTCAACTACCTTTAAACTGTGTGCGTATGATAATATATCAAATATACACTTTTAAACTTCAGTATGTCTCACTCTTTAACGTGGGTAAAAATCAGATTACCGTTCTAGGGTTTACCAACTCGGCCATTGGGATCTCTTATATTTAAGTTATTAGACATTACTTACTTAAAAGTAATTTTTCAAATGGCATGTTTTGTGTTGTGTTGACGAGATAACTTTATAATCTACCATACCGGTTGTTAAAATACCAATAATAATATAATAAATTGTAGATTTTTTATTTTATTTTTTTATTTATTTATTTATCTATAATAAAATATGTTTACAATGGTTTTATTTGTATGCCTGTCTCACTAGGGTATACCTGTGTCGAGACAGGCGCACAGGTATATAAATGAATATAGTAATTACAAGGATATTTCAGGTAAAATACATATTATGAATAGAATTAAAACAGAAGGGTGATTGGAAGGGTAATAAATCTTTTAAAGAGAGTTATTTTATAAATGTTGGAGATGGAGTAATGAAATCAATTCTGCCTAGTCTATTTATAGGTTAAATTTGACAGGATTCCATTATTTTCATTTGTTTTATATGGGTTAGGTTGTATGTGAATAGTTATTTATGTCTATGTGTGATTTATTTTACAGATATTTGTGATAGTGTGGCGTCCAATACTTATAATCCATTTTTTAATATCTTGTTTGAATTTTGTAAAGGAGTCACTTTGTCTGATCGTAGTTGGTAGTGTATTGTATAGTTTGCAAGCTATGTATTTAGAGTGTCTTTGCCCGAGGGTGGTTTTGAAAAAAGGAGTTTGGAGAAGTTCGTTGTTTTTGGCTCGGGTATTGTGTATTGTTTGTGTAGCTTTGTATGGTGTTTTGTTGTTTTTGTATAAATTAAGTAATATGGATCTTGAGTAGAGCTGTTTTATGTCCATAACGTTGAAGGAATTGAAGATAGTATCAGTGCTGGTAGTAAGCGGCATTTTAAGAATTATTTTTATGATTAGTTTTTGTGCTTTCATGATGGGATCAAGGGCATTGGAATATGCATTACCCCAGGCTAGAATTCCGTATTCGATGTGAGATTGGCACAATGAGTAATATACTGTTTTTAAAAGTTTTAGGTAAAGGAAATTGCGTGTTTGTTTGAAAAAGTATATAGATTTTCGGATTTTGTTTGTAGTATTATGTATATGTTGCTTCCAATTCAGGTGTGTATCGAAGGTTACTCCTAAATATTTGATAATGTTTACTTGCTCTTGGCATGGGCAGTCACAGTTTCGTTTTAGAGATGAATTTTTACATTTGTGTATTATTAATGGCGGGGCTGGGTTTGACTTTGGGATATTGGTGAGACTAGACAGTAAGTATTTGGTTTTCTGTACATTTAGAGTTAATATGTTCGAGTCAAGCCAATATTTTACCTGTTGAATTCCTTCCTCCGCTTTGGAATATGCGGTAAGCCAATCTTTTGCTTGGAAGAGTAGGACAGTGTCATCGGCGAAACTGACAATAGTGGCATCGATATCTAGGTTGCTTAACTCGTTAATATATATTAGGAAGAGCGTTGGACCTATAACACTGCCTTGAGGGACCCCGTAACTAATGGGCAAATTCTGGCTCTTTGTGGTATTGAGTTTAACGCATTGGGATCTGTCAGATAAGAAGCTGGAGAGGAGGCCTAATTCTTTGTTCCTAATACCTATATTAAACATTTTGCGTTTTAGTTTGCTGTGTGAGATTGTATCAAATGCTTTACATAGGTCGAGAAATACCGATAGACATTTCAAGCCCTTATCCAGGTGGCCAGAAATATGGTCAGTGACCGTGGCTATAGCATCATTGGTGCTTTTATGTTTTCTGAATCCAAATTGCCGCGGCGATATTAAGTTATTGGTTTCCAGATATTCCATGAGACTATTATTGACGATCTTTTCGAATACTTTTGAGAGGGAATTTAGCAACGTAATAGGACGATAATTACTAATATCAAGTTTGGAGCCAGTTTTAAAAATAGGGATAATGAGACCTTGTTTTAGAATGGTGGGAAATACCCCTTGGCGGATGCTAATATTAAGTAGATGCGTTAATGGTTGAAGTATACCAGGGGCAATTTTTTTAAGAACATTGTTAGATATTTCATCAATGCCGGTTGATGAAGAGTTTTTGAGCGAGTTTATTACTATAGAAACTTCTTTCTCTGTAATCGTTTTAAGAACAAAGCGGGTTGGGAAATCATCATTGGTCGCGTGGTCATTTGGACCAAGCGTATCGTTATTTATTTGGATTTTTTTTGCTAGTTCCGGACCTATGTTTGTAAAGTACTGGTTTATGTAATTGACAATTGTGTTGGGGTTCGATGTAAAGTCTACAGTGATATCTTTGATATTGAGAGAGTTTAAGGTGTCGGTGGCTTTATTTGAATTGGTAGCTTCCTTGAGGACTTTCCATATTTTTTTAGGGTCATTGTTGCATTCGGAAATTTTTTTGTTGTAATATAGATTTTTGGCTTTCCTAATGACTTGTGTGCAGATATTACGGTATCTTTTGTAGAAATTATGGAGTGTGATATCATATGGGTTTGTGGCACATTTTTTGTGTATGGAATTGCGTTTCCGAATGCAGTTGATTATAGTATGGTTTATCCAAGGTTTGAGAGGTTTGATCGCTTTAGGAATGGTGTTTGTGGTGATTTTGGTGTTTTGGACAAGGATATCTTGTAGGTAGGTAGAGAAGTAGTTCCAGGCCTCCTCTATGTTAGTTTTGTTATAGAGTGTGTCCCACGATTTGGAGTTAATCGTTTTGTTAAGATTGTCATAGTTAATTGTTTTCTTCGTTGTTTTAGTTGGAGGTTTGCTTTGTACGTTGTGTTTGGAACTCATTGTGAAAGAGGTGGCGTAGTGATCTGTAACTGATGACATGTGGATTTCGGAGGTGTATTGGTTGGTTGATTTAACCATAATATGGTCGATGCAGGAGGAGGAGTTTGGCGTACATCGTGTTGCTGAATTGATTGTGCTTTCCATTCCGTGGAACATCAGTGTGTTTAGATAGTCTTGGCGTAGATGAGCCAATGGTTTGAAAAAAGGCACGAAACGCCACAGCTACGGGTATACGGAGAGAATAGACACATCAAACTCGAATTACTTGAAATTTAAAGATCGCCTATACAAGAATAATAATTGATATATTAAGAATGCTGTCAAACGAGTCAAAGGCAAGTTCCGCAATTTGAGCTTTGGAACCGTGAAAAGGTAAATAATACAGAATTTTTTACGGCCACTGAGATGCCGCGCAAAGGTCACGAATCAAGAATATGGAATGAAATAAAATACAAGTTGTAGGAAACAGAAGAATTCTGCCATCTATGGAATACCTATCTAACAAGATAAACTTCAAGATATTTTGTTCGATAATTGGAATTTTTCCCACGTTTTGGTACAGAGGTTTTTACAAAAGATGGCGCCATTGAATACTATTCTCTCACTTCTTAGTACAAAACAGCATGAGTAAGTATAAATTAGTAATAATTATTACTAATTAAGATTCGTTTTCACATCGTATTTTTTATACATGTAGTCTTAAGTATTGTTATTAATTAATCATAATACTAGTATCAGTTGTGATTGTAAATTGTAACTTTGGTCCAATGATTAAAAAAAAATTAAGTATAAACAGAATGTGTCAAGAATTCGGACGAGCGATAAAATATGTACATACTAAAAATAAAATAAAATAAAACTAATTTAAAACCGGAAAGGATGTGTCAAGAATTCAGAAGGTGATAAACTGTTTTTATAATTCTGTATTTGGAATACGTACTTCTTTTGTTTAAATTTCTGCGGGTAAATTGTTGACCCTATCAACAAGTATCGTTATATTTCCTTTTGTGCTCAAGTGTTAGAAAGATACAACACCACGCTTTGTATTTGAATCTAAAATCTTACCATTCACTTCCAAATAGCTAATAGGTATTCCAAAAAAAAATAGTATTCCAAAATAAGTAAAATGTTTATGATTTTTTTAATCACTTAATTAATTTTATACGAAACGAAAAAAGTGATGTGTCAATAACCTTTATAATACGCCTGTGTATTAAATATTTTTTTAGTTTTTTATAAAGTACTTTTTTCTACAGCTTAAAAGAAAAAACAGTCGGTAAGCGACAAAAAAAATTGTAAAAAATACTCTTTCGTAAAAAACACCTTTTTTTAAATCTGAAATAGTCTTTCATCTGCTTTCAAAACCCGTAAGTCATTTTTGTATACTTTAAAAAAGCAGAGAATCTATTAGATTCACAAATTTCTTAAATAAAATAAAATAATTTAAAACCCGCGATGACCGCGACCGCGGTGTGACACTAGAAATATCGGCTGCAGGCTGCAGTGCTTCCAACGAAGCAGCGCGTTTTGAAGGGACAGTGTTTTATTCATTTTTAAATAACGATTTATTAATTCCACTTATAATGAAATATAATAAATTGTATATTAAGAATCGGCGTTCGTTGACCCACATGAATATATATTTTTTAATCCATAATATTTTTCATTCGAGTTCCTTATTGGTGTGCTTACCAAGTTTAGTGTCTGCCTAGCTACAGCTACCTTATTAACAGGTCAGTCTGATCACTATTCAGAGTGGAGTCTCCAAAGTGGAGATTGTCTTGATACGGGATACCCCCGGCCTCCGGACAGAGGCATCACTTATCACCTCAAGAAGACTAAATTTATCTGCAGTACCTAGTGAAACCTCTATAATCCTGTCTTAATCTCTTTTTATTATTACTATGATTTTTTTTTTACATTATCTCCACTCAGAAGGCCCTATGTCATCTTTGGAGATGTTCTGTGGAAGGTCTTTTTGAGGAGAGGAAGGAGTGAACATGGGTCGTCAAAAACCAGTCGTAGAAGCGACCCGTTCTCATGTGGCAAATGTCAACTGTCTGCATATGTTGGGCGTGTTTATCGACTATGCACCGGGGCCGAAGGGATCAATGACGCTAGTTCCTAGGAGCGTCTTCCATTGTAATACCGGTAGAAGAAGAATATCACACCTACCTGACGCCTGTGCTCTAAAGATTGATCGATAGATCGATAGGGGAATCTATCTAAGAGACCGCCCGTTTCTGTACGGAGTCGAGGGTTTTTTTCAGGAATTTTGGAGCTCCAGACCAGAGGTGGCTGCCAAATTCAACAGTGAGCGCATTCAAGCGTTATTTTCTGTTCGTGATATCCTATCCATCATAAATCAAGAGTTCTAGAGCTTGGAAATAACAATATTGCTGTCAAAAACAAAACGAAACGCCGGATTTCTCTAGTGTCCAATAAGAAAAAATATTTCTGTGCAGTTCACATTCCGTAGCAGTGAAACTATCAGAAAACTAAAGTAGACAAGAGTGGGGAGGCTACGAACTACCGCACAAAGAGGAGACCGATTATTCTATCTTATTCTCTCGCAGGCCAAATCATATAGATGTGTGTGTTTGTCTCTTTTTAGTGTCCCTTTTTCGTTTCATCGAGTTTTAAATCACAATGGTACTAAAGATAGTAGGCGACCCCGGCGCAGGCCAAAAATGTTAGTGAATTACACCAACATTCGCGGCCTGCATACCAATTTAAACTCCGTCCACCAACACCTTTTTTCTCAACGCCCCAACCTACTATTCCTGTCTGAAACGCAGATAGCCGAGCCTGTAGACGCCTCCTATCTGGACTGCCCGGGCTTCACCCTCGCAAGCAAGTTCAGACCTAAAGGAGGTGTCTGTCTCTATAGTCGAGCTGACGTCAACTGTGTGCGACTGTTGAATCTGGAAAACTCCAGATTCGACGTAATGTGGGTACGCGTCAATCTTGCCAGTACGGTAAGATTCTACGCGTGTTTATACCGCTCACCGAACCTTAGCGAATCAGACACGTCCGAGCTCTTCAAACATTTAAGCGACACTATTGATGACCTCTTGCCCCGCTACCCTATGGCAGAGTTTGTGGTCCTGGGGGACTTCAATGTTCATAACGAACCTTGGTTGAAGTTCTCAGGATCAACAGACTCGGCTGGACGCCAAGCGGAATCCTTTGCCCTTTGCTACGGATTGGAGCAAATGGTTCAGGAGCCTACAAGGGTTCCTGATGTCCAGACTCACCGTTCCAATCTGTTAGACCTATTTTTAACTACTGTGCCACACGGTTACAGTATTGAAGTCACAGCGCCTTTAGGATCGTCCGACCACTGCCTGGTGACGACATCAATCCCTGTAAACTTCAGACCACCAAACGAGAGGCTGAAGAGAAAAGTGTGGCACTATAGGTCAGCAGATTGGTTCGGTCTGCGGGCACATTTTAATGCTTTCCCGTGGTCAGCTGTCTGTTTTCGGACTTCGGATCCCTCAAGATGTGCCCAGGAAATTGGTGAGGTCATCACATCCGCGATGGATGGCTTCATCCAATCTACTGTTAAGGAAACTGGTGTAGGCTCAAAGCCGTGGTTCAGTCGACAATGCGCTGAAGCAGTGCGACGAAAAAACGCGGCTTACCGAGCCTACAACACATCTAGAACATCCGAAGACAGAACAGCTTACAACAAAATGGCAAAGGAAACCAAGAGAATCATAAATAGGTCAAAATTCGAGCACGACCAGCAGATCAGCAGAAAGCTGACTGCATGCCCGCATGGCAGCAGGCAATTCTGGTCGCTTGCGGGCTCAATAGGTCGCAATTTCTGCAAATCCAGTCTGCCACCTCTTACCAGACCTGACGGCTCACTAGCAAACACCGCCACCGAAAAGGCTAACTTACTAGGTAAAATGTTTGCGGATAACTCAACCCTCGATGACCAAGGTGCTGTCCCGACGTCGGTTCCTCACTGCGGTTTTCGTATGAAAAAGCTGAGGATCCGGCATCGGGAAGTACTCCATGTTTTACGAGGGCTTGATGTTAATAAAGCTAGTGGGCCTGACGGAATACCTGCCCTGGTACTGCAGAGGTGCGCTGCAGAAATAGCTCCAATTTTGACGAAGCTTTTTAAACTGTCCCTGAAGACTGGCTCTGTGCCCTCTGGTTGGAAAAAAGCGGTTATCCATCCTATTCCAAAGAAGGGTGACCGCTCCAACCCGGCCAACTACCGCCCCATAGCGATCACATCAGTTCTGTCTAAGCTGATGGAACGTGGGATCAACGACAAACTGCTCACATACCTCGAGAAAAACAAAATTATTAACGACCGTCAATACGGTTTCCGGCGGAACCGCTCGTGCGGTGATCTTCTCGCGTATGTGACGCATGTTTGGGGGCGATACCTGGAACGTTTCGGTGAGACCCAAACGGTTGCACTGGACATATCCAAGGAATTTGACCGGGTTTGGCACCGAGGACTTGTCAACAAACTGCATTCTTACGGACTTCCCGCATCCTTGTGTACGTGGATTGCCGACTTCTTGAGGGAGAGGTCGATTCAGACGGTAGTCGATGGTTTCACCTCTTCCTCTCACTCGATAAATGCTGGCGTCCCGCAGGGATCGGTTCTGTCTCCGACTCTGTTTTTGTTGCACATAAACGACCTTTTGTCATGTGCACCAATTCATTGTTACGCGGATGACAGTACAGTTCATGATAGCTTTTTGTTTGACAAGCCCCCAAAGGGCTCACAAACTCCAACAGCTCGTAAGGCTTTGAAGCAAAGAATGGACGGTTACCTCGAGAGTGTTTTCTCTTGGGGTAAAAATAATCTCGTTGAATTTAATGTTTCAAAGACCCAATCTTGTCTGATTACGTCTAAAAGGGATCGCAATGAAAATCTAGTCTCTTTCAACGGAAGCAATCTTCCGAACAGGCCCTCCATTGATATGCTTGGTGTAACCCTAAGTGACCAGCTCAGGTATGGGGGCTCCATCGAAGCCAGAGTAAAGTTAGCCTCCCAAAAACTGGGCGTACTGTACAGGGCCCGCAGATACTTTAATAGTACACAACTGCTAACCCTGTACAAATCGCAAGTGCGCCCCACGGTTGAATTTGGCAGCCACCTCTGGTCTGGAGCTCCAAAATACCTGAAAAATACCCTCGACTCTGTGCAGAAACGGGCGGTCCGTTTGATAGATTCACCCATCTTAACAGAAGGATTGCAATCTTTAGAGCACAGGCGTCGGGTGGGAATGCTATCCTTGTTCTACCGGTATTACAATGGAAGATGCTCCGAGGAACTAGCATCATTGATCCCTTCGGCACCGGTGCATAGTCGGGAAACACGCCAAACGCGTGACCAACATTTGTACACAGTTGACATTTGTCACATGAGAACGGGTCGTTTCTTCGACTCGTTCTTGTGTTCAACAGCTCGGCTGTGGAATAATTTGCCGGCCTCTGTGTTTCCTCCTTCCTACAACATGGGTCTCTTCAAGTCCAATGTTCATTCCTTCCTGTCCTCAAAAAGACCCTCCACACAGCATCCCAGATGACATAGGCCCTGAGGGAAATTATTTTTCTCAGGGCCTCCTGTGTGGAGTTAATGTAAAAAAAAAAAAAAGAAGTTTTCACTTAAAAAATCGATAGTCCTTGTTTGACTGACTGATTAGAATTAAGGAAAAAATATGTTTAAATTTAGATTCAGCGTTTTCCGCTAAACCACCAACCACTTCGCTTTCGATAATAATTTTGATTAGATTATTGTGGTTAAAAGAAGAAAACTTTAACATACTTTAACAAAACTTTAACTACTCTTATACTAGTCCTAAAATAAGTTTTGTATGAAAAAGGCCGCGAAGCTATTCCTCTCAAGAACTAAACACCAAATTGAAGTTAAATCGATTGATCTGCGGTTTATGAAGTTACTTGTTTTATTACGTTACTTAACAGTTAGGAGAATTATATTTCTTACAAGAACATAATTTCCACATTGACAGCCTATTAATGTAAAACCTACGCTGAAATGTCTTAAGGGTATATTACCGCAAGCGCAGCATATTTAGGGATTTTTAATGCAGTTTTAAGAACATTTCCATATTGTTGATTAGAAAAAATATTATGTTTTGAAAAAATAAACTATTCTTCTAAATGGTGCGTTAAAAAAACGTGTTAAAATGTTTAAAACAATTGCGTGAAAAAATATTTACAAAACCTCTAAAAATAGCTTAAAGTTCGATTATATCTTTTAATTCTAAATACAGGAGAATTATAAAAAATATACATTATCACCACATCAATGTTGTCTAAACGACTGAATAATAAAATTATTTTAAAAAGCATTAAAACAATGCTTAAATAAATAAAAACAGTTTTTCAATATCACGATATTGTTATTTTGTCTCACGCCATTATATAAACCAAGACACGAGTTATTTCCAGTCATTATGCGAGATGATTTCAGAGTGAAAGCACGTCAAATTTTACAAAAAATAAATACGTAAATGTGTAGGCACATAAGAAAAGGGGTCACACTAAAGGTTAGTCGTTATGTTATTGTGTTTTATTTCAGAACCAAGTTGACTTTTTTACTAAACTTCCATTTCGCGGCCGCCTGTTTGCAACCAGCGGCATAGAATGGTTTAGAGTGCCCCTTTACCCGTATTTTCGTATTCCTAGTTTTATTTATTTACGTCCTACTGTGCTTTTACATAAATTAGGTAAAGATAAAGATATATATAGTATTGTTCACTTTGCAGACATATTATTAGTATTTTTTAGTGAACAAAAGATAATAATTGAGAATAGTAGCGAAAAAGTTTCATAATAACACGAAACGATCCTCACCATATATATCTCCCAGTACGAATCTAACAAACCTTGTAGCAATAATTTATTTTTTATTTTTTTTTATTTATCTATAATAAAATATATTTACAATGGTTTTATTTGTATGCCTGTCTCACTAGGGTATACCTGTGTCGAGACAGGCGTACATAAATGAATATAGTAGTTACAAGGATATTTCAGGTAAAATACATATTATGAATAGAATTAGAACAGAAGGGTGATTGGAAGGGTGGTAAATCTTTTAAAGAGAGTTATTTTATAAATGTTGGAGATGGAGTAATGAAATAAATTCTGCCTAGTCTATTTATAGGTTAAATTTGACAGGATTACATTATTTTCGTTTGTTTTATATGGGTTAGGTTGTATGTGAATAGTTATTTCTGTCTATGTGTGATTTATTTTACAGATATGTGTGATAGTGTGGCGTCCAATACTTATAATCCATTTTTTAATATCTTGTTTGAATTTTGTAAAGGAGTCACTTTGTCTGATCGTAGTTGGTAGTGTATTGTATAGTTTGCAAGCTATGTATTTAGAGTGTCTTTGCCCGAAGGTGGTTTTGAAAAAAGGAGTTTGGAGAAGTTCGTTGTTTTTGGCCCGGGTATTGTGTATTGTTTGTGTAGCTTTGTATGGTGTTTTGTTGTTTTTGTGTAAATTAAGTAATATGGATCTTGAGTAGAGCTGTTTTATGTCCATAACGTTGAAGGAATTGAAGATAGTATCAGTGCTGGTAGTAAGCGGCATTTTAAGAATTATTTTTATGATTAGTTTTTGTGCTTTCATGATGGGATCAAGGGCATTGGAATATGCATTACCCCAGGCTAGAATTCCGTATTCGATGTGAGATTGGCACAATGAGTAATATACTGTTTTTAAAAGTTTTAGGTTAAGGAAATTGCGTGTTTGTTTGAAAAAGTATATAGATTTTCGGATTTTGTTTGTAGTATTATGTATATGTTGCTTCCAATTCAGGTGTGTATCGAAGGTTACTCCTAAATATTTGATAATGTTTACTTGCTCTAGGCATGGGCAGTCACAGTTTCGGTTTAGAGATGAATTTTTACATTTGTGTATTTTTAATGGCTGGGCTGGGTTTGACTTTGGGATATTGGTGAGACTAGACAGTAAGTATTTGGTTTTCTGTACATTTAGAGTTAATATGTTCGAGTCAAGCCAATATTTTACCTGTTGAATTCCTTCCTCCGCTTTGGAATATGCGGTAAGCCAATCTTTTGCTTGGAAGAGTAGGACAGTGTCATCGGCGAAACTGACAATAGTGGCATCGATATCTAGGTTGCATAACTCGTTAATATATATTAGGAAGAGCGTTGGACCTATAACACTGCCTTGAGGGACCCCGTAACTAATGGGCAAATTCTGGCTCTTTGTGGTATTGAGTTTAACGCATTGGGATCTGTCAGATAAGAAGCTGGAGAGGAGGCCTAATTCTTTGTTCCTAATACCTATATTAAACATTTTGCGTTTTAGTTTGCTGTGTGAGATTGTATCAAATGCTTTACATAGGTCGAGAAATACCAATAGACATTTCAAGCCCTTATCCAGGTGGCCAGAAATATGGTCAGTGACCGTGGCTATAGCATAATTGGTGCTTTTATGTTTTCTGAATCCAAATTGCCGCGGCGATATTAAGTTATTGGTTTCCAGATATTCCATGAGACTATTATTGAAGATCTTTTCGAATACTTTTGAGAGGGAATTTAGCAACGTAATAGGACGATAATTACTAATATCAAGTTTGGAGCCAGTTTTAAAAATAGGGATAATGAGACCTTGTTTTAGAATGGTGGGAAATAGCCCTTGGCGGATGCTAATATTAAGTAGATGCGTTAATGGTTGAAGTATACCAGGGGCAATTTTTTTAAGAACATTGTTAGATATTTCATCAATGCCGGTTGATGAAGAGTTTTTGAGCGAGTTTATTACTAAAGAAACTTCTTTCTCTGTAATCGTTTTAAGAACAAAGCAATTAAAACTACCAAATGTGAATAACCAACAAATTGTGCTATTTCATATTGAAAAATGTTAGTTCACATTCCTGCCGCAAGTTTTTAATGAGAACTATGGAATATAATATGAATATTTTCAGAGACCTAGGTATAATGCCAGTAGCCGAAATAACAAATGGTAATATTTTTATAGTCTGAGAGTGCCAAATTCTTTTAATCTCATTTCCTAAATCTATGTCTAATTTTTCAGAAACTGTTTTTTTAATATTACAGGAATTTGGAATAGCTACATCAATGATATAAGTTATTTTTTTAATTTTGTCATTTAAAACTATATCAAGTCTATTATGACTAATTGTTCGGTCTGTTAGTATAGTTTTATCATAATATATTTTATAAAATTCATTTTCTAAAATGAATTTGGTTCATATTCATAAAATGGTAGTCAATCGTACGGTCAAGTATTACGGAAGTCAATCAAGTTATGTTTAATTACCAAACTTTGGTGGATTATTTTTAAAACCTGATTGTGCCTAAATGTATACTCGGACGGCGCTAATATAGAACATCCCGATATAATATGTTCTATAGTTTCCGGAAAAGCCAAACATTTTCTACATAAATCATCAATTTGATTTATATCTTTGATTTAATGCTTCCTATAATTTTTGTATTAATGACTCTATCTTGAATGGCAAGCATAAATCCTTCTATTTCTGCGCTCAACTCTCCAATACTCAACCATTTGTTTGACGAAAGTTTGTCAACATACGTTTGGTTGAGATAATTGAAGTGTTTTGCATGCATAATTTTATTTGACCAGGAATCTAATAATTCCTGGTTAGTATTTATAAGAATTTTGGCATTCTCATCATATAAATTTAAAGGTGTAATGTTTATATCTGCCTTGCAAATTATTTTGTGCATTTCTGAGCTATTGGCTTTCCTATGGAAAAAATTTCTAAGCATTTCTACCTGATTGTGTTTCAAAGATGTTATTTTGATTACACCTCTACCTCCTAAATTTCTAGGTAAATTAATTCGTTCTATAGCTGAATTTGGATGATGGCAATTAAAATTTGTTAACGTTGTTCTAATTAATCGTTCTAAACTATCTAAATCTTATTGGACCATTTAATTATGCTAAATGAGTACGTTAGTAGAGGTATTGCCCAAGTATTTATTGCTTTTACAAAATTTTTAGCAGATAGATTGCATTTTAAAAATTTTCTGATCCTAGTTTGAAATTTAATCCTAATATCATTTTTAATACTACTGTGATCTAATCTATTCGATTGCGGGTATCCTAAATATTTATAAACCTCACCCCCTTTCATGCTTTTAATTTCTCCATCTACAATTTTGCCTTTCTCTATATGGATCGTTTTACATTTATCTAAACCAAAAGTCATTTTAATATCATCTGAAAAATTTTAACTACCTTAATCTTTTTCTCTAAATTTGATTCAGAATTTGAAAATAATTTTATATCATCCATATATAATAGATGTTAAACTATACTAATCTCTCTTGTATTACCGTTAATTTTTATTCCAAACTTGCTTTTAATTAACATTTTAGACAGAGGATTCAATGCTAAGCAAAATCAAAGAGGACTCAATGAGTCTCCTTGAAAAATCCCTCTTTTTATTGAAATGCCCGGTACTACTATTTTCTTATCTTTTAAATTTACTAGTAAATCTGTATTCCAAAAGGACATAATATTTTTCAAAAATCTAATTATAATTGGTTTAACTTTATATATTTTGATTAGCCACGAGTGCGGGACACTATCAAAATATAACTTTTATATAAATATATAATTTTTATATATATAACTTTTTGTAAACAATAATAATAAATATTGAAAATGACCGATATTTTATTTATCTTTCCAATATATTCAGATATAATTATGATCACATATTACGAAAATAATGCGAAATTGAATACCGTATTGTTTTTACATCTGTCAATGAAGAACTAATGCCTACCGTCCAGCAGTGTAGTTGGTTGTATCGAATAATTTATCAAACAAGTTTGATCAAAATCTGATAAAGAGTCATAAAATCATGAGCTCCTCCTCCAATAGGTAATGTTTCTATCTAAATTTACCTAAAACATGCGCATTCAATTTAATAAACATAATTTGAAAGATGCCCAATATTTAACGTTTCATGTTCAAATCTTACTCAAGTGTACCATCTAGTCTAGATTCTTCGCTGCTCTGACTTCGTCGGTAGCGCGCAGCGGTTCCCCGTTCGAGCATACTTCATACTTCCCCACCCCGAAATATTATTTCGGTTTTGGTAAATTACCCCTTAATGCACAACCCACTCAATTAGTAACATTGACATATCGATTTGCTGTGAAATCATGATACAATAAACTACCAACGAAGTGTGAAAACAAGTCACGGTAAGCAGTTAATTTAATGATTGTTCTGAAATTTATCAATATCAAAATGATCAGGTGCATTCTCCAGCTGAATACTGGTAAATTACTAGGAAAAATCTTATTGATAAACACCGTAGGAACGATTGAATTCATTCAGAACATTATGATTTTCACAAAAAAATATGTCATTGTTTTTTTTTTTTTTTTTAAACTTTTTTATTTATGTGAGTACTAGTTTTCACCGTATTTGTTGCACCACAGACAAATAATACTTGCTTTTAAACATTACCCTTTTTATGTCAGACCAGTCTTTTTATTTAAATTTATTTTTTTTTGCTAAATTTATATTTTTCTACTGGTATTTTTTTTAAATCTCTGCTACGATATTCTATACCTTAGGAGTAAATTATATTATTTTTATTCTGTTTTATTGGTTTATAACACAAAACATTAATATTGTAAGGGAATATATACCTACTTAATATTTCAGGCTTATGTTATTATCATTCAATTTTAATCGTCGTGCTAGCATTTTGCTAATTTACACAAAATTTTATTATTATACTTATGCACATGTATGTGCGATGCTATTATTATACACATGTTTTCTTACGATTAGGTACTGTATTTATTATATTATCAATTGTATAATTTTCATGTAAAAGCCCACTAGGGCAATAATCTTATATATAAAAATGAATCGCTAAATGTGTTGCTAAGCTCAAATCTCGAGAGCAGCTGAACCGATTTCGCTAATTCTTTTTTTAGAATATTCCTTGAAGTACGAGGATGGTTCTTACGGAGAGAAAAAATTAGAAAATTGCACAGAAAATTTGATAATTTCAGAAAACATCGCACGTTTGACAGTTCGCGTGTTTGAGAATGACATTTTGCAAAACAACGATTGTTAATAAATCAGGATTCTATTTTTTTAAATCTTTAAGTTGATAAATTTATTTAAAGTAGGTACTCCCCTAATAGTTTGAATCGAAACAAGAATTTTAGATATTTCAAATAGGTACCTATGTTAGGTATCAAATTTAATATACATGAAAAATGGAAATTTGAATAAAAATTGTAAAAGGTGGCACGCGGGCTGTTTAAAAACTGAATGTACTGTGATTGAATATATGGAAAGCGGGAGGGATGGAGAGATGGGGGTGGGGGGGAGGGGGGGAGGGAGGTCGGTGAGTGGAGGGGAGGGGGGAGGTGGAGGAGGCGGAGTGGGAACCCCCCTTACACCATGCGAGCGAAGCCGCGGGAAAAAGCTAGTATATAATAAATACATAAAAATAAGAGTCTCAACTTTCTGGAGTCAATGGAGATATGGCATTCCTAATTGGAGTACGTTGTTAGTTGTTAGGCTGACGGGAGTGGCGATGGAAAATAGGAAGGCTGAGATATTATTTATTTAATACATGAATTATCGAAAGTACAAATAGTTTTTTTGTGATATTTCACCCTCCATGCTAGGGATGACCCTGTGTTATGGCGGGTGAACATCCCGTAAATTCAGATCTCATCACCAAACACCGCTAAAACCGTTTCGGACAAAGTTTCGATTCTAATTCTTATTTTACTTCCCACAATCCCGGAGTTTCGGCTGGTGATTTTTACTTTTCACGGCAAATAAATTAATGTGTAAGGAATTCTCTCATTTTTTTTACTGTGAAAGATGAGATGACTTCTCGGCGTATGGTTCACTATGTTTTTGAATGATTTCAATATGAATATAAATAATTTCCAAGGAATCTTGCGATGCGTTTTTATATGCCATTTATAAATTCACGGGGAGACCATTGTTACTGCGGAAAATCAATATGCATTTCAAAGAGCAATTGAGTGTACGATATTTTTTGTCAGTCCGTCGTTAGCCAACACAAATAAGCTCGATGGTCTGCCCACGCGAGAACATGATGCGAATGAAATATCAAAATGACGCGACGCTTCTCGTGAATGAATGTCTTGCACATGTGTGGATGAAAGTTCGATAAGGCGGCGCAATCTGTCATCCAACAACATAAATAATTTCGTTCTGTTGGAAATACGAAAGACGGTTAAATTTGTTTATACAAAAACACTAAAATCACGATTAAAAAACGGGAGGGTTAGGGTAGGGGAGTTAAAATTTAGGGTAATAGGTATTTTTGATGCCAAATAAAAAAATATATAAAAAATTAATTTGTCAAAAAAACAGAATTTTTTAATGGATAGGGACACCCTAATCACCTAGCGGTATAAAATATACTTTAAAACCTATTCTCATAGCTACCAAATACACATAAAAAATTTCATAAAAATCGGTGAAGTCGTTTCGGAGGAGTGCGACGACAAACACCGTGACACGAGATTTTTATATTTAAGATTTTATGTAGGAGTCAGGATCAGGATTACCTCAGGCGTAAAAGATTGTATTATTTGTACCATTGCAAGTCGTGGTTTTGCGTTTTGCGGTTGGATTCCTATTATTCAGTTTCAGATTTATACTTCGAGTAATTGAATGCAACAGCCGTAACATAATCCATACATCTATGTCTCTTGTTATGCAGGGTCAGAAGGTGGATAATTTATTTGTAAGAGATTTCTCAGGGTTCATAAATATCTATAAATCATCGTGCAAAAAAACACAATGCGTTGCGAAATAATGCAAAAGTTTTTGATTTATAAATTTAAACACTTTCAGCCTTACTAAAAAACCCAGTGAAAATTTTATTCAATTGACAAACGGCCGCGGATGCGAAAACATTACTAATTAAAAATTTGTTCTTTGAAAGAAATACACATGGTTTTCACGGCCTGAGAGGGTGGTTTATCTCTGTTTTAACCATTAATGTCCGAACGATATTTGTAATTTTTCCATAGTATTTTGAATGTTCTATATATTTCTTATTTTTGAAGGTGTCGTAAAAACAAATACCATTTATGAAAACTAGATAAAATTACCTTTTAGATTTGAGTATTTGAAATACACTTTAGCTTTCAAAAACTGCCATATTTTATGATTCAAACTCGGAAAAACATGGAAAAAAATTTCCTCCCACAACATTTTTGACCAAAATGTAGAGAAATTTAAATAAAATCGAAATTTAAAAAACACAGTCCTTTAATGTAATAAATTTGGAAGGAAACTATCACCTCACTTTTTTATCGTGTATACAATAAAAAAATAATAAAAAAATTTCAAAGTTTTTTTTATTGCCAAAAAAATAACTTAGAAATAATACCGAAATTTAAAACAGATTTCTTGCATCTCTAAAGACGTTAATTTTTTTGATACGTTTACGAACACATGTATTAGATTTTAATATTATAAAAAATTATCACTTTTAACAAATTCTCTTAAAATAAAGATCTAAAAATGAGAATTTTATCTTAAGTAACCTATAAAAAACAATATTCTGGCAGTTCAACTTTGAAAGTACGGCGTTTGTACAATAACTTGATTAAACTGATGTAAACCACACAAATAATATGGTAAATATATCAATTATGTGAACAGAAGAGTAAATTCGTCACTACAATAGAAATTATTTAGTAAAATCACAACATTTAGGCACTAACAAAATTTTCCATATCCCGCCATAAACACACCGAACTGTTTTGTCATCGCGGGCCGATATGCACAGGTGCACCAATAATGCCCCTAGCGGAGAAGAATTAAAACAACATTGTTTCCTAGTAAATTAAAACCATATACAACGTTGTCACATCTTCAATGCGTTTTAACAGCGTGACCACGAAAGAAACGTTATTGGTAATAAAACGTATTTTAGTGTATACGAGCTCTATTTATGTTATTGCAATAACACAGTTAATCGGTCCCGCTGTGGTTTTTTTTAGTAAGGCTGTTAGAAATATTTAAAATTATTTAATTAAATACTGCGAATAGAACACAACTTTGCAACCAAATCAAGCATTTTTATAAACCCCTCAAAAGAAAGGACCAGGCCTGTAGAAATGCTTTGAATTGCAAAATTTCCTACTTACGAATCCCCTTTCTGAAACGGTTTGAATACATAAAGTCATTAGAGAATATGATCGGATTTAAAACTCGCATTTTTGGCGACTTATATTCAGCCTCACAATATACCACAATCGGGGCTGCCCTAATCTGACGGTCGGGAGCAGTTGGAACTGTTGGGCGGTATTCACATGAAATAACCGTTTCATTATTTCAAAGATTTACTCCAAAAACGTGAGTAAAATTGTGAATCTAAAAGTTAATAACCCTTTAGTAATTGTAAACACTTGTGACTTTTTTTGGCAAGTATTTTGTTTTTTGTTTATAATTAATTCAGGAGGGAGGGGATTTAAAGTGAAAGAAGCTTGCCAAAATAGGTTCCATTACGTCGTACTTAATGTAATTCTGGGATCTTGCATGTTGCGACTTTAAATTATTAAAACCTGCGCAGGTGTTCATGAAAAAATAACGCGGACGCCTTCATACGCATGTAATGCGGTCTTGCAAGTATTCGCGATGAAATGCACGCGAGAGAAAACTTGATAAGTGATAATTTTAAAATGGGAAGTTCACTGTGAAATTCAAAAGTGTAGGAAGCGGTTAAAATGATAACATCGACTGTGGTGACTTTTTTTAAGCTGAAGGAAAAACTTGGTTATAAATCGCGTGACTTTGTGTAATAAAACCACGCGAAGTTAATGCAAGATAGATTGAAAAAAAGATAATTATAATAGGTTCATAAAATAAATGCATGGAAAGTTAAAATACAACGTAAATAAAACAACTCACAGTGAGAAACAACTTTCGATAGAGAACTTCTAATTGGGAGGCGGGGTTTGGGTACCATCGACATCCCGCCACAGGCCACCCCAAATGGTTCGCTACGTTTGGTGACTTATCAGGGGTGCCCGGGTTCATGGGGTGAGGTTTTCCGTATCTTGGCGGCGGATGAATTTTCTCACTTGCTGCGCTGCGGATTAGATCGAGAGAGACTGGTTGAGGGAGGTATTTCGACATCTCTAGCCGGACTCTCTCAACCAATCGCCTAGCACCGTAGTTGGGGGGATGGATTCATACGTCTGTCACCCGTTGACACACCGACCCCAGATTCCTACCCACACCTCATACCTGATTCCTTTGCAGAACTATCTCTCCTTCCTTTCCTAAAAATACCCTCCACACAGCATTACCAAAGCTGATATAGGCCCTGAGGGAATTTATTTTCCTCAGGGCCACCTGTGCGGAGCTAATGTAAAAAATGACGTTACGAGGTGAAAAATGTTGCGTTGACTAAAAATATAAATATATCTATATTTTAATGAAAATTTTTGATACAATACATATAATAGATGAATAAAATAATGAAAAGTATATAAAAAGCTTAATATAATAAATGTATGAACAAAAAATCCCACAAAGGCAATGCCTGTGCGTTGGTATAATACTTTTTTTTTTAAATTTCTATGGTTAAAGTGAAGATTTTATGTATATATAAATTATGGATTTAAAAAGAGTAACTGAATAAATTCAAATAAAAACTATAACATTATAACAGTCTGCACATTTGTGAAAGTTGTATAAGAATGAATGTTACAAGTGCAATTTAAAGACATAAAAAACAAAAACATAGCAAACAATATAATAAATCTACTCTAAAAGATATCCAATGAGAGATATACTTAATGGCTTTGTTAAAACTTATAAGAGAGAAAAATCTGTTTCAGTGTTTTTTAGCCAAATAAAATCAAAATCAATTTAGCCATTTGATTTTGACGTGGCTTGGGGTGGATTTAGGTTCGAGACGTTATCACGGTATTACATGATAATATTGGAATCGTTTTGATGATATAAAGCTCGTTTATTTATTATTATGCGATTTCGTATAATCGTGGGCGTGGTAACGTCGTGCTGAGGGTATCCGAACGTAATAACGGGAATACATGAAATAACTGCCCATTATTTAAGAGGGAATAACCAGACAAAAATGGAAATATGTCGTTTTTAAATCAAATTTTAGACGTGCTGACTCTTTTTGACTGTTCTTTTATCTAGTAAAGCTATGTTTTAAATTTTGAGAAAATATGTTTATTTTTAGTACAATAAGGTTTCATCGTAGGTGGTTGGCAGATTTGTTAAATTTTCAAACAAAATTTTGTATTAAAAAATACACATTTGAAATCATATAATCATACAGTAAAATAAATCAATAAATTATCTGGTAAAGCTGTATTTCAGAATTTTAATTTAAGTAAAATCATTTAAAAAAAGATCCATGCACGTGTTTTGTGATGAAAATACTTCAGTTTGTCTATTTATTTACGGTCTTATCTCTACATCTCTATCTTCTCTACATATTATAAATTAAAGTCCCACGCGTCGTCTGTCTGTTTGCGATAAACTTGAAAACTACTCAACGGATTTTCATGCGGTTTTCACCAATAGACAGAGTGTTTCGTGAGGAAGGTTTAGGTATGTAATTTGCCAAGGATTTGTGTAAATTGGTTGAAACATAACGATAATTGTTAGAAGTGTGGGAAAAATCAAGCCGCCTGGTAGCTTTCATCGAAAACGCTGCCTAATCCTTTTGAGATATAACAAAACAATGCATGATGGGATATTCCTCTTTTATAGATCTACAAAAAAGTCCGCGAAGGAATATATCTATCTTTTACGGATAGCTTACTATACCCATTATATCTTCTAAAAAAGTGGTCACGTACATTGCGGTAATTGAAAACTTATTTAGACGGATACAGTATTAACCCTTCAAAAATTTGGCATTTTTTTCGGATGGTCAAAATATTTTCGCTTTACAATAAAATGCAAATATTTGGAATATTTCTAAACACATTCAAGAACCAAAAACTGTTTTAGAAAGGTGATGAAATACGCTTTCAAATTATAGAATTGTGTACATTTTACTTTTTTGGTGGCTATTTTTTAGATTGTAATATAAAGCATGATGTTTTTCCTTTCTAACACCGATTAGAACATATTTCTAACTATGATAGTAAGGGAGTTACGGCGTCTTATGTGAGACCTATGTGCGTTGGGACAAATATGGTCTCCTGTGATTAAACGGGTTAATCCTTATTAACTTAAATACGTTAGTTACCCCAAGCACTTCATGCACATTATTAAAATCTTTCACACCATCTCTACATATTATAAATTAAAGTCCTCCGCAGAATCTTTCTGTCTCTTTGCGATAAACTCAAAGACGGCGGTGGTTATAAAGGTTGGATAACCATCCAGTAGATGACGTTGTGTTTTATTAACCACAGCAACGTGTCGCCGGGTAATAAAAACTAATATATTTAAGATTTTTGAAGTAAAACTTCTTAACGCACGCTTGACTTGGGGAGTAAGCTGATGAATGCGTGACGAAAGCGTTACGAAAAGTGTGATCGGGCGAGGCGAACGGAAGTTGATAGGGAGAGATAAGTTAGTGAAGTTTTACTTCAGTTGTGTGGTCTAAAACACACTCTTTTTTTACATTTTTATTCTGCTTAGATATTATTGAAAAATTATAAATACTTACATCAAAAAATAATTACAAAAAAGTACATAATTTTAATAGTTTTATCATCACATCTTTGAGCGTTTTTGAATGTAGGTATAAATTAAAGCAAATTTTGAATGAAATAAAATCGAGGTTGAGTTATTATTTTAAAAAGCTGGTACGGAGAATAATTAATCTTTCTCATTGGAACCGCCCTATGCGATCGTAAGAACGTCTTTCGACGAAATACGAATTCTCGACCGCTGGCTGGTTAATGGCCCTTAATACGACTTCGTATTCCTAATATTAATCATAATAATATCTGGAATCGATCTTAACCTCTCGTCTTATCTAAAAAAGGGATCTTACAATTCGAATGCAGGAGAAAGAGTCCGGTACATTATTAAAAAGTTCTTTCATAATTACATGCAGGTAATTTATTTAATATGGGAACCTCAATACAAATGATATTTTAAATTGATATGATCCAAGTTACAGAAATCGATTAGCTTTATAAACAGTCTTTACAAACTCATCTGAACACTGTTTGGGTTCTTAATGGCACAAAACAGTGTTAAGAATCATTGACCGATAGAATAAAGGCTTTTAAATTTGAGACCAGAATAGAAAAAAAAATAGACAACAAAAAAATGATTTATTTTGCAGTCTGTCAATCCATTATTGAGTATGGTATCATAGCATGGGGAGGCGGTACTGCATCAGCACTGGACCCAATCATAAAGGCACAGAAAACTATTATAAAATTAATTCTTAGACTACCTCTAATTACAGACTCCAACTTAATCTTCAATATTATGAATGTGTTTGACGTTCGGCAGATATATGCAAAAACAATCCTCACTCATCTATACACAAATATACACAAATACTATGAAAAAAGATTAAACACTCGCTGTACTCGAAACAATAACAAATATTTACTACAAATTCCCATAACTCATACTACTTTTGGTCAACGAAGCTTCAGATACCTTGCAACAAGACTTTACAACATTCTTCCAATTAGTATAAAAAAATGTGATTCACAAAAAAATTTCAAAAAAAACATAAAAAATTGGATAAAAAATAATGATAGAGCATTTACCGGTGCACTCACCCAAATTCGAAATTAATATTGAACCAATGCTGTTATTATTGTACCAATGTTATTGTTATTATTAATGCAACCATTCTATTGTGTGATTTTATTCTAATGTAAGTGTAGGTATGTTCACAGTATAATAAATTGACATAAAATTACTGCCTCAACACAGGCTAGCCTAGTGAGGCAGGTTATGAGAAACCTAAATTTATAATTATAAATCTCTATTCTTTAATTACCTACTGTATATACGTATTTTGTTTTTTGATATTAACTTTCGTACGTATGCAACTTTTAAACTGTACTTTTACTGTACTTATGATGTACTTTTTGTTTTTGTAGTTATAAATCTTCATTTTTTTTTGTTCAATAAAGATATATTATTATTATTATTATTATATACCACCTAATGCTTTTATATATACCCGTCTCAGAACAGACCTTGTCTAGTGAGGCGGGTTACTTACTTGTTTGTATATGTTCATTTTATTTCAATAAACGCCCGGGTTGCTGGCAATTTAATAAAAATAAAATAAAATAAAAAATACAAACAGATCTGGTAAAATGCATCTTTTTACTTAAATCTACAAAAGCTGTTTTATGAAATATTTCCAAGATAATTTGATAAATAAAATAATTTGATGGTAATACTTGTAATAATATCGTTGAGGAAGTGATTTTATTCAAATTCAAACTATTGAAAGCAAAAAAAAAGGAAATGCGATGAGCAAAAAAAAAAAAAGAATGAAACGTAAAGTTTTCTGTAACATATTCTATTGATCATGGTAAATTACTTAAAATACTAGAAATTATAGGAATAAGAGGAAAACTGGTAAAACTTTTTGAAAATTACTTAAACAACCGATGAATGAAATTAAAACTTTACTTTTTTTAGGACCCTTACTTTTTTTAGGACCGTTACTTTTTTTGAACTTTTTAATTATGCGAAAATCTGTCAAGCATTGGTATGTGTATTATTAATGTTATTATTATAAGTTTAAAACATCTGTTAATTTTCACAAATAAATAAAGAAAAAAAATATTAAAAAACACTTAAATTCTTTAAGTAAAAAAAAAAAGTTTTATGCCGGCGTTCCTCAAGGTTCCATATTAGGTCCAATTCTTTATATTTCATATGTATCTTTTAGTAAATTCATTTTTAGAAATGTAAAACACTTCGTATAGGCGGATGATACTGCTTTAGTGATTTCTAGCAGTGATTTGCAAACTTTTATAGATCTTTTACAAAAAGACTACATTGAACTCTTAAAATGGTCTCATGACTCTGGCTTAATCATAAATGCCAAAAAACTAAATTGTTACACATAAGATCCCCTAATGTTAAGGTATATATTACACCTGAAATAAAGACACATACACATCAGATTGCTTACACGATGGTATTCCTGCATTGTGTACATGTGAAAATATGGAACTAGTTAAAGAATAATATATATGTTTATTTAGGTGTTATTATTGATTGCTTTTTCAAGTGGGATATACAAATAAACAAACTTTGTGCACGACCAAGATCAATTCTGTAAAAAATAAACCTAATATTAAAATTTGTCGGAAACCGTGTTTCCTCTTAAGCTGTTGAGAGCATTCCCATAACTTATGTAAAATAATTTAAGCGGAATATAATTATCATCTTGTAGCTTGCAGTAAACGCCGGCTGTAGGGCGGATCCTTTTGCAGCCTCATCTTTAAATACTTCCTTTCAACAGCATGCGGGGTGTGTTATCTGATGGGAAGGAATTAAAGAATAATAGCATTAAATTAAGGGAGTAGGCATTACACAATCATGTAAACGTGTTTGAGGGGACCAATGAAGCGATACATTAGGCCTATCTTGATCTTCTTCGAGACGAGTAAATTGGTTCCTACCCAGACTCGTGCATATCGAGGCAACCGTCTTGCAGCTTGCAGATAGAGACTGGAAGAGCCGACGATGCAGACAGTAATATTATCACACCGGAGGATGGATATTACACCAATGTACATTTAACAAGCTTAACTTCATGGACATTGAATACAAAATTCATAGAATTGTGTGATCTGTAGAGATTATTATATATATATGTCACAAATATATTATGTTTATAGGATTCGTAGGGCCCATACCTACAGGAGAATAAAATTCATTATTGTAGATATTATATCTTTATATCCCCGGTGGAAGACCACCACTCAGAAACAAAAAGTTGATATAAATGGCGATAAACATGTTTATTGATAGTGATACCGCAATTTTGGCTCCGGATGGTTGGGGGAAGGCCCTGAGGAAAGAAAATTCCCTCAGGGCACATCTTTGGGGATGCTGTGTGGAAGTGGTTTTTAGGGATAGCAAAGAGAGGAAGTTCTGGGAAGGAAGAGGGAAGAGGGATAGGGAGGAATCTGGGGTCAATGTGTCCAGAGAGAATCCGGCTGGAGAGGTGTAAGTTAGGTCTCCCTCACCCACTCTCTCCCGATCCGGCCCGCATAAGCGATGGATGGACAAACCTCACCTCATGCACCCGGAAAGACCTGCTAAGTCACCGAAAGTAGTGAAGACGTGTTGGTTATCCAATAGATGGTTCCTGGAGTGGCAGTATCCATACCCGCCTCCCAAAATTATAAATGTGCGTTATTCGAAAGTGTTTTGATATTTTAAAACGTAATAAGATCTCACGTTCGGGCACACAGTCACGCCCTCAGCCACACACACTAGAAGTGCCGTTTATGTATATTTGAAGGGAAACAAATGTTGCCAATGACTTTTGGGTTTCAGCCCATTTAGCACGCGCTCTATAATATCTTACAGTTTGACATTATAGGTAAATCGCCATCCCATGTAATCGAAATGCGTACAAAATTTAAGCAAACAATAGTCAGAATTATGGATCACGAAAAACGCCCACATCTCAATTCTGTATCCTTCTTATTCTATGTGCACATTATCGTTGAAACTTAACGCATCGCACTTCAGTGTTGGTGGACTGATTTTCCGAATTTCTTCTGTTTTATAAGACATTTCTTTAAGCTTCTAAAAAAGTTATTTTATTTTTGATGACAATATCTATACATTTGCCACGCCGAAACGGTAATTATATTAAATTCCCTCGATAGAAAAAAATCGCTAAGTATGCTCCCTAAATTATTATAAACACGTTTTTTCTGTTATTTTACCCCCCCCCCCCTTTCGAGCCTCCTCTTAATGGACGACCCTTATGAAAAAATCACTTATGTAATTGCTATTTAAGACATTTCCCACGAGATTTTTGTTCTATTTTAAAGAAGTCGTGTTTTATTAAACTTTTTCACAATTTGCGCTTAAATATTATCGTTATCAATATAAGCGCGCTCCCTCTTACGTTCGTATTTACATATCTCCCCTTTTTCTTCTTTTTGAGCGCTTACTGCCGCGTCTTAACAATTTTTTTCTTTGTTACGTTTCAAATAATCTAAGGATAGTAAATGATGCGAAATGTTCAAGGATATTAAAGACGAGATTTATCATTATGTAAAATTAAATTGATACTTACAAACATTAATACCAACGAGTAAAGCAATGTGAGTATAGTTTATTGTTTATTACTTAATTAAGTTATTGATTATTATTAAATATCATAAGTGAAACATTGTATCGTTTATTAACCATTAAGGAAACAGGAAGCAATGTGAGATACTGGGTTATTTTATTAAATGTTTTGACGACCTCAGTGGAAGAGTGGTAAAGATCCTTGGCTGTGGGCTAGACGTGTAGAAGTCACTTAAATCAGCCATGGCAAATACAAAAAAAAGAATAAACCAAACTGATTAATAAAAAACATGCGTGCAGTTCACACGCGGTAGAAGTGAAAAATTCAGAAAACTAAACATCGAGAGAATGAGACGAATGCAGTGTATCAGGAGTAGGATAATTGTAGGGTTTATTTATTATAATATTGTTACCAGGTACAAAAAAATATTTTGCGTTTTATTCTACGAAGCACCGCACAAGGAGAAGGCCGATAGGCTACGAAGCACCCCACAAAGCGGACACCGATTGGTCTATATCATTCTCTCGCAGGCTAAATCCTATAAATGTATGTGTTTGTCTCTTTTTAGTGTCGCTCGTTTCCGTTTCATGGCGTTTCCAATCACAACGGTGCTAAAAAAGTTTTCACTTCGAAAACTCTTTTTAGTAACTGCATTAGAAGAAAATATTTCCTGTCTGTACGTTCTGCTTTTTTTTAAAATACATTGTAAGGGTTCAACTTGACAAAAAAGTAAAACTGAGGGAAATGCCAGTGGTTGATATCTACCTACTTTATTATTAAAAAATATTTTCACCAGGGTCAAAATCCAAATTTTGATGGGATAGGAAAGCATGACCAAATATTGAAATTACCTATTACCGAAAATCCGACAAATTTAGAAGTTCTAGAATTTTTTTATGTGAATACTTACCTGAAGTCTCAGCTGTTCTCAACTGACTATAGCACGTGGGTGAGGGTTTTTGGTGTATTGTGAGACTGAAGCGAGTGGAGAAGGCAATTAATGGGAAAGATGAAGTTTGGGAAGAACCTGGCTATTCAGATCTTGTCAGGAATCACGGCGAAAGCCATTTCAAGCAACGTTTTAAATTTAAAAGGGCGCACAGTGGCAGAAGTTTGAGCGCAGGCGCAACCTTGTCCCCTAATTGGCTTTATCCTTCTTGATGTTTTTTTTTACTCATGATTTTTCAATTAATTAGATACTAATTACTTTGTAATAAGTAGGAAAACAGAGATATAAGGGGCGCGCATTTACTGTATGGTATTTAGGTATGGTTGAAGGTGTGTGTAATTTATTTATTTACGCCCTAGTGGGCTTTTACAAGGATAGAATAGTTAGGCAGGTACGCAGTACACAATTATAATGATTAAAATAATAATAAAAAATAAAATTAATTAAAATCAAAATCATACATTTCATTAAAGTAATTATAAAGACTTATTTTTATAACTAATACAGAATCTGCAAATATGTCTACAATATTCCCAAATTTATTACCAAAATGATGTAATCTATTTATAGGTGTATGAGCCTCATAGTTTGTTTTAAAATTGTCACAGAAGAAGGTAGCACATTGCTCGTATTTCTGGTCGGTACGTAAAATTTTATTTTGGCGAGAATTTCAGGGTTGTCAATGCAATTATTAATGATTTTATTTAATAGTACAAGGTCAGAGATGATCCGCCTATCTGACAGCGTAATTAAGTTTAGTTGTTTCATCAAAAGGACATAGTTAATATTTTGAATTGGAATATTCAGCTTAAAATTAACAAATCTTAAAAATTTGTGCTGTACCCTTTCAATATCAAAATTTCATTTCCAATGCAATGGCGAAGAAGCTTCAAGTTGACTCAATCTACACAGACTTCAGCAAGGCGTTCGACAAGGTTTGTCACGCTATTCTTGTAGAAAAACTGTTTAAAGCTGGAGTTCGTGGAAATATGTTGCATTGGTTTATAAGCTATCTTTCAAACAGAAAACTTAGTGTAAAATTAAATGGGGAATCATCATATTTTTTTTTTGCATCCAGTGGTGTTCCGCAAGGTTCCCATATCGGACCTATATTATTTATCTTTTTTGTGAATGACATTTGTAATATATTTAAAGATATCGACGTACTTATGTTCGCAGATGATTTGAAACTTTATAAAGCAATTCAAAGCCTGGACGACTGTTATATTCTCTCAGCAAACTTGTCCAAATTAGTCGAGTGGTGTAGCGATAACAAGCTATACCTTAATGTTAATAAATGCATAACAATGAGATTTTTTAAAATAAAGAATCCAATTCTTTTTAATTACACAATCAATAACTTCATTCTCGAATCTGTTTCCGAAATTAATGACTTAGGTGTTACTTTCGACACCAAACTTAGCTTCATACCACACATTGAAAATATCTCAAAGAAGGGTTTAAAAATGTTAGGTTTTGTACTAAGAGTGGCTAAAGATTTTACCGAAGTTAAAACATTAAAACTTCTATACACATCACTAGTGAGGAGTCAGGTTGAATATAACTCAACTGTATGGTCTCCTCACTATGACGTGCATTCTCAAACAATAGAAAGAATACAAAAAAAATTCCTAAGCTTTTTAAATTATAAACTAAAAATACCAAAAGAACAAATGAACTACACTTATCTATTGCGATTATCTAATCTATTAAACTTGAGTGATAGAAGAAATATTTTCGATCTAGTTTTTTTATTTAAAATCTTACGTAATACAATTGACAGCCCTGAATTCTTGGCGCTCATAAATTTTAATGTGCCGGCGAGAAACACAAGGTCAGTACTACCATTTTACTGTGGTAATACTACGACCAGGGCACAATTCAATATACCACTACACAGAATCCAACACTTGGGCAATATGTATTCGCACATAGATGTATGGAATATGTCACTGACACAATTTAAAAATGAAATAATGAAATCATTTATCCGTGATACAAGTACTCACTAAGGAATTCTTTGGTAAATTTAATAAACTACTCGTTCATCGACAAATTTGCTAAACTATCTCTACCTATCCTATTAATGTAATTAAATGTAATGTCTTAGTAAAATCATTGTAATATGTATTATAAACCATCATAACCTGTAGTATTATTTAGTTATATTAAAAATATATATATATATATTTAATTTTCACTATAATATTAAAATCCAAATTGGAGTTCTGAACCCCTGCAACTTGCAGAGGTACTGGAGGTACCATCGATGTAGCGGTTTGCCACTTTGCGAAACTAATACTTACGTTTTGTTAGACATGGTTAATGTTGCAATTTTGTAAACCTCTGATCACCTTACTTTAAAATTTTTGTTGTTTGTATTTTTATAACATGTATGCATTTTTTATCGTAACTTATCGTAATTATATCTTACTGTAATTCCAGTTTTTGTTGCTTATATTTCTATTTAACTAATGTACTTTTTTATTTTTATTGTAATTTTATTTATATTATTTCCTTCTCATGTTAAAGATGTACTGCCTTATTTATTTATGTAAAAGCCCTCTGGGCGTATAATAAAACAAATAAATAAATAAATAAATATTGTCGGAATGTATTTTATACAATGGGGACCAAATGGGCGAATTATGCTCTACCTGGCTTCTTACTAAAGAAGTGTACAATATTTTCAAACATTCTAGTTATAATATAATTATTATAATAATTAAATTATAACTAATTATTATTATTATAATTATTATTGATAATATATTCATAATAAAAAATATATATTCATAATATATTCTTAAATAATATATTGTTAGCATTAAATTATTATTTCATTAAATAGAAGAAAATATTTTTTTAAGTACACGCTTTATTAAAAAAAATTTTTTTTTTTTTTTTAATTAAGTGGCGTTGTCCTGGTGAACTACTTTTTCCAAACGTTCTTTCTATTTTTTTGTCTTTAATGGAGTAGAAATATAATTCTGTACGAGTTCTTCACAAAAAATTAAATCGATTTTATTGTTCTATCTATGTTTTAGGGTAGAGTGGGGACGATTGAAACAGGTTAGGTATGTATGATTGAAACATTTCAATTTAATCGAAAACTATAATACCTAAGAGTGTGATACAACACTTGAAACTCCGTCAGGTCTATTGGGACGTTTCTACAAAAGCGCACTAGCCGGAGAGTGACTCAATCGTCCATAGGGGACATTATTGAATTTCGCACTAAAAAGTAAATATTTAAGACATTTTTGTAATCTAATAACTCGTTTTACTCTCGCAGCTTGACGAAATGTTTTATTATATTCTCTCCTTTATCTATTTTAGAATTTTTATGATGAATTTGCGTGGCGTTAATTTCTATTTAAAAGGCTTATTTTTGGCTTTGAAGCAAAAAATGCAGCGTGGGGATGTTTGAAACAACTTGTATGGGGATGATTGCAACGTTTCAATCATAACCATGTTTCAATCGTCCACACTGAGAGAAAATTTAAAAGTTATAATGGAAAAAGGTCTGAAATTCAAATCATTAAGTCTTCCCACTAGATGTAATTCTGTGATCTTGAAAGTGGATGATGAAGTCGATCTCATACGACCACATTCGACATCAAACGCCCTCACGTGATTAATTGATTTTTTTGCATTTATAACTAAAAAAAAACTACCTTAATAGTGTACATTGTTTTATCAATTATGTAAGTACAAAATTTAACAACAGATAAAAAAATATACACATGAACAGTAGGTAATATTTAAATATTAGAGATTTATATCTAGTTGTAACCGGCCTCACTGGGCTAGCCTGTTTTGAGGCAGTCATTTGGTTAGTTCTTTGTAATTACCTACTCATACTTGTTTTAAAGGATATTCACTCAATAGGTTGGTTGCTTTAATAATTTAGTATTTGGATGAGTGCACCGGTAAGGCCCTATCCTTTCTTAATTTTTTTTTAATAATTAACCTCATTGAATCATTTTTGATGGGTAGGTACCTACTCTTGCAATTGCTTAAATTCTGTATTTCTGACACGATTTTGGTTAAAAAAATTTCTAGGTGCACTGGAATCCGACGACAAAAATATGAAGAAAAAAATCCTTCACATTGATAAAAAAAAAGTGCTTCGTAGTCTCCCCACTCTTTTCTACTTTAGTTTTCTGTATGTTTCACTTCTACCGCATGTGAATTGCATATTCAGATTTTTATTTTCTTTTAATAGATACTATTTAATTGTTTAATGGATGTTAATGCCCCTTAAACGAATATTTAAAGTTTTTTGTTCTAAATATTGCGATTTTTTGTATAATGATGTCACATCGCAAACCACAAACTCAATTAATTTCTATTTTTTCGACTTCTTAAAGTTTTTGAATTTTACACAGAAAAAATTCAACATTGTTATGATTGAAACAGTGTGATGGTTGAAACTAGCACTTTTGTATGAAAGCGAAAGACTTATTTTTAATACCGTTCTATTCTGCTCAGGATAATATCGCAGTAAAACTGTGCTGAATATGCCAAATACTCATAGTTAGCATAACTAAGAGCACTTAAATACAAATAATAAAAAATGTATTTAAAGTTTTTTCATTTCAAAGACACTCACGTTCATGGTTTTTAAAATACTTGCGATAAGTTTAATCAGTATTCATGATCTCATTGAGTAATGTTATAATAAAGAAAATGTTTAACATTGATTAAAATTACTCCAATTATTCCAAAGATATTTAGAGTGTTTCAATTAATAATAATAATAATAATATATCTTTATTGAACAAAAAAAAAATAAAGATTTATAACTACAAAAACAAAAAGTACATCATAAGTACAGTAAAAGTACAGTTTAAAAGTTGCATACGTACGAAAGTTAATATCAAAAAACAAAATACGTATATACAGTAGGTAATTAAAGAATAGAGATTAATAATTATAAATTTAGGTTTCTCATAACCTGCCTCACTAGGCTAGCCTGTGTTGAGGCAGTAATTTTATGTCAATTTATTATACTGTGAACATACCTACACTTACATTAGAATAAAATCACACAATAGAATGGTTGCATTAATAATAACAATAACATACTCACATACCCCACATACTGTTTCAATCGTCCACACTATGGGGATAATTGAAACAGATTTCCCCATCGTCTTTAAGTGGTTATTGTAGCTTACCTGTACGAGTTGTAACCATCCAATAAGTTTAATTTGATTACTAGATAGATCATAGAACATCTAGTATAAACATCTTATCCATAAATACTACTATGTAGGTACACATAGTTAAAGTAAAAGTGTTTCAACCATTCCCACTCTACCCTACGCGGAAAAACTATTATATCCATTTACATACGCAATCCATTTTGAAGGCATTATTATTTTCAATGTCGCTGGAATACTAATTCGTACAAGTTCACCCATTTCAATTAATAAAAATTAACAAAAATACAGTAGAATTTCATATTAATACTTAAAAACGACGATGAACCACAAAATGGTTGAACGCCGAGAGCGGTTTGGCACCAAATCATCAAAATTCAGGATTTCGGAGCGTGCCCCAAATAATATAACATTAATAAATACGTGATTAGGGAACGTACCCATACTACGTGACCGACTTTTTGCAATTTTTAACCCCCCTCCCCCCTCGGTGACCACGTGTAGTATATTCCAAGCCCCCCCCCCTACGTTTTCACGCAGTAATTCATAAATATGGTTTTGAATCATTTCTGCCTAACAAAAAGTTTAAAAAAAGGCTTCTACTTGTCTTTTTTAATACGGCGCTTGCTGCGTGACGGAAAGAGCGCACGCATACCTATAATTACAAGTAGAAAAAATATTAAAAAGTTAGTGGTAGTATAATAGTAGTTAAATATAAAAAGATTTCGAGATAGACTACGTGATAAAAACCTAAGCCCCCCCCCCCCCCTCATTGTGACCGAGCGTGGTATTTTGAAGATCCCCCTCCCCCCCTAACAGGTCACGTAGTATGGGTACGTTCCCTTATTGTATTTATTAATAATTCTAAAAGATTAATTTTTGTACAAATTTCCCACTGACTTTAACGTCGAAATACGTTCGAGATGTTTACATTTAGGCTCTTTGAAGTCATCGCTAGATGTAATAAGAGACGTGCTGAGGGCTATTAAAGAATTTACGTGGACGGTTAATATTCTGACGCGATAATGAGTAATTATAATTAGGAGCTTAAAGTTTATTACAGCGTTAGTAAATTTAATATGGTAGAATGTCAATGTAGTGAACTTCGGAGTAAAATGTTTAGAATAATAATAATTAGGCTGTGAAAGTAATGAGAAGGGTTGGTAAATCCAAATGAGCACATCGCTAAGAGATATGTTACCTATTTTCATGTTTTTTATGAACAACGTACGTATGTAAGGCTGCATACACACTTGACAAAAAAGCACGAGCCGAGTCTCGAATTATAGCGAACAACGCGAAACGCCGCTTGCCGTTGTTTCGTTCTTTCGCTGAATTTTTTAGTCTTCGGGTATTTTACCCCAAATATTCAGTGAACATTCTTTGAGGCTTCACTGAGTGGTTGGCTAAGGGACACGGAAGCTAAGTGTGGTTTATGGTCAGACCGAATGCCGTTCACATTTTTTGTTGATACTTGCCAATTGATTTGAGATTTATTATATATATATATATTTTTTTTAGAAATTTAATAAAATTAAATTTGATAATGTTATTATCGAGTTCTGCAAGTTTTTTGGTTAGTGTTTTAGTTACAGCTGTTTCGACTTGTAAGGTCATTTTCAAACTGTGGTGAAGCCACGTACGGACGACTTATTTATAAGATTTTAAATGTCAATTTTTGAAGGTGTCTAAGTTGATTTATTACCGGTTAAACCAATTTGTAGAGACACTAATTGGGAGAGTGCTAATGTATGTGGGATTCGGAGTATTTCCCTTTGGTTTGCCTTGCACTAAGTGTAAGGGTTTTCTTAATTGATTTCGAATGACGTTATTGCTATGACTCATTTAAGTGCATTATATTTTTTAGGTTTGGTAAACATACTAAGTAGTCGGGAATAAATAATTTTCCTTACTTTATTAATTAGCGTTATGTTGGGGACATTCGTTCGTTTATTGATTTCTAATTGTTCAAGCTAATTTAATCTAAGACCCTTTCGTTCTATATGTAATGGTTAGATTCGTTCAAAATAAATAAAAATAGCATCGTTTAACAAAAAATAAGAATTTTGCGAGAGCCTTGAAGGAGTAACCACCTGTTACTTATACCAGGGCGGGTAAGTGGTGGATAACATTCAATTTCCCATAATTCGTGCATCGGCTCGCGCTTTTTTGTGTTTATGTGTATACGCAGCATTATGTAGGATATCTATCTGCCCATACTTCTTAGGGTATAGGACCATACTACACGTCATATTATATACATATATATATTTTTTAAATGTGAATAACGCACACGACCCAACTGCTCCCAACCGTCTTAAGCGACTATGGCATTCTCAGTTGGGGTATGTTGTGAGGCTGAAGGGAGGGGACAGGGGAAGGAGATAAAAGGTAAAGACGAAGTTGAAAAGTACCTGGCTACTCAGATCTGGTCACCAAACACGACTAAAGCCATTTCAAGCAACGTTTCTGAATGGTGGTCTTACACCAGGGCGATACTGAGAGTATCTTCCACTCTGGAACGTGCCGCAAATATACTACATATTTTTTTAAATGAATGAATAGTGAAATAACACAAATTAATCAAATAAAATTTATTTGCCACGGCAGGATTCGAACCCGAGACCTTCGGAATGCGAGTCAAGAGCTTTACCGCTGGACTACGCCGGCCGTCTTAATTTACTTTAACGAGTATTCCTGGCATCCTGGCATTATTTGGAATAAAAAAATCAATTGAAATTTTGATCTCCGATAACATTTTTGATTATTTTTATCTCTACAAAAACATTAAAACAAATTGTATGTTTTGGACAGTGGGGGCGGGGTGATTACTCGGCGAATGACTATGACGACATGAAGAAGAATTTTGTTTTGTTTGATTTTGATGAATAAAATTTGAAAAAGAAGTCGTCGAAATGTCACAGGAGACTAAAATTTCGTTTACATTATTTATTCAAAATAATATGAGGGATCACTGTTTCAAGTAAGTCAAGTACGTCACTTAACATCCTGTATAGTTTTGATTGTTTTATAGTTCGGTCTATTTTAATCAATTATTGGCCACGAGGGGGTACAAGTATATACAATCTCCTTCTAGACAGCCTAAAGAAGAGTATAGATAAATATCTTATAAAAAACTGTTTAATCGTAAGTAGTCCGAGCAAAATAAATCTTACTACTTTGTACTGAAATGTTATATTTCTTTTAACATAAAATGAAATTTTTTTTTTTAAAAGTCACAAAAATGCATACTAAATTCGAAGATTGTTGTGAGTTAAATCCTATGTCTCTAAAAATAATATGTACTTGTTATGGTTTTTTATGAAATGTTTTTTATTTTTGTACAGTACCTACCTACCTAAATAATATCGGCTAAAACATACCTTCCAACTTGCGGTTTTAAAACGAAACTTATCTTTATTTATCTGGTAGTGGTTTACCGAGGCTAAAAAGATCAAGAGATTACCGAAAAAATGTTTTTATAAACATTTGTGAATATTTAGGTTTGTCGGTAGGTACTCTCAGTATCACCGTGGTGACAGACCACCACGCAGAATCGAAACGTTGCACGTTTTAATGTAAATACCGCAGTAAATATTCTATTCCCATCCCAAGCGGAAGGATGTGGGGAGGTAAGAAGAAAGAGAAGAGGAAGGTGGACTCTTTTCAGATCTGGTCACCAAACATGGCTAAAGCTGAATGGTGGTCTTTCACCAGAGCGATACTGAGAGTATCTACCACTCCCGAACGCGTCTAAATAATATTTTACTATATCTTATCCACCGGAACGAAAGCGCAATTTAAAACTTTTTTCTCCGATTGCCCGAGATTTTTTGGTGCATATTTTGAATATTTTCTGTCCACATAAAAAAATCATATATCAGAATTTTAATATGGTTCTATATAGCCAATGAATTCACCTATCTTTTGTGGATTATCAGTACGTAGGATTTATAAAAAAATATTATAAAATCGTAAACTTCTACTTAATTACTTACAAATAAGGGAAAATTTGCCAAAATTGACAGCAAAGCAATCCGAGGTATTTTAAATAGTGCCGTATTGTGGCTAAAAGCGCTCCAGTGGCTACAGAATGTTAAGGAACGTACTTGACTTACTTTAAGCAGTGACTACTGACATTATTTGAAGTTAAAAATGTTAATGACTTTTGTTTCTTTTTTTTTCAAAATCAAACCTAAAACAAATTTCTTCAAAATGTGTTCACTGGTCACTTAGGTGAAACGCCCAATTCCTCACCCTGTCCCTAACTGTTCAATACCTACTGATTTTTTTAATGTAGGTATTTAGTTGAAAACAAAAATCACTGGTTAAAGTAAGTCAAGCACGTCCATTAACACCCTGTATATAAATAACCTACATCGATATAGATGAAAATAAAACATATTAATTAAATAAAATTTATTTGCACACGCCGGGATTGAAATGCACTACCTCTGGATTCGTAGTCGAAGATCTTAACCTCCCTACCGCAGGGATCTTGAAATGCCTCTGTTTAGTGATGAGATTATGCATCCAAAATTTTCCTTGAACTCTGTATTCATGTAGGTACTATAAATTAACTCAATAAATAATAATAAATAAATCTCTCCAGCTTGTACAGTAGGCCCAATACAAAACGGATCAATGACAATTCAGAAACATGCAATTTCAACACCCTTTGAAAAGCCAACAAAGGTTATAAAAAAAGGAAATTGAAAAGTAGCCCATAACCTAATTAACCAATTTTTTCATCACTTTTAATGACTTCAAAGTAGGTGTTGAAGTTACATGATGCATGTCCGGTCACCATACAAAACATATTTTTGATAAGTAAAATTAATTTGTGTGAATGGTAGAAGAAGTCGGGGACGCCCGAGGAAGACATGAGTCGGGTCATGTCAAAAGTCAGAATAATAGAAGAGAATGTATGAGACGATGTATGAATGTGAGTGAGGCAAAGAGTGTGTGCCAAGACCGAGTTGTTTGGCGGTCCGTCCTCTCTGCCTACCCCTGCGGGGAAACGGCGTGATGGTTAGTTAGTTAGTTAGTTAAAATTAATTTAAAACCAGCAACCAGATAAATTAAATTAAGCAAGAATAATTTATTCAAAGTGATAAAAGAAAAGTTGTGATTATCTGGTTCCGAATCGCCGCGGATTTAAAATAATAAAAAAAGACACCGCACTAACAAGACCGTTCATGAGAGATACATTGTTTTATCGGCCCAATCGAGTTCATTCGCGGTCAAGGGTCATAACATCCCAAATCATCAAATTAATTAAATCATGTGTGTTCGTATAATATGCATTACACTGTCATATATATAATAATGTTGTAAGAGCATTTGTGAACATACAAGCATCCAGCCTACAGTTCTACAAATGATGAACTAAATACACCATGCTTTTTGGTTCATTTTGCTACTACTTGCGGTAAATTTATTTTTAAAGGGGCATTTTTTTAACAGTGAATACCGCACAAGAATCTCAACTGCTCCCGTCTGGAGCCAGTGAGACTATGGCATCCCCAATTGGGGTATGTTGTGAGGCTGAAGGTAGTGGGGAGGGGAAGGAGGTGGGGAAGAGGAAGGTTGGGAAGTACCTGGCTATTCAGATCTGGTCACCAAACACGGCTAAAGCCATTTTCAAGCAACGCTTCAATTCTGAATGGTGGTCTTACACCAGGGCGATACTGATAGTATCTTCCACTCTGGAACATGCCGCAAATATACTATATATTATTTTAAATGAATTAATTGTGAAATAACACAAATTAAAATTTATTTGCGCATGCCGGGTTCGAACCCGCGACCTCCGGATTGTGAGTCAAGAGTCTTACCCACTGGACTACGGAGGTCTTCAGTTATGGACGTTGATATTATATTACAAAAAGGGACGAAAGTAAACAAATGAATTATTAAAATTAAATACAAATTGGTCTAAATAAAGCAAGACCGGTCAGGGGCTGAGTGGGCATGGCGTTTGGGTCCCACCCGGGTTATAAATTACCACATTATTGGGTTATTTATAACCCGGGAATGTATTTATTCTCTTTAAAAAAAAAGGATATATTATTCCCAAATTTTGTGTACGAGGCCCGCAACTGCACCGTACGTATGTCGATCTGAAAGGGTGCACTACTGTCTGACCCGAACGGAGATAATTTAACAATAAACGGAAATAATAAGAAAACTGAATATTTTGGTAATATTAATCTTTTATGTTTATCGCGTTATATACGCAATAAAAATATTACGTAAAATATATGGCGCCATGTGATATTGAAATCATCTTGTAACAGTAAAACAAAATAAAATGAACAATTAAATTCCCATTATAATTGAAGACAAAATGTTGAATTTTATATTTACGAACTGTTCAATTTTAAACAAAAAGTAAAGAGTACGATGCACCGTACGCAGTCGAAGGAAAAAAAATAAATGAAATACAAGGACACGGGAGGAGCATTTCAGAATCGGAAATCTAATAAGGAAAATTCAAATTACACACCTATATAATATTACATTACAGCACAATTATCAATCAGCGTTTTTCTCGGAATTTATAACTATCGACAATTTTCTTTGTAGACACTATATTTCTACAATATTTCTATAATTTTGTATAAGTAAATACATAAAAATAATAAATAAAATCTATTTCTATGCCATCCTCTTCTCCCAACCTATTGCAACAACTTCCTTTATATTTAATTAAATGAAGACAATATAAGCGAAACCTCAAATTGTAACATTTAATTAAATGAAGACAATATAAGCGAAACTCAATCGAAAATCTGGAAACAGAAAAATCAGAAAAAGATATTGACACCTCTGCAAGAGGTGAGCAAGAGGTCCTGGGTTCATGTCCCAGAGGTGTCAATATCTTTTTTCTGATTTTTCTGTTTCCAGATTTTCGATTGAGTTTCGCTTATATTGTCTTCATTTAATTAAATGTTACAATTTGAGGTTTTACCCATAAAGTTAAAAAAAATAAAAAAACTTCCTTTATAAGTTACTTTAGTAGAGAGTATAAAGAGAAAAGCTTTAGTATAAAGAGAAAAACTATAATAATTGCATTCATGTGTCGTTCATAAGAGAAACGGCTGGGGGGCCTTTTACAAACAAAACTTAATTATGAATTTGAGGCCAAACCCATCCAAACTGCATATGTTTTTGAATCAAAAAGTACAGCAAATATCTAATACTCTTGTACGCAAAATTAATAATTTTAGTTTAACACTATAATATTTAAGCCATTAAAGAATTTGATATTTATTATTTCAGAGGTATCTCTGGCATTTTTGTAATATATGTGTAATATATGGCAATTATCGTAATATATAAGAAAATAATAATGCCATACCTGCTACGTAAATATGATGAACGTAGAAACTACAAAAAATGGAAGAACACAACACTTTGATGTGCTTCAATTTAAATCGCAAACGACCAGTTTACGATGTAAAACAAATTTGTCGTAGGTAAATAAATTAAAATTGCGACCAAAAAAAAGCATCCCAAAAAATCTTTTAGGTACTGTATATAACTACACATAACACAGGTGAATACCCAGTGTGTATGATATTATTATACGCTAAGTTGTGCATAGTAAAAGTCTGTATAGTTAAAATGAACAATAAAAAAACAATGTAAAAGTCGTATAGCTAGATATTGATTATTGCGTTATTTTTTGAATGGCAAAGTTTGGTGAACCTATACTATCAATAATAATATGAATAAAATTAATATTATTCACTCGTATTTTGGTAAACTAGACACAGCAGACAAACATTACAACATAGAAGTTGTTGCAAGTACACGCACTAAGATGCGTGACGGTTCAAGTATTTTAAGACCACCCACGAAAACTGCGTTTATTGTGTGTTTTTTCTGTTCGATACAAACACGTACAGCAATCAGTGAGAGAATTGTTAATGAGGTCAACATCAACAAAAGACGTATTCAACACTTTTGTTTTGTGTACACCGCATAAGGGTCCCAAATTCTTAAAGATTTGGGGTCTATGACACCCCCAATCATTGGGGTACGTTGTGAGGCTGAATGGAGTAGGGAAGGGAAGGATATGGGAATAGGAACCAATAAAAACTCGCGGGACATTACAAATTATAGGACTAGTGAAAATGAAAGTTTACGTAAATAACAGAATAAGGTTAATTGCCGCAGAATGATCAAGAAAAAACATTACTGACAACAATATTTTTCGTGAATATTTCTTCATGGTCAGTTATGAAAATTCTCAAAATATACCTGGATTCTGGACACAATTTGGGAGGCGGGAGTGGGTACCGCCGCCCCGGGAACCTTTATTGGATAACCAACACCTCTGCCTTTGGTCACTCCAAGTGGTTCGCTACCTTTGTTGATTTAACAGGGGTGCCCGGGTTCATGGAGTGAGGTTTGTCTAGGTCTTGGAGACGGATGACCGGGATACACTGAACCTCAGATTCCTACCCACCCCTTAAACCCTTTTCCTTCCCAGAACTCTCGTCTACTTCCTTTCTTTAAAAAACCCTCCACACAACTTCCCCAAAGGTGGCATAGGCCCTGAGGGAAATTATTCTCCTCAGGGTCTCCTGTGTGTGGAGCTCATGTAAAAAAAAATCAGTTCAAAAATGAAAATGAAAATTATTTTGTGTTAAAATATTTTTTGTTGTAAATTTGAAAATGACACTAATATCCGAGCTCATTAACCACTATCACTCACAGACAGACCAACAACCGAAATTAGTATGATGATACTAAATCTGAATATATAGGCACCTAATAAAAGAAATAACGCCAAGGACACAGTTTGTATTGACCTACATAGTAATAAATAATATTTTTTGATAAGTTCAACAAACAACCAATTGTAGTAAATGTTATTATTTCGGGCGTATATTGAGAGTCATTCAATTTCGAAAACCTTCCTTTTCCCGCATCGCTTCGTCCTTTACTTTAAGGGGCGAGGGATGATATACAGATGAATATAATAACAGGGGTAACTCGAGAAATTTAAGTTGCCTTCCGGTTCAACCCGCGCATCTTCGAGGAAAAATCTCTGGCAAATACGTTCAGCTAACCCAGCTAACCCAGAGTGAATACTCGCTCTTTTGTTAAAAGCATTTGAACGAACTATTAGTTTCCTTTGAATAATTTATTGTTAAAGAATCCGTAAAGTTATTGTTACAGTTTTGTACTGTTTTACTATTATTGAATTGAGTCATACTTGCAAATTGATTGTATCCACTCCAAATAAAGACTCAATTTGTTTTCCGTAAAATAATTGTGCATTTTACTTGATTCCAGCCGCCACACAATGATTACGACAGCATTACAATATTATGTCTATGTTTATTCCTAAGTACCTACCAATTATAGTAATAAATTACTTCTAGTTATGAATGAATTCCGATAAGGGAAATCGCACAATAAAGCGACGAAAATACTACTTGCATGCCCATTGCAGATTGAGTTGCTAGTAGGATTGCGAGACTGTCTATGTGATATTTTTACAATAATATTTGGCTGATTTATATAGCGCCGTTTTAGTGGAAATAGCCGCCATCTCGCCGCTGGCATTTTTGAAATCAGGCTCTTAAATTTTATTGATGGATCCCTTTTAATTAGAGTATGGTCGTTGGTTTATTTACGTAGACTGGACTTGTAAGATAATACATATTGATACACAAATATATCTCATTACAAAAATACGCTGGGGTTAGAGCCGGGCTGCGGGTTGTCCACGGAAAACCTCTTCTGCGCGAGATCAGATTTTTAGGAAAATTTCTTTAACCAATTTCTTTTGCTCCATGGCGGTCCTGTTTGTTTTCCTGCCGGTTTCTTCGAAATTTTTGAATCACGATTTAATTAAATTAACACTTGGTCACTGACTGATTAAAACTCTGGTGATGCGAACGAAATAGGCGGAATTAATCATTATTTTGTAAAACAGAATAGAATCATCGTTGAACAGAAAAGAACAACATTTTTGTTTTTGTAAAAATGTTTTACCTAGAAAGCGCATTGCTCTCCCGTAAAGCGATCCATTGTGACTAAATTTCCAAGAAGCGAGGAGCCACGCATAAGTGACCCCGCTCTCCTTCCCCGTTCGGAATCCCCGCTAGCACGAATACAAAAGTGCAAATGTTTATGGCCCACCCTATATAATTATATATATTTATTTTTTATTTTTTTATTTTTTATTATTAAGTTAAAAGAAATATAATATTTCGCTTTATTAACTTAAGTACAGAGCATATATAGTATAGTAGTACAAGTTTAGTAGTAATATATTTAGTTTAAATAGTTTTTTTAAAAAGGTTTTTATATTCTTTTCCGCTTTAAGGTTATCTGGGAGTTCACATATATTATGTGAACTCCCTCGTGGCCAATACTTTTCTTGCACTTTCAGTCTTGACAGTATTTGTATACAATTTATTGTGTTGTCTAGTATAATGTTCGTGTACTTGTGATGTTTTTATAAATGTTGTGTTTGTGTGTATAAGTCCATTTTGTATTTTGTAGATTAAAAGACATATGTTATATTCGTACAATGTTCTTATTTTCAAAAGATTCATTTACTGGTATAGTTTTTTTGTGCGAGTGTCTACAACTAAGATTTTAAATTATAACTAAGACTTATATCTAAGAATTGTAGCTAGTTATGTGTAATAAACAATATATGTACATATGTGTCTAGTAAATTACTTAAGCTTTACGTGATACCGATCTAATTCCCCATGCAGTAGTACATAGTTCATCCTAAATGGAAGTGTTGTGAGGCTGTGGGGAGAAAGTGGGAGGCGGGTATAGCTACCGCCGCCCCGGGAGCCGTTTATTGGATAACCAACACCCCTGCCTTGTCCTCCAAGTGGTTCGCTACGTTTGGTGGGTTCACGGGGTGAGGTTTGTAGGTCTTGGCAGCACTTGCATTTGCGTGTACGCTTGCTCTGCGTGGCGGGCCTGATAGGGAGGGACTGGTTGAGGGAGACCTTTTTATCTCTCCAGCCGGACTCTCTCGATCCATCGCCTTGTACCACACTGGAAGGGATGGATTCGTACATCTGTCACTTCTCGACACTTTGATCCCCAGATTCACATCCACTTGTCATATCTATTTCCTCCCCAGAACATCCTATACTTCCTTTTCATATAAGGATCCTCGACACGGCGTTCACTGTCCTCCATCACTACAAAAGCAAGATTAACCGCTTAGAGTAGTGGTAGTAAGACATTTTCAAATATTTGGGTATATATGGATATTCGTTACCCAGAAATGTTTGTATTTCTTTACTATATATTTTTTTTTAATGGAAGTAATTCATTCTTTGCCTTTAGGTTGCATCGATAGCTCGGTGATAATTTAAATGGTAACCTAAACGGTAATTAATATGTAAGTAGTATCTACATATTTAAAAGCATGACAGAAAATACCGATATCTTTGCGACTAAAATGAGATCCGGAATTTTAGACATAGGTCAATAGTCCATTGGGTAGTGGTAATATGAGTATAATTTCATAATTACCAAATTTATTATAGAGATATGCAGCTCCAGTTGCAATGTTGTCCGTTCCTATGTTTTACATAATGGTTATCTCCGTGTAATAAATAACCACAGTGACGTAAATCATCTGGCAATTGGCTTGTCAACGGGGGCGAATTGGTGAAAAACATTTTAAATTATAGCCTGGGGATATCTATTCTTCTCGCCAACAGGTAAAATGATTTCTAAAGTGCGTATTCGAAAATCATCAAACTTTAAAGGTTACAAGCATTATTAAGGAGTTATTGAGGGATACTGGAAAACATATTGTACGATTCGATGACATGTGTGCTTCAACTGTAAGCTAATTGATTCCGGACCGAGAGGGTTCACGATCGAAGCCCGGCGGGGGATTTTGGGGGTTTGTTATTATTATTCCTCGTATAAATTTATACGTTATATATATATATATATACATATTGCACAGTAATCCGGCTCGAAGAGTACTACAATGTACGAGTACTACAATGTACCAGACGGGCGTGCTTTAATTGAGATCGCATATGCACAACATTCTAGAATGATGCGCACTCTCCGTATGGTAACCGACGAGTTCATCGAAAATCTATTCATCGAAAACGAGTTCATCGAAAATCAATTCATCGAAAGCAAATTCATCGAAAACGAGTTCATCGAAAATCAATTCATCGAAAATCAATTCATCGAATGATCAATTCATCGAATCGCCAATTCATCGAAAAACATTTTTTTGTAGATATTAGAACTGTCAAAATTAAATACCCAAAAAGGTCTGTTTAACTGAGTTAAATGTGTTTAGCAACTGTCAGTTTCGTAGTGAAAATGTAAAATGTATAGGTTATCTCTTCGATTTCCGATTGTCTGATACTGCAAAAAAGGGATATCTAAGGAACGGTGACCAGACACTTATAATGAAACCAACTCATAAACAACTCAGAAAGGTCATTAAGAGTGATGATAAAAAAATATTTAAAAATTGGTTAAATAGGTTAAGTTAGGTTAGGTTAGGTTAGGTTAGGTTAGGTTAGGTTAGGTTAGGTGAGGTTAGGTTAGGTTAGTTTAGGTTGACCAATGCTTTTTTAACTTCTCGGTCCGCTCGGTATTTCTCTCAAATATCAACAAAATATATTTTTTCGATGAATTGGCAATTCGATGAATTGATCATTCGATGAATTGGTTTTCGATGAATTGATTTTCGATGAATTGGTTTTCGATGAACTCGTTTTCGATGAATTTGCCTTCGATGAATTGATTTTCGATGAATTCGTTTTCGACGAGTTGGATTAATATTATATATACATAACATAAAAATATCCAATCAAACAGAAAAAATATTTTTTTAACCAAAAAGTATAGCAAATATCTAGGACCCATATATGCTACTTTCGTTACCAGGCGCGGCCCGTCCTAAAGTGCACTCATGCGCCGAACCGCCAACAAAATTGAACAACATTTTACAGCTCATCGTATTCCTTCATAATATTTTTAATTATAAAATTGCGCACAATCTTTAAAAAAATAAAAATTAACTACCAATCTAAATATACATGAATTTGGTAGAGAATAATTGATATAGCGGCCAAAAGCGTTGCTTCCCGCGCGCAAGTTATATCGGCTAGGTTCTGCGCGTTTCAGTGAAGCGCCCCGTTTGGGAATTATCATTTGTTTGAAGTCCCCAGCAACATGTTCAGAATTCAGAATACACAATCGCATCGAAAAAATTGATTCTGCTGTGCGCCGCGAAGATGACGGAAATGCCCGAAGAATTCCGAAGAAATTGTTCCGGCAAAATGACTATTATTACTAGGGTTTGAATAAGATAGTAATTATATTTTCTCTTGTAAAATGTAACGATGAGTCAACGGGTCAGCGGGTCCGATATTATCTTGATGGAGAGGGAACCGATTTGACATTGTCATTATTATTTTTTGAGACCTTTTGTTTGGGTGCATTTTTCTCACATATTGCAAACTTCATTTAAAAACTGCTTAAAGAGAAAAGTTTACTGTGTGTTGTTATTGTGTTATTATTCATTATATAGACATATTCTGATATCGCTGTTTATAGATATAAATAAATATTATTGCCTTTTTAAAATTAGTGATGTAATAAGTAACATGGACTATATTAAAAATAACCATTCGACCCATGAAAATAAAAAAAGAATTATAGGCAATGGCCCGCCAAAACTATATTTGATTATTAACTATGATTGTAAATCCACAAAGATAACTTTTACCCAAAATAATAATAATAATAACAAATGGATAATAATATTATACATATAAACATATTATGTAAAGCGCCGTTTTTTTGCGAATGATCACCTCAAGGGCACTGTATGAGTATGAGTTACTAGGCTCTGTCTAATGTTATTTTTATTTATTTTTCTACTTTTATTTTACGTTTTTGATGAATTACTCGGTGAACCACCAAAAATTTAAGGCATCGGCCGCGCCTGTTCGTTACTTATATTTTAACTTATAAAATATAGGCCATTAAAGAATTCATATTTATTTATATACTCGTAATATCACATTTTAAAACAAAAATTAATAAGTTGCACATAACCGTACCTACCAGATATTTAGTATACCGTTTGATTAAAATAATAAATATTTAGTTTGGTTGGGAATTTTGGCTTCAAATCCAAATTAAAGTTTTGCATGAAAAAGGTGGCGCAGCCATTCCTCTTGATAATACAAAACTAATATCTCCGGTTGTCTAAATGCAGCACTGCTAGATACAGGGTGCAGGGTACTACAACCTACAACCTACAACTACATGTATACATATTCTATGTATACGTATTCTGTATGCCCAAGTTAGGTCTGAGGGTTCCTGATCCAGTGGTAGTAACCACATCTGTCACGGATCGGGCGACGGGCATGTTCTCGCTGTCGAACCCCGAACAGAACAAATTGCCACGGAATCCCATCTCCAGGGCTATCAGCCCGCATAAATCTCTCGTCGGCTCAGACTAATGGCCACTGAAAATATAATTGACGACTCTCCTGATGACCGTGGGCTGATTACCGCCGCGTACGTTCTTGTTAAAACGGAATTTTTATGTGATGGGAAAGAAATGGGTGCCAGAAATGCTCAAAATGTGATAGCTCTATCACTGCACTGGCCTAGCCTGTTTGTTGATAACCACGGCCGTTGTTTCCAATCTTTTCGTAATTACGGTAAAGTTAAGTAAAATATGACATTTTGTTTTTACGATCATTTTGTCAATGCGGAGGAACTTACAAAATGTTTCAAGTCCATAGACAACAATGGCGTTAAAGTATAATTTTATTGGGAGTTGAATTGAGAGCAATTAAACACGTTTTGCTGTGACACATTTCGAACCATTAAAAACAACGTTTCAGTGCTCGTAAAACAATGTAGCTGTTAGGATATTGCTGAAGATACCAGAGAGTGCGCTCAGAGTAAGAACAATGTTGCTGTACATGAGATTGCTGAAGATACCAGATTAGGTGCTTGACGTTTGGAGATTTTGATATCTTAGTAGGTACCTACCAACCCACACTAGAACAAGGAGTTCTTTGAACAGTAGACCTCGCGTCCAAAAAAAAAATTGTTTCTAATTAAATCAAAACCAAAATTTCCTCTGAAATCATAACACTTGTAAGTAGGTACTGAAATACCCATTTACGTCATTATAAACCATGTAAAATTTTATGTAACATTTAATTATTTTCTAATAATGAACTACACAATTTGTCCAAAGAAACTTCACTATCTCAATGGTAATTCTTTTTTAAAACTATTTTCAGGCAGATAGGAACCATAATATTTAAAAGCTCAGTAATAGTTAGCCATCTAGTCAAAGTAAGGTGACCGGTCAGTGGCTTAATTGGCGACGCGTTTGGGTCCCACCCAGGCGCCGCGTGTTCGATTCCTCAACTGGCTAAGTCCTCCATCACAACACAAGCAACATTTTCCGCTTACTGTGGTGGTAGTGCGAGATTTTCAAATGTTGTCAGGTTATCCATAACCCAGGAATAATTGTTTTTCGTTTAAAAATATAAATAAAAGGTTTACTTGAATAATAAAGTCAATGCAGCATATTTTCTAAAACGCAAATCAATCAACCGTCTGGCCAAAGTTAGCCACCTATTCAAAGTAAGTAGTAAGGGTTGCTTGAATGATGAAGTGGATGTCGCGGAAAGGGAACGTACAAACAAATTTATAGACGGATGAACTGTCAAACAGTTGAGTTAAAATAGAAATTCGCTACGCTCAGTCAATGATAAAATGAAAGACTCACCTGCTGTAACAATAAAAGTGTTGAACAGATAGGTCCACCTGAAGCGGAAGAACCTCCTGCGACGGGGGGTCGGTGGGAGGTGTGGGTGGACGATGGGGTGGGTACAGTTCCCCACCACGGTCCCGCCACCCACTCCCCGCTCCACATCCTTGCTGTCCAGGTCTCTCGTCTGAAACAAAACACACAATGACTTGTCAATTCAAGTGTTGTAACTTATAACTTTTTTTAAATACAGAGCATTGCAAACACACAAGCGGTCTAAACACAATTTATTTTTCAGAATTAATGTCGAATTTTTAATTCTGATACAGTTCAAACATTGCATGAGAATATTAAGTAATTTCCCAGAGATACGTACATTTTATTATAAATACGTAATAAATTACGAGAAATCAAGAAACCTACTCCAGAAAAAGACAAAAATAATTTTCAATTTGGGAGGCAGGTGCCAGGTATGGGTACTGCCGAAGCGGGAACCATTTATTTGAAAGCCAACACCCCTGCCACAGGTCACCCCAAGTGGTTCGCTACGTTTGGCGACTAAGAAGGGTGCCCGGGTTCATGGGGTGAGGTTTGTCTAAGTCTTGGTGCGTATGCCCACCCACTGCGTGGCGGGCCGGATCGGGAGGTTGAGGGAGATTTAACGACTGATCCTTCCAGACTCTCTCGACCCATCGCCTTACACCGCAGTGAGAGGGAGGATTCATACGTCCGTCACTCCTGAACACATTGACCTCCAGTTTCCTACTTACCCCTCATACCCTTTTCGTTCCCAAAACTTCCTCTCCTACCTCTCCCTAAAAAGACCCTCCACACAGCATTCGTAAAGATAAGAGATTTTTTTTGCTCAGGGCCTCCTGTATGGAACTATTGTAAAAAATAATAATAATTGATGAGATGAATGTGTAGATGAATATTATTTTGCTTAGGTCAAAAAATAATAATAGCAATAAATTGTAAAAATGGATGCAATAAACAGAAGCCTACGTCCTGACCCTAAAGTCAAAGAAATATATAAATTAAGAATGAACTAAAGATTAGCGTAAAAGTGTTTTTTACCCAAAATCCCGTAAGTACAACCAAAATGAATCTTCAGACATCAGTCTGATAAAATAAAAGATAAAATGGCTGCCATGCAAAAAGCACAAGCTTATTCTTTGAAGTCGTTTCATCGTATTAGAAAATAAACATATTGAGGAACTCAACATCTTGAAATTACAGATTTATTTTTCTAGCGTAGTACTAAGAAGACATTGGTGTCCAATCAAAGATGTACAAATATGCAAAGTGTCAACCTACTTCTATTCAAACGCTTGATATTAACATAACATTTAAATGTTACTCCACAAGTCACTGCGCCCCATTCTTCACAACATACTAACAGGAGACAGAAAAACAGAAAAGGTACCTCTGTTTCCAAATACCTCAGATACTTTAATAACAGACCGCTGGACGGGATTGAACCAATAAATAAACATTACGTCGGGATGCACACGAGATGTAATAACATGTAATTACGGCTAAAAGAAAGGTTTAGTGCTCTCGGATGTGTGGAACATGCCATGATGCATGCTGTATGATACTGGGGCATTACGCCCCATAGAGATACGGAATGTCTCCGCATTCAGATAATCACGGTGATGTGATGTGAACGCGGAACAAGAGTGAAGGATGAAAGTTCAACTTCAATGGAAACAGCTGTGAATGTTATTGGTTTTGTGATTACTAATGAAATTATTGAATCAAGCATTTATCTCGATGACGACGATATGTTTCTTCATTATTTTATATATATATATGTACAATTTTTTTTTTTTTTTGAAAACGTTACATATTACAATTTATTTATCTTTGGCTGTCCAACTAGGAATTTTACCCGTTTTAGGACAGTCAGAATGAGCAGATTTATTACATGAAATATTGTTTTGTCTAATATATTGACTTTTACTTATATATTACACTTGGTGGGTAATATTTGTTGGTATATATAAGAAGTTGCTTATGAATGTAATTTTTTTTTCAAATCATATAAACAATATTAACGTAGAGAAGAGAAATAAAAAGAAACAAAAAATTTATAATCATGTAAGCTTTTCAACCATTCCATGAATTTCTAGTTTTGATTTCGATGAATTAATGAATAAGAGAATCAAAAAAAATAGATAAAGAAAAGGAAATAAAGAAAGGAAGTAGAGAAACGCTAAATGCAAAGAAAAATGTAAGCGTTTTTTGAAATAACATAGGTATAACAATAATATTAATGTAATACAAATACAACACCAATATATAGGAGAAGGTGAACTAAAAAAAAAAATTAATGACTGTTATTTATCATATTTTCGCATTCAGCTCTCCCCAAGACCAGAAGCCAATCATTTACCAGATAACACAGAATGCTGGCACTTTTTGATTTCCTTGCATCGGGTATAAGTATTTAGAGCCCAAGTAGGAGAATTGTCTTTGAAACAACATTATTATGATAGCCGTAGCTACCGAGAGAAAATTGAGACGAGATCTGATAGTCCCAATGTTGTCCTTTGCTTGAAATGGTTTTCACTGCATTTAGTAATAGCGATATTACACGGTTCAATCAAATTGTTTCACTTTGAAAGTGTATGCTGTTTGCTTACATTGCTTAGGATGTCTTCGAATCAGGACGTCGCTTGGGAATTACGCTAATTTTTGATCATTTATATAACGAATTAATTAAATGAAACCACAGGCTAGGTAGGGTACTTCTTAAAATGTTCCAAAACCAGAGACGTGTCCTACTTCTTTCATTTATAAAGCATTTTGACTACGTTGACATAGCAAATTTTCGCGTGGCTGCGGCGCGCACGAATAAAGTTAATCATTCAATACTTCTGATAGCACGTTAATTGCTTAATCAACCGCGACGTTGAATTGACATTTAATGACATTGAATAATTCACTTTTATAATTAGATGATTCAATTTGGTTTCTTCATCCAAATTGAATTGCGGAAATGAACCGTGATCGCCATAAGCTCTCCGATTCATACAATCTTTTCTGCCTCACGGGGTGTTATAATTTCACTGGTATCAGGTATTTGGGACACTTGTGTGACACAAAAATGAAAAACGGGAATCGGATGAAGTTGAAAATCATAACGTAAAATTATTATTTTTTTTAGCTGTGGATAGAAATATAATGAGATTCTAAAAGAAAACCAAAGTAATTATTACTTTACTCAAGTATCCATTGATACTTTATCAGCCAAATCCGTCCAATTGTCCAGTGATTAGATTGATTTCACAGCAGGACTCTAATTAAATGGTGTGGATTCGAACACACAGCACAGCATGCGTACAGGCTGAGGCGAAGGCTGCACAAAATCGGTGTGGTTAAAATTATACCTGGTAACTCAATAATTGTAACCTCTCATAAATGACGCACACATCAGAAAGAGAGATTACAGCGGAGCTCTTAGCCATACAGAAGAGTGTACTTATCTACTGGTACACACCCTGAATTAAATCAAATATAACAAAGGGTTATGATGACAGCCCGACGCGAGGATGGCCTAAGGTCATGAATAACAAGTACCTACCTAGCCCCTAACCCTAGCCCTACTTGCCTTGATATCATTGTCACGAGCAGGTACAACTTATGGTACAACGTACAACGCACCTACCATACTCCCACAACTAGATAGGGCAAAAGCTATTATTGGTCATGAGGACACGACATTATACCCACGATTAAAAGCAGTGGTGTCGTCCCAATTTTCTAACAATTAATCGGTCACTCATCACATGTTTAGTAGTTTGTAAAGTTACAATAATTAGGTACTGACCAGAATCAGAACACCGTTGTTTAAAACCCATTTAATATAATCGTGTTAATCAATCGTTAATCTTAATATTCCACAAAACAAATTGGACTAAAAATTCCTGACACTATCTAGTAGCCATTTCGTACGAATAATCGGTTGGTTTGCTAGAAGCAGAGTTATATAAATTGTTGAAGAAGAGTTAATAAGTATATAAACCGACGGCACCGAAGAACAATATCTACTAAACTACAAAATCGCACATCCCACATTGTTCTTCGGGCCTGTCGAAACAATCGAAGCAAGTTTATGATAATTTATTTTCGAAACTTATGACTTATGACCATTTTTGGTGTTAAAAAATTAAATGCCTTAAAAGGTCTAATGACGCCATTGACTAAGTGGCAGAGTAATACTTGAGGAATTGAAGAGTTGCACGCGGCTGTCGCCAATTGGCGAGTTAACTAAGGTCCTCGTTCCTGGGAGGAGGAACTGAACTCTACAATAGCAAATTACTGACATCCCGTTCCGTAATTAGACCACAGCAAGTTCAGCATAGCTAATCCATCAGCAGGTTCCAGAACCATCTAGAACAGATAGTTACTCAACTAAACTTAGCAAATACCTATGATAAAATGTTAAGTAAATATATTTTTACTTAACGACACCCAAAGATTTTAAGTACATGAACTTTTTCTACTTACTGTCCAATGTTCATTCGATGATAATCGAAATATTATATACCCTTTTTGGGGTGGGCATTGTCAGATCGGTTGATAAAATACTTTCACGCTGTTCCGCATGAGTAGGTATACCGGGATGGTAGAGTCTAGAGTCATTCACACATCGTCTCAAATTATATTATATCATCTGCTATTCTGACTCTTGGCAGGATTATTATAGATTTTTTTCTACATACAATACAGTAGATATGTTTATTGATTACGAGTGTTTAACACACCGTCTGAAAATCCAGACAACATCCGAAAACTTGTTAAAACTGCATGTATATTACCTACCCTATTAAAATCGCTTTTTTACTCGACGACAAAAGTTACCTATTGTCTATTTTACAGATGTCATGGGCTGTGAAAGGTATTAGGTTTTGTGGGTTTTAAGTGTAATTTGGATGAATCAAAACTGAATAAATACGCAAAACCCATATACCTACTATGAGGATTTTTTAAAATATAATATAGATATGGACCACTCGCGTGTCGGTATGTTTTGCTTTTTTGATAAGTTACTTCAAGGAGTTAGGACCCTCCAAATGTCGTTAAAACTGTATGGTTTGAACTTACATACTTTGTATATAAAAAAGCGAATATTTACAGACATAGACATTTTCTTCTCTCAAAGTTGGTAATAAAGTCTTAAAAATCATTTTACTTTACAAAACCTTGATTTTGACGATTTTATTTAGGTATTATTACACTGAGGTGCCTTCGCCATTTCGCTCAGTATTCGGGGGGATAACAGCGACAATGAGCAACAGTTTAGGAAAATACCTATTATTCAAATTTCTCGACAACCGTGTTTCTTTGTGTTGTACCTACAATAGAATAAAATTTGTAGGCTAATTACGAAGTTTACAAGAAATATTTTTTGAAGGTTTGTAGAGGCCAAATCTTAGCACATTGTTACACTAGTGTTCATAGGGGTCAAAATATATATTTTTTAAAACGTAGGTAAAAATTTCACGTAGAGTTCAGAGCAGTAGACAGTTCTCCAATTCCATAAAGATTTCCATTATTTCCGGGATCAATAATGATTGATTCACACGGAATTATCGTTCACAGCTTGATAAACGTTGGGGGTCAGTGACTTACAATCGAAAACAATGGAACGCTCATTTCAATATCACGAGAATAAGAACCGTTTCACGTTACCGAGATTTACTGTGTGATCTTAAAACGCGGATCTTAAATGTAGAAAAAAACAAAGCTTTTACAAAGGAAAATTACATAATTAAGAACGCCAAACTTCGCAAGGATAAAGAATTACATACGAACTAAAGTGTTCAGTCCATTGGAACGGCAGGTAACTTTCGTTAAATTATATTCATCAATTAACTTAAATCCCAATGAGTTAAGGCGCCGCATCCGCGCTCAAAAAGAAGAAGATGGAACGATACGTAATTACGAATGTTAGAGGAGCGCGCTAATATTTAAACGATAAAATCGATGCGAAAATTGGGAAAATGTTTAATAAAACACTACTCGTTTAAAATAGAGCAAAAATCTCGTGGAAGGCGTCTTAAGTATCATTTAAAGAAACATTCTGAATTTTTTCACAACTATAACTTGTAAAATTACTGAAACAAACTTGTTTATAATAATTTTCGGAACATACTTTGCGATTTTTTCTATCGAGGGAATTTCATTTAATTTGCGTTTCGGCGTGGAACGCGAGATATTATCTTCAATATAACATATATTTTTTAAGACATTAAAAACTTCAAATAATGTTTGAGGGAGATATGTGAGAAATCGGTAGACATTCGGGAGCTGCAGCTTAAAGCACGTCTTCATAGCAGAATAAATTAAAGTAAAAAAAAACGATCACTGAAAACGGTTATGGGTATTTAGATTGAAAGAAAACATCGTAAATGTCAAGTCCATTTAAAAAAATTTCGGCAAAGGGGACGTTTTATATAGCTGAGCCTGTAGACACCTCCTATCTGGACTGCCCCGGCTTCACCCTCGCAGGCAAGTTCAGACCTAAAGGAGGTGTCTGTCTCTATAGTCGAGCTGACGTCAACTGTGTGCGACTGTTGAATCTGGAAAACTCCAGATTCGACGTAATGTGGGTACGCGTCAATCTTGCCAGTACGGTAAGATTCTACGCGTGTTTATACCGCTCACCAAACTTTAGCGAATCAGACACGTCCGAGCTCTTCAAACACTTAAGCGACACGATTGATGACCTCTTGCCCCGCTACCCTACGGCAGAGTTTGTGGTCCTGGGGGACTTCCATGTTCATAACGAACCTTGGTTGAAGTTCTCAGGATCAACGGACTCGGCTGGACGCCAAGCGGAACCCTTTGCCCTTTGCTACGGATTGGAGCAAATGGTTCAGGAGCCTACAAGGGTTCCTGATGTCCAGACTCACTGTTCCAATCTGTTAGACCTATTTTTAACTACTGTGCCAGACGGTTACAGTATTGAAGTCACAGCGCCTTTAGGATCGTCCGACCACTGCCTGGAGACAACATCAATCCCTGTAAACGTCAGACCACCAAACGAGAGGCTGAAGAGAAAAGTGTGGCACTATAGGTCAGCAGATTGGTTCGGCCTGCGGGCACATTTAATGCTTTTCCGTGGTCAGCTGTCTGTTTTCGGACTTCGGATCCCTCAAGATGTGCCCAGGAAATTGGTGAAGTCATCACATCCGCGATGGATGGCTTCATCCAATCTATTGTTAAGGAAACTGGTGTAGGCTCAAAGCCGTGGTTCAGTCGACAATGCGCTGAAGCAGTGCGACGAAAAAACGCGGCTTACCGAGCCTACAACACATCTAGAACATCCAAAGACAGAACAGCTTACAACAAAATGGCAAAGGAAACCAAGAGAATCATAAATAGGTCAAAATTCGAGCACGACCAGCAGATCAGCAGAAAGCTGACTGCATGCCCGCATGGCAGCAGGCAATACTGGTCGCTTGCGGGCTCAATAGGTCGCAATTTCTGCAAATCCAGTCTACCACCTCTTACCAGACCTGACGGCTCACTAGCAAACACCGCCACCGAAAAGGCTAACTTACTAGGTAAAATGTTTGCGGATAACTCAACCCTCGATAACCAAGGTGCTGTCCCGCCGTCGGTTCCTCACTGCGGTTTTCGTATGAAAAAGCTGAGGATCCGGCATCGGGAAGTACTCCATGTTTTACGAGGGCTTGATGTTAATAAAGCTAGTGGGCCTAACGGAATACCTGCCCTGGTACTGCAGAGGTGCGCTGCAGAAATAGCTCCAATTTTGACGAAGCTTTTTAAAATGTCCCTGAAGACTGGCTCTGTGCCCTCTGGTTGGAAAAAAGCGGTTATCCATCCTATTCCAAAGAAGGGTGACCGCTCCAACCCGGCCAACTACCGCCCCATAGCGATCACATCAGTTCTGTCTAAGGTGATGGAACGTGTGATCAACGACAAACTGCTCACATACCTCGAGAAGAACAAAATTATTAACGACCGTCAATACGGATTCCAGCGGAACCGCTCGTGCGGTGATCTTCTCGCGAATGTGACGCATGTTTGGGGGCGATGCCTGGAATGTTTCGGTGAGACCCAAACGGTTGCACTGGACATCTCCAAGGCCTTTGACCGGGTTTGGCACCGAGGACTTGTCAACAAACTGCATTCTTACGGACTTCCCGCATCCTTGTGTACTTGGATTGCCGACTTCTTGAGGGAGAGGTCGATTCAGCCGGTAGTCGATGGTTTCACCTCTTCCTCACACCCGATAAATGCTGGCGTCCCGCAGGGATCGGTTCTGTCTCCGACTTTGTTTTTGTTGCACATCAACGACCTTTTGTCATGTGCACCAATTCACTGTTATGCGGATGACAGTACAGTTCATGATAGCTTTTTGTTTGACAAGCCCCCAAAGGGCTCACAAACTCCAACAGCTCGTAGGGCTTTGAAGCAAAGAATGGACGGTTACCTCGAGAGTGTTTTCTCTTGGGGTAAAAATAATCTCGTTGAATTTAATGTTTCGAAGACCCAATCTTGTCTGATTACGTCTAAAAGGGATCGAAATGAAAATCTAGTTTCTTTCAACGGAAGCAATCTTCCGAACAGGCCCTCCATTGATATGCTTGGTGTAACCCTAAGTGACCAGCTCAGGTATGGGGGCTCCATCGAAGCCAGAGTAAAGTTAGCCTCCCAAAAACTGGGCGTACTGTACAGGGCCCGCAGATACTTTAATAGTAAGTACACAACTGCTAACCTTGTACAAATCACAAGTACGCCCCACGGTTGAATTTGGCAGCCATCTCTGGTCTGGAGCTCCAAAATACCTGAAAAATACCCTCGACTCTGTGCAGAAACGGGCGGTCCGTTTGATAGATTCTCCCATCTTAACAGACGGATTGCAATCTTTAGAGCACAGGCGTCGGGTGGGAATGCTATCCTTGTTCTACCGGTATTACAATGGAAGATGCTCCGAGGAACTAGCATCGTCGGGAAACACGCCAATCGCGTGCCCAACACTTGTACACGGTTGACATTTGTCACATGAGAACGGGTCGTTTCTTCGACTCGTTCTTGTGTTCAACAGCTCGGCTGTGGAATGATTTGCCGGCCTCTGTGTTTCCTCCTTCCTACAACATGGGTCTCTTCAAGACCAATGTTCATTCCTTCCTCTCCTCAAAAAGACCCTCCACACAGCATCCCAGATGACATAGGCCCTGAGGCAAATTATTTTCCTCAGGGCCTCCTGTGTGGAGTTAATGTAAAAAAAAAAAAAATATGGGAAATTTTTAACTTTGAATAAAAATTGAATTATTATGCATCTTTTACCATATCTATTAGTAGTTGTTTCTTGATTTAATTAAGTTGAAACGTCGTGAAATTTTCAAAATCTGTAGGTACTTAATAAAATTGTGGTGACTTGTGGAACATTTACCTTAAAAATAATCACCCTGTAAAACAATATCCAGGAATTTTACCGCTTGTCCGGATTTGAAAGGATTATTTTTACAATTTTCTCAACACACCTCACATATTGGTTAAATTTTTGAAATTGAACCAATACGTACGCCAAAGGTAATTTACTGTTAAAAATATCAACAATACATTTATAAAGGAACAAGTTTCAGGCTGGAGTTTGCTCGCGAAGGGACTCGACACGACCTAAACAAGAGATGTTTTGAGAAAAAAACACGCTCTTGATATTATGCAGCCATGTGTTGTGCATTATTACAATTTTAGCCATTTGAATTTTGCCGCAGTTGTGGCTTTATCACGTGCATGTGTTCAGTAACTGCATAATCGTGCAGTCGCAGTCGGTGCATTCTGTTTCTGCCTTCGTTAACTGCATTCCAAGAAATCACTGATTTCTTTTTGCCAACAAAACGAAGAAATTTTAAACACTTGCCAGTTAAAAATAAATGAAGACACGTTATTTTTGGGAGTTAAATATTGTAATTATTTTTAAATATAGGATTGCTTTTAGGTAAATAATACTGCAAATGTCTTACACAGAATTTCTTTTATTTATTACATAACTTATAATATGCACGTTTGGGTGTCGATTTTTTTTTCTTCGTAATTTTATAAGAATGGTTTTGGCATGGATGTTCATAATTGATTCGTAGTCAAACCACTTTAAAATAAAAAGGCAAAAGAAAAGAAAGCTACATCTAGCAATATTCTAGTTTCATGAAGTGGGTATTGTAATAGTTTTGTGTATTACGTAATCCATGTTTTATTTTATACTAGCAGACCCGGCCACACGTTGCTGTGGCTAACGAAACACAACGCAATTACCCAACCTTTATAAAATCCACACCACCCGCTTGCCAGCTGCCCGCTGCCCGCTGCCTGAATTGAATATTTGAATTTCTCAGCTTTTCTCTACTATAATAAGCATGTATTATACATATAAACTACTCGCCACTAATTATACAATGCTTGCAATGCAACACTGGATATTTGAAAAGGGAAAATCAAATACCTACTTACTCTAGGACATCTATTTTCCAATTTCTTCCGTAGAACGAATTTCAAAAGTGACTATATATAGTACGGCCCGCCAGCCGTTTTAAATCGCACAAAAATATGTTTTCTTTGAATTTCTCGGCTTTTCTCTAATATAATTTACATGTATTATACATATAAACATTTCTCTTCAACCACTCTATCTATTGGTGAAAACCGTACGAAAATCCGTTGCGTAGTTTAAAAGATTAACGCGCACATACATTTTGAGCGACTTTATTTTATACAATGTAATGATGATGGCCTTTTTGGTTCTTTAGTTTACTTTTAATTTTGAATCCGAAATGTTTCTGTTTCCCTCATTCTTTGTATCGAGAGAAATATTATTGAATGATTTTATTGCCCGGTATTTGTGGTGTCTTTGTCAAAGTGAATAAATATTTGAAACATTGTGTTTGTTAAAATTTGTTTTTTTTTTAAAATTTAAGTAGCGTTTTATGTACATTTTTCGTATATCTTCTAATATTTTAAATTACGGTCTTTCTGGAAATACTTTTAAATCATATTTGCCTGATATTATTTAAACTATTCAATTTTCCTTCGCGATAACCCCGTTTTACAATGATTAATAGAATAACCTTCACATTACAGAGATAATATTTAAAAAGTCCGACGAATTGTAAATAATATGGAGGCGTATCGTAAAATAATAGTGTGTTATTTTGTTTCAGCGATTATGGTACGGGACTCCCTTAAATCTGAAGGATGACGTCACAGTAAAATCCGTGTGAAAATAATAAAATAATTTTACACGTTATTATTATTAGTCATGTGAATCGTGAATCAGGAGGATGAGTCTAATATTATGTGAATGTTCTCATGACATTGAGATTTCGCTTGCGAGTATAATGGATTATATAGAAATAGAACAATCAACTCATCGCAGTTCGCAGTGAACCTTAGGGTGGTGATTCAAAGGAGAGTCCTTGCGTATAGTTACTTGAAAGAACATCTCCAAAGAGCAAAGAGCATTTTTTGTGTCCTCTCTCTATACTATAAATGTGAGCTCTGTCTTAAAGAATTGGTTTTCACAGCATTATCTGCTTGGATTTTTTAATAATTTATACAGTACGTTTGAAATTTGGGAGGCGGGTATGGGTAGGTACCGCTGCCTTAGGAACCATTTATTGGATAACCAATATCTCTGCCATAGGTCACCCCAAGTGGTTCGCTACGATTGGTGACTTATCATGGGTGCCCGGGTTCATGGGGTGTGGTTTGTACGGGTCTTGGTGGCGGATGTATCTGCCCACCTGAGGCGTGAAGGGCCGGATCGGGAGAGAGTGGTTGAGGAGGTCTTTTGACCTCTCCAGCCAGAATCTCACCGCGGTTGAAAGGGATGGATTCATACGTCCGTTACTCCTTGACGCACTTATCCCTGGATTCCTACCCACCCTTCATACCTATTTCGTTCCCAGAACTTCCTCTTCTCCCTTTCCTTAAAAAAACCCTCCACACAGCATCCCCTAAGCCTCCTGAGTGGAGCTAATGTAAAAAAGGAAGGCATCCGGAAACTTTTTAGTAAGTCCAAAGCATTACTTTTTTATATGAACTTTCGCTTTCAAAATATATAAAATGTTTTCGAAAGGTTGTTGTGTTATCTGGTAAAGCGGTGTTTTATATATTTTTAAGGTTTGAATTTTATTAATAAAAAAAAGTTATACTGTTAGTCGATGCTCAGATTTATTAATTTTCAAACCAGAAATATTATCATACAAGATAGAATTCATACCATGTAATCAAACAGTATTATAAATCAATACATTATCTGGTAAAGTTATCTTTCACAATTTTAATTTTAGTTCAAATAAAATCATTAAAATTAAATCCCGGCACGTGTTTCATGTCGAAAATTGGTATATTTGTTTATTTATTTGCGCATTTACAAAGTAAATTGTTTTAAACAAAAATAATTTTGGGAAATACAGTTTTTAATTAATTTACCAACTCGAGTTTGGTAATCTTCATAGCAGCCGAAAACATAAGTTCCAAGCCAATTAGTTAATTCATTCCGGCTTCCGGACCGAACCGCGGCCTACGGAGGAGGTGTCTGAGACGCTCTTTCCAGCAAAATTTTGACGTTATCATTTCGGTAAAATTGGTCACAAAAGGTCCAAATAAGAACATTTTCCCAACATCAAAAAACTTGTTAACATTTTGAATAAAAAAACAAAGATTTTATTGTTTTACCCAGACGCGAGCGATAGTAGGAAAATAATGAAATCTATTTAGTTCTAAAAGAGTTTGTTCGCGAGCGCTGGTGACAATATTGGAATTCGGGTTAGCTGGTCATACACTCTTATTAAACAATATTAGTGGCATATTAGTTGCACTTCAGTGTAAAAGATGCTAGACCACTTGAAAGACAACTATTTAGAATATTTAGCCTTGTTAAGTGACCAGACCAAGGTAATTCCCAAACTTCCTCGTCTCCATATCCTTCCCCTGCTCACTCCCTTCAGCCTATCAACCTCCCAATATACACCAAAACGGGGATATCATGATTCCACTGGCTTCAAGCAGTAGAGACTTTTGACTCTTGTGTGGTGTTCTCATAAAAAAAACATTCCCACCTGACGTCTAAGATATAATAAATCTATCGTAAATTCATATTATAAATACCTTGAAAGTACAGTATAGTAAATGCCTAAGATGTTCGTCAGCATGGTTGAGTAAGTTGTTATCTTGTTTCGTAGAAGGTGTTTCGTGTCGTCATCGGATCCCGTCACCGGGCACCTTCAATTCGATAGTGACATTGAATGCTACGTCATGACTTGTAGGTCCCATTATTTATTACTAATCCGCCAATCCGACTCCGTAGATTGATATTAATTGCCTAATGGACAAACATGCGCCGGTCAATTGATCTGTTGAAAGGTGGACGTTACCAACGAGGAAGTTTATGCAAGCAAAACACACGTTTGTACGCAGGTACGTTTCACACGCAGGTACGTTTGGACGAAAGCAGGTCTAATCTACATGAAAAAAGATGACTCTTCTCGACCTATATTAATAGATTCAGAACAAGCTATACCGAAGCTCTGACTACCTGCTCTTTATTCTAATTATCGTGATAAAACTACTCACTACCGCTTTATATCGCCATTTCATACTCTATTACATAACAGCACTATATTATATGAACACCTAGGATTTTGCATAACTCCTATTTGTACTGGAATAATTTTAATTCTAAATTTAACTTTAATTTTAATCTTTATTCTCTCTAGAATGGTAACTACACTTATTACAAGATTATTAATTGATTTATTAGTAATATTACTAATAATTCGGCAAAAGAGAACTCTAATCAACATATTTTATATAACCCAGATATTACTTATTTTTCATACTTATACTACTTTTTACTGTCTTTTGAAAGAGAAAATGCCACACACTAACTACATACGTTATTTATTTCCTGGATTTTATTTCAGATATTATTTCTTACTCAGATATTATTTATTTTTCCTAACTACATCATTTTGTTTACAGTTTTGTCGCTACAAATTTCGTTCTACAAGTATTGATATGATAATAAAATACTGTTTTAAAACTTTACCCAGAAAACAACAATTAATTTTTGAATTCTAATGGTAATAAACGATCTTCAACATGAAATCGATAGTATCATAGTGCCAAATACTGAAATAATTTTTGAAAACATTAACAAAATTATGCAATTTAATTGGGAATCAAATAGGATTAATATTGTTCATCAAAATATTAGAACGATGGGAAACTCTGATGATTTTCTTATATTTTTGGAAGAAAAAAAATCTGTGGTAAAGTTCCATGTACTAATTCTCACTGAATGCAGGTTAAATGATTCATACATAGCCAAACAAATTTCAGGCTATAACGAATACCATACAACATCGCATATTAACCAAAATAGCGGAGTAGTAGTATATATCGACAATACATTAAATTCCTTAGTACAAGAAATAAACATAAATCAGTGTAATTGTTTAAAAATTAACATTAATGAGAATTTAGGTATCCTAGCTATCTACCGATCACCATCGTTCAATGACATCCAAGATTTCCTGGAAAATATTATTGGTGAGTTAAAAAAAACTAAGGATTACGCACAATATGTACTGATCGGTGACATGAATATAAATACTATAGGAGAAGTATTGCATAGGCAGTCCGACGACTACTTATGTGCTATGGCTGAAAGTAATTTTATTTCCATTATTAATTCTCCAACTAGGGTACAAGGTAGCTCAAGCTCATGTTTGGATCATATATATACCAGAAATATAACAAATTCAAATGCATTTGTAATACATAATACAATCACTGATCATTACACCACTGCAATCAGTATCCCAAACTCAATACCCAAAAAACATAAAATTAATCACAAACAGATTATCAATTATGAGGCTTTATTAAATGATCTTAAAAATAGAAATTGGGAATATGTTTATAAAGAGACTGAAGTTAACAATGCTCTAAACTATTTTATTAATGAAATCAATACATTCATAACAAAACACACAATAATTAAACGCATTCCATATAGTAAAATACATCTCACCCCATGGATTACCAACGGCATTGTTAAATCTATACACAAAAGAAATCACCTTCATAAAATAGCTAAACGAGACCCATTGAACGATACTAAACAGCAAAACTATTACCGATACCGTAATATTTGCAAAACCGTTATTCGCAAATGTAAAGAGCGTTATTATAAATTCTTACTTGATAAAGATAATTCCAGCAAAAACATGTGGAATGTTGTCAGAGACATAACTAAAAGTAAAAGAAATACCAGTACATCGGTAACTGAATTAAACACCGGAAATTTGATTATAACTGACAATCAATCAATTGCATGTCATACTAATCAATATTTTGCATCTGTTGGGTCAAATCTAGCAAAAAAAATTTTATTAGAAACCCAGAAAACGGAAGACTCTTTAGCATCGACAATTGAAACAAAGGAACAATCTTTTTCATTTGATATTAAACCAACTACTGTAGAAGAGGTCTTAAAAATAATCAACAGCCTTAATACTACACATGCAAAGGGTCCAGATAGTCTAAATACACAAATACTAAAAAAAATAAAAAATCAGATTTCTGCTCCGCTATCATATATTTACAACTTAAGTTTTGCATCAGGAATATTTCCTGATCACTTTAAAAAATCAATAATTGTCCCAATTCACAAAAGTGGACCTAAATCTCTTGTAGAAAACTACAGGCCGATTTCTCTTTTAAGCGCGATATCCAAAGTCATTGAAAAGCTTTTCAAAACTAGGTTAAACGAATATGTGGAGGAACATAACATTCTAAGTCCAAACCAATACGGCTTTCGGTCGGGTAAGGGAACGGATGATGCCATCGCATGTCTCACGGAAACTATTGCAGGGAATATGAACCGTGGCAAGAAAACTATTGCCCTTTTCCTGGACCTGGCCAAGGCATTTGACACAATATCTCATAAAATTCTTTTACAGAGACTTAGAAATATAGGAATAAAGGGAAAAGCTTTTCAATGGATAGAAAGTTATATATCTAATAGATTTCAACAAACCAGAATTAACGAGGCTATTAGCACTTCACTAAAATACACTTTTGGGGTACCACAAGGAAGTACACTTGGGCCCCTTCTCTTTATTATATACATAAACGAACTTTGTAACCAACACATTGGTGGCAAAATTATCACGTTCGCTGACGATACAGTTATTTTGTTTGAAGGAGATGATTGGATAGAAACACACCACCTTGCGAACACAGGTATAAACAGAGTAAAACAGTGGCTGGACAGTAATTTGCTTACACTAAACATACAAAAAACAAAATATCTCACATTTAGTGCTACCCTTGCAGGGCAACCCAAAACACCTCATCACCTCACAATACATAATATTAAGTGTAGCCTTGGAAATAATAACCATACTTGTAAATGCGAAACCCTTGAATGTGTTAAATCTATTAAATATTTAGGTATAATAGTGGATAACCACCTTAAATGGAAACAACAAATTGAAAACACAGCTAATAAAGTGCGCAAGCTTATTTATATATTTATAGCATTGCGGGAAATTATAAAAACTCAAGACATTAAAAAAATATACTACGGGCTCTGTAACTCCGTCATAACCTACGGTTGCATTGGATGGGGTGGAACAGGATTAACAATATTATACCCGCTACTGAAGGCACAGAAATCCATTCTACGCGTCATTATGAAGAAACCCTTCAGATACTCGAGCGACGCTCTCTTCAAGGAGTTTAATGTGCTTGATGTTCGACAATGTTACATAAAAAAAATAACAATCTGCGTCCACAAAAATATAAGCAAAACGATAACAGTCGATCATAATCATCAAACCAGAAGTAAGAGCAGAAACGACCTTTCCATTCCTACAAGCAATACTGCGGCTTATCAAAAAGTTTTCTCATACCTGGGACCAAAAATTTACAACAAAATCCCCTCTCAATTTAAACTGTGTGAATTATCATCCTTCGGTACTAAAATTACAAAATGGTTATTAGACTTAGGTAGGACAGATTCTGAAAAATTATTAAAAAACGTAGTCTGAGTTGATTTCTTCGATTTTGTATTTTGTATTTTCCTAAAAAATATATTTTTTTAATTTTTCTTTCTTACATTTATATATTATATTTTTATTTTATATTTTACATGTATCTATCTGGATTTTATTGTTTATTACTGCTAATTTGTATTTTCCTAAAAAAATACTTTTATTTTTATTTTTATTTCTCTTTCTTACATTTATATGTTATATTTTTGTTTTATTTTATATTTTACATGTACCTACCTGGATTTTATTGTTTATTACTGATGTATACCTAGAATAACACAACTTATATCTGATATTGTACCTAATATCTAAGTAACTCCCCCAATATGTACCATTATTGTTAATTATTATTGAATCCATTAATGTGAAATTATGTACACGCAACCTGCCAATTTGACTGTCCTAAAACGGGAAACCTTCCTAGTTGGACAGTCAAAGCTTCCTTTTATATTGTTATATCTTGTATGTAATAAATGTAATAATAAAAATAAATAAAATAAAAATAAAATGAAAGGGAAATTTATTTATTTATATAAACCTCACCCCATGAACCCGGACACCCCTGCTAAATCACCAAACGTAGCGAACCACTTGGGGTGACCTATGGCAGTTTTATTAGTTTCCTATTCTATTTAGAAGAGAAAAACCGCATTTATTGGCCAAACAAAAAGGGCAACGACTGCGCGGCAAGCAAAACGTAATTTTGGATTTGAGGCCAAAATACTGAAACTAAAAATATTATATTTTTAATCAAAAGGTGTAGCAAATATCTAGAACCGATAGGTGCTACTTTATTTATTTATGTTTTACATTATAAAATATAGATCATTAAAGAAATAAATTTTTCATTTATTTAGGGCAACTTTGGCAATTATTTGAGAATGATTCTTATTAAAAATAATAATTTTATTCTACAAGGTGGCGCAAAATTAATCTCACCCTATCGGAAAATATTATAATTTTTGCAAATGGCATCGTACGTCAATCATATTTGACATTTGTGAACTAGACAGCTGCAGAATACAAACAGACAAGCAATGGAGCGCTATACTCCGCAAGAGCGTGGAATAATTGTGTCGATTTAAGCTTTAACACTTTTAGCGATTTTGTGTCGAAAATCACCATGAGCGACGAGGCGCATTTCTACTTAAACGGTTACGCCAATAAGCGTGATATTCGTTTCAGGGGCACTTAAAATCCGCGTGTGATACACGAAAAGCCATTACATCCACTGATCTACTCAAAGCCACTGTGTGGTGCGGCGTTGACGCGGGAGGAGTGATTGGGCCGTATTTAGCGGGGCTTGGTGAACATGTGATTTCAACAAGACGGTGCAACCGCACACACAGCACGAGCCACAATGGATTATGTGAAGGAAGCACTTCCTGTTCGCATAATCTCTCGTTTTGGCGATTTGGTATGGCCAGCAAGATCACCCGATTTAACCATTCCAGACTTCTTTCTTTGGGGCTATTTGAAGTCGCGGGTTTATGCCAACAAGCCTCAGACAATCGCAGCCCTTAAGGAGAATATTCGACAGGAATGCGAACAGTTATCACCGGAAATCTTGTGGAAAGTCATGGAAAATGCGATAAAACGGGCAAAAATGTGTATCAACACTGGCGGCAGCCACTTGACGGATATCATCTTTTCCACTTAAAGCGATCCAATAGTTCAGGAAAAAATCGAAATCGGAATTCACGCCCTTTTATGGGAGGAGTTTGAAAATACTTAAGAAAAAGTTTTTGGAAACTTTTGGAAAAGGTATTTAAGAATTTTTTTTTACAGGTTGATTTCGTAAAAACCTGTAAAAACATTAACTCCCTTTTTACGCATTGTTTATTGTAATAAAACGGAAATTTAAAATTGATTTCATGAAATCAAGTGACGCGGAGGCACGCGTCCATCTTTCGCTCCGTTCGGGGTGTGACTGAGGTATGGCGACTGTGGCGTGGACAGTAGTTCTTCGGTGGACGCCATAGGGTTCACTTTGAAAAACCGAATTCGTCGACTGGCGGCCGTATTGTAAAATAACAACGCGAAAATGCATATTTCATTTTATTTTGGGAAGATCGGGTGTAAAAATCAACTTTTTTGCGATTATTATAAAATAAACTGAATTTGCCACATTATACAATAAAATCATATCCGAAAAGGGGTTTATAAATAGAAGAGTTTGGACTTGAAAGTGTGTTTTTTAGACCTTATACTTTAATTTTTTATAGGCTTATTGAAAGACTTATAAAAGAAAATGACCGATATTTTTAAGGGCCAAGGTATGTTCTACACTCAGTATTTAATTGAAGCATCTATAATACTTCTAAGCGATCAAATTTTCCAAACAAAAACATATGATTTTGTATGATTTTGCATTATTTACTATGGCTTCATCTTAACACGTTTAATCACAGGAGACCAGATTTGTCCCAACGCACATAGGTCTCACATAAGACGCCGTAACTCCCTTACTATCATAGTTAGAAATATGTTCTAATCGGTGTTAGAAAGGAAAAACATCATGCTTTATATTCCAATCTAAAAAATAGCCACCAAAAAAATAAAATTTACGCTTTTATCCACACAAAGTTTTGAATCGCAAATTGAAAAAAGAATTTGAAACTTTGGGAATTTTTTAAAAAAAATTTTCATAGAGCGACAAAAAATTGAGGTTACAATAATGTGTTTGTTATACATTTGTCTAATAAAATGTGCATCTGTTTTTATTTTTTTTATTATCAGTAACTTTAGTTAGAAAAAACATAAGGTGACCCATTTTGAAAACTTTTTTATGTTTGTATGCAAAAATTTTATAATTTAAAAAAAATATTTTTTTTTCGAATTCTATAATTTGAAAGCGTATTTCATCACCATTCTAAAACAGTTTTTGGTTTTTGAATGTGTTCAGAAATATTCCAAATATTTGCATTTTATTTTAAAGCGAAAATATTTTGACCATCCGAAAAAATAGCCAAATTTTTGAAGGGTTAACAGAAAAAATTGTAAAAGTCCGAATAAAGATTTCCATTACTCAAAATCACTTTTTTATTTAGTAAAAAAGTTATTCAAAAACAAAATTGGATGATTAATTTTGCGTGTATTATAGACCCGACAAATATTGTTCTGTCATATAATTTATTTCTAGTGAATATTTTGGTCGTTAAATAAAAAATAACGAATGTATTATAAGTGTGGGGAGATGGGATCTATGACAGAAAGACGAGCGCTGTAGACGATGACCGCTGATGAAAACAAAAAAACATCAACTTAAGTTGGAAAATGAGTTGTTTCGAAGAGCAATTGAGTGTAAGATATTTTTTGTCAGTCCGTCTTTAGCCAACAGAAATAAACTCGAAGGTTTGCCCACGCGAGAACATGATGCCGAATGAAATATCAAAATGACGCGACGCTTCTCGTGAATGTCTTGCGTATGTGTGGATGAAAGTTCGATGAGGCGGACGTAGCGCCATCTGTCATCGGACAACATAAATAATTTCGTTCTGTTTGAAATACGAACGACCGTTAAATTTGTTCATACAAAAATCGCGATTAAAAATGGGAAGGTGTGGGTAGGAGGGTTCAAATGGGTTGTAGGTATTTTTTGATGACAAATAAAAAAAATACAAAAACAAAAAAATTATCAAAAAAAAAATAATACTGGATAAGGACACCCTAATTACCTAGCGGTATGAAATATACTTTGAAAACTATTCTCATACCAACCAAATAGACATACAAAATTTCATAAAAATCGGTCAAGCCGTTTCGGAGGAGTGCGACCACAAATACCGTGACACGAGATTTTTTATGTATAAGAATAAATTTATTTAAAAAAAGCAATTTTATGGGCGTAAGTTTAAATTACAAATGACCGACTTGCGTAGGAGTACACTTTATATAATTTAAAATGTAATTAAATAAAGTAGCTTATATCCGTACATATATTTTGCTATAGCTTTTGTTAACAATAAGTTATTCCGAAACCTGATCGGCATAAAGTATAAGAAATAGAAGTGGTGTTTACAAAGTTATTGTTTTATTTTAAATTATAATGTCACATTACAAAGTATCTGCTTCACATGAACAAATAAATTATTCAATTTGGTTGGGTATTTTGGCCTGAGATTCAAAATTAAGTTTTGCATTTTGTGCAGCCGTTCCTGAATATTTGAATATTAATTTTGCTTCCCGACATTTTTTTCTGCGAATACCTCACAAGAAGAGTCCCAGCTGCTCCCGTCTAGAACCAGTAAGAATATGGCAATCCCAATTGGGGTGTTGTGAGGTTGATGTTAGCGTGGAGAGGAAGGAGATGGGAAGAGGAAGGTGGGGAAGTATCTGACTATTCAGATCTGGCCACCAAACGTGGATAAAATCTAAAGGAGGAGGTAGCGCAACACGGTATAAAACACCCCAAAAATAAATAACTAAAATACTTTTGGACGTGAAAATCGAAAATCATATCTATGGAAAAACCATAAAACCTTTTCAAGCATCGTTTTAATTCTGAATGGTGGTCTTACACCAGGGCGAAACTGGAAGTATCTTCCACTTCAGAACGTGTCGCAAATATACTATATATTATTTTGAATTAATTGATTGTGAAATAACGCAAATCAATCAAATAAAATTTTATTTGCTGGCGCCGGGATTCGAGACCGATTCGATTCCCGAGACTTTCAGAGATTGTAAGTCAAGAACCTTACCCCTCGACCACGGAGGCCGACAAATTTTGCCCGAGATTTAAAGAGTCCGTATACTTTTAGAAAAATATAAATTTTTTTAAACTGTTAACAGTTAAGCGACATCTTATAGTTAGATACTATTGCTAAAGAAATCCGTTAATTTAGAATGATCAGAAGAGCGGTTCTATATCTTTTGTGCGATCGTGATGATGACGGACGTGATCACTTGTCAGATTTGTGTGATTTTTACATATTTCACGAATTCCTGCAAGTATTCAAGATTATTTATTCATTTAATGTACGCTGTACGTAGGAAAAGTAAATAAATCACACAAACCTGACAGGACATCACGTCCGTTATCTCATAACGATCCCACAAAAGATATAGAATCGCTCGGCAGATAGAAAAAGGGGTGCAGATTTTTTGGTTTTTTAAACATACCTTTTGGGATTTTTTCTACATGAAAGGAAAAATTAAATGAAACGTAAAAAAATAGAATAATTACTATTTTACCCTTTTTTGTGGTAATACTCGTAAGTACAAAATTTACATGAATGAAGGACTCAAGGAATTGAACTAGGATGGAGACCCTAATCTCTAATTTTTCCTCAAATGAAACAAAATAAGGAAATAGAGTTTTCTGAATCGAGGAACCTGCAAGGCTGACGGTGAATGATATGGTCACCTGAGCTGTCCAAAATGTTTTCAAAATATCAAATTATTTGGAATATCATTGAAGCAAAGCACATTGTCTTAGGATATTATATTTTATAAACATGTCAGAAGAAACGGCCGAGATGGAACATTTCATTAGAGCCAATTTTGATTCATATCCTTCCATTTGCAGTTTCTCATAAAGCATCTAAAGCAGGGTCTCCTCCGACCAAAAACATGAGCATATGCTTACTAAAAAAATTGGCAATAGGGGCGTGGCCTTACTTCGGACGCATCCAAAAATGTGCAAAGCCACGCCCTCATTGGCAATGTTTAAAGTAATGTGTTGTCAAATGTTCATGTTTTCGGTCGGAGGAGATCCTGTTCTACGCATTCTTAGCATTCCAAGAAGGTTGTTTCAATACGCTAATTACTTGTATGAGAATACTATTATATACGTTATTTATTTATTTATTAGCACCTTGAAGGCTTTTACATCAAAGTCGGATTAGTTATACTATTTATAACTCGAGAACGGCTGGGCTGATTTTGATGATCTTTGATTTGTTGGATTTGTCTCCGCCCCGGATAGGATAATAACTATTAAAACATCACAAAAGTTAACGAAATAAATAGGTATAAAGAAAATGATTTTCCCCATACATTTTGTATGGAACGAATTATCATATTTTGAAAGAACTGCAGCAATATTGCGAGAGGTATAATATTGAACTGTGGCTGAATTCCAAACATTCAAAAACGTCAAATAATGTCAATGCGTTGATTGTTGTGCATTTGTTTTTAATTATATAATGCTGCCCTTCTTTCTTACACACTCAATGTCAATCATTGATATATATATACTAGATGACTAATGACCGCGCCAAAGCATTGCCACTGTACATATGTCCAAAAGCATATGCCCCGCTAACGTCAGTCCAGTGCTCATTGTGACGCCGACCGACTTGTGCCGGACGATACGCGATCAAAACTATCACCAAAATGGTTAAATGCGTCGCGAAAAAATGCGATTCAACATAATAAAGCAAGTGGAATTACTTTCCACACCGAAGTTTATTGTTTACATATTCACATTTAATTTAAAAAAGCAGAAAATGAAATAAAATGTCAAATACTCTAATATAGGTTCAGTGTTGCCACTAAAAAGTCGTTTTGGTTTCCTACATTAATGGGAGAATACATAATTTATGGAATAAGTTACTATGGAGGTAACCATATTAAAATACTTAATGAAAATTATGTTTTAATCTTCATACAACATACTTCATTAAAACTTATGTTAGTTTATTAATGAATAATCTAGTAAGTAATTATATTTTTTTACGTATTTTATATTAATAATTTTGCAAGGCACCATAAGATGCACCACGCCGTGAGAAGTGGGTGGAAATAATTCGATTGCCGAGAAAAGAACTTTGAAAACACTTTTGAAACAATTTCTGTTTGAGTATTATATACTATTGGTTCAATAAAAAATATTGGAACAAATAATGACTTCATTATTTCATTAGTTGTGCATTCTTTTAGTCATATAATGAAAAATACAAATTAAAAATAATTTAAATAAGTTTATTTTATTACAAACTAACGTAAAAAAAAAACTATTTCATTGTTTATTTTGGGTAAAATTTCAAATAGTATGCAACACCAAGCCGCTATTGCAGGTTTGTGTTTCTGGCTTTGTCTAAATCCTAGCGGTGGTAATGTTCTCGTGACTTGTGCAAGTGAGACAAAGATATGTTTACGTTCAAATGTTTAGTGATTCCAAAGCTGCGTCGTTAAGTTGTAAAGTGGTTACGTTTTTTTTTCGATGAGCGGTAATGAAGTTTGCTTCTCTATTTATATACCTCAATGATGTCAATAGTCGAAAATGAGACAAATGGTGAACGTATGTCTGCACACCTCCAAAGGAAAAATACAATAATTATAATAAATCTCTGAAATGAAACGCATTTTTTTACATAAGCTCCACACAGGAGGCCCTGAGGAAAATAATTTCCATCAGGGACTACGTCATCTTTGAAGATACTGTGTGGAGGGTCTTTTTGAGGAACGGAAGGAGTGAACATGGGTCTTGAAGAGAAGGGTCGAGTCGTGGAAACGACCCGTTCTCATGTGACTAATGTCAACCGTGTACAAATGTTGGGCGCGTGTTTGGCGTGTTTCCCGACTATGCACCTGTGACGAGGGGATCAATGACGCTAGTTCCTCTGAGAATCTTCCATTGTAATACCGGTAGAACAAGGACAGCACTCCCAACTGACGCCTATGCTCTAAAGATTGCAATCCGTCTGTTAAGATGGAGAATCTATCAAACGGACCGCCCGTTTCTGTACAGAGAAAAGGGTTTTTTTTTTAAATTTTGATGAAACATCTTTATAACTATCTAAAACCGATTTTGATGAAATTTAGCTTACTGTGTGTAATGTGGTCCAACTTAAAAGATAGAATAGTTTTTATCTCTATTTTTATTTTTATTATTGCGAATGAAATGTTTGCTATAAAAAAATGTTTTGTATTTGTAAGTTTCATAAGTTTCTACCAGATGGCGGTGTGAGTTAATTTATCGACACAACATTTGGTTATCTAGGTTGGGTAACCATCCAGTAGATGGCGTTGTCTTTCGTTAGCCACAGCAACGCATTTTTTATCACGTTTATTTAAAAAACGACGTAAAAACTAAGTTTACTAATAATATTGAAATACATTATTTTAATATTACTTATTATACAATGTCTAGACACCTAGACAGGACCGATTACCACCTACTCTTCACACAGGTGAATCACTTTAATATTATTATTCTTTCTCATCGTGAGACAGCTGGTATGACTTGACTGTGTAACAAGTACTTACCTAAATATAATTATTCATTACCTTACCAGTGAATCATTAGTACCTACCTACATAATTACATGCCTACATTAAAGTATAGGCTGGGCGCCACCGCTTCAAACACGATGTTTTCAGGTTGTTTTTATTTAATGAGATTCTTAACTTACAGACTGGCAGAAATATTTTGATGCAATATGTCTACAAACTCACATACTGTATTCATTATAAAAGTCACGCATATTATTCGTCGTGTAATGAGTATTTACATGGAGTTTAGTTTGGCAGAGTAGATAATGTCAGTGACATTTTTTTAATCACAGAGGATTATTTATAGCGTGATGTGTGATACAGTGATGAGATGACGCATTCTTTTGTCAAAATAAGGGAAATAAAAAAGGAACATATATCTTTTTTTAAATACAATAACTTTGTAAACACAACTTTTATTTTTTATACTTTATGCCGACCAGGTTTCGCTACAACCGTAGCTACAGGGCAGTATAATTCTCTATTATAAAGTAAGTTAAGTTATACGTGTGTTATGTCATAAATAATATACGGCTTAAAACAAAATGGGCTGGACGCCTCCAGTGAAGGAAGAAGTAGGCGTAAGTGTAGATGGAGAATCCGGTAGATGTGATGTGATCACATCTACCGGATCTGCTCTGATGATGGACACTGCAACGCTGTCCGAAACGTTGGCTAAAGAAGGAGGTAGCATAACACGGCATAACACCCCCCAAAAAATAACGAATATCTGATACCTATTTCGTTTTTATGTAAACGTACAAATAAACAAATATCTTTATTTTTAAAACTTTCTATTTGGTTATAATTTTTTCCAATGAAAAATCAATGATCTTTTTTAACCTTGCTTTCACACCGTTTTCATCTATCTCTCAACTTATGATTGTAGCAAAGTCCTGTTTTGAATAGACCACCTTGCATTTCTGTGTATCTGTAAATTTGTTCGTGTGTTCCGCATCCGGTAAATCCTGTCAAGATGGTAGCCTTGTTTGATAGTACATGGCTGTTGCGAGCTGTCAAGTCGGACTACTCCGCATTACGCGATTTCTACTGTTCTCAGAATTATTAGTATTACAAAAGTTCGGATTGGTCAAAGCACAGTTTCCCAAAATTATTTGCAACTCCACCCCTTTTTAAAATACACTTTCTTTAGCGCCCCCTCCCCCTTTCAGGAAAACTCTGACTTTTACAATCAACATTAAGTGTGTGTGTGTGAAAGTTAAATATCAAATATTAATTATGTTGAACAGAAATGATTTTTGAGATTATACGAAATCTGCACAGCCAAGTGGAAAAATATTTAAAAAATATATACCAAATCAATACGAATAACTAAATAACATAATTTTTCAGTGATCTCGCCGCCCCATTTCTGCCCTTTAGTGCCCCTACTGTACTTGAGGCAAAGGGGGGTTCACTGCGAGCGCTAATGGGATCCATCATTATACTGCTCACTTTATGAATCAAAGGGTTAATGCATGCAAGGCAAGTAATGGGTCCGATAAATACTAAACCTTGTATTTACCTTACTTGCTATAATAAATAAAATATTTCCGTTAGTCATCCGAATTAAAGTAGCTAGCACAATCTAATCACATTAACTGGGTTTTTGAAAATCGGTTTAGTGATAAACTACAGAAAAAGACCGCGGAATAAATCTCACTTACCATCTTTTCGTTGAAATAGTAACTTTACGATTTACTGACTGCGTTTTATTTACTGTATATATTGTGTATCTTGTGTTTTGTCTTGAACGACAACTTTGTATTATAAACGGATCGTAAAAGTAAAGTGAGGAGTCGTTAAGAAACGCATTAGAGGCACTTGATAATAAAACACCATGTCGTGAATCGACACTTATATAAAGCACTTAATATCACGTTATTTACGATATTTTTATGAATAAACCTACGTACCTTCCGGTGTGTTAGCACACATGCATTTAATTGAGTGGAGTAGAGATAACTATTAAAATCGAAAAACCAATAAATTTTACTATTAGAACATGGGCATGTACATTTTACGATAGAACCATTTACCAAATATGATTATGCAAAGCAAAATTCAGGATTCACATTGAATAAATAAAATTATATAAATAAATCGAAAATTCGGAGCTCGTCTTTTGCCAAATCCTGCGTGTAGTCCATTTAACAGTAGTAACCTACCCGACTCACTAATTAAGTCGCGGCATCCCGAATTTCTACCGATTTCTTACATACTCGTATCTCCCTTAAACATTTAAAGATTTTTAGTTCTTAAAAAATATACGTTATTTTTTTAAGAAGTATCTGGGCATCCCCAGCGCCAAAACAGTAATTAATTATATGGAATTCCCTCGATAGAAAAAAATCGCAAAGTATGCTCCACAAATTATTATTAACACGTTTATTTCTGTTATTTTACGAGTATGAAGAAATTCACAATTTTTCTTTAAATCGTACCACAACCCCGCGAGATTTTTTCTGTTTTTTAAATATGTCGTGTTTAATTAAATACTTTCATAATAGTCGCCTACGTTTGTACGATTTCATGCCAAATCTGAGTCAAGTCAACAACGACTCTTTGAAAAGTCATTAAAAGATACGAAAAAAATCATTTTAAAATAGCCCTTAACCCTAACCTAACGTAACATGTTTAACCAATTTTTTAAAATATTTTTAATCACTACTTTTAATGTATTTTCTCTAAAGGTTCTAAGTTGGTTTCATTCCGAGTTGATTTCATTCTGTCCGGTTACCATTAGCTTGCAACGTTATGAATTAGATATACGGAACAATTGAAGGTAATTTGATACTAATAATAAATGACCAGGCCGTAGATGGAAACGAATCTAATACCTCGAGCGTGAAATAACACCACCGCAACTCCGCTAAACCACAGGCTAATATTACTTATAGGTCAACGATAATTTATAGTACCTACTTTCGTAGGTAGATAAAATCATGGCGTTTGATTGCCCTTTCTGGTGACCTTTTCGCATTGCGGGTAAAAAAGCTCTCGGCGTCTAACCGCGATTCTTTTATTATTATTCATCTTCATTCTTTACAAATGGTGACGTGCCATGCCTGTCTCACTAGGAACTCCTATTTTTAGAGCAGGCTCAGTTTAAAACATAAGCAGTTTATAATAAAAATGCATATAACCACACAATATTACCTAAAAGAAAAGACAATCAGCATCGTTCCATTAGAAATGCATACTTACAAATTAGTTCGGATAAAACTTTGACCTCAGATCTTGTAAGTCTTGGCTAATGATCCAAAACTTGGTGTCTGATTTATATTTAAATAAGCCGTATTCTGTCTAATTGCTAGTGGAAATGCATGATTTTATTGCAAAGTTTCTAAAATTTCTTTTACCAAAAGTTGTTACAGCGAAAGGAATAAGTAAGAGAATATGTCTTTTGGTTCTAGTATCTCGGGGAGTATGTGTCAAAAGCAGTTCTGTGTTTGAAGAGGTTAGCTAGTATGTTTTTGGCTTAAAGTTGCATGATAATGATAACCAAAACACAACTCTTCCTAAAGATATCGTCCGAACTGCTTGCGATCGGTAGTTTTAGAATAATCTTTATAACTAGTTTCTGAGCTTTAAAAATCGTCAACACATCAACGACTGAATGGATAAACCGACAGAATTGTGTTCTGGGAGTGTCCGTGTGTCCGAAGCAAGCTCATTTATTTTTACTAATTTCTGGAGAAATTGTATAAAAATTTCGAAATTCATTGTTGTACAAAAAATCAAATTCAATGCGTAGGGGTCTTACGTAAAATGGCAATAAATAAAATCATTTTTCTTTCAAATCAGTGTAAATCACAAATTCAACGAATAAAAAAAGTTGAGATTACCAAAAATCATAAGATACAATAATTATGGGACTATACAATAACATAATTTTCTAGATTGAATAATGAACTTAACCGATAAAGTCGCATTAGTCTATTTATGGTAACCGCTTTAAGAAAGGAATTTTTCAATGTGGTTTGTTGTGGAACTATCTTGTGGTATAAGATGACGAAAAACAAAGATTGATTGTAGATTGTAGGTGTTCATAATTTTAATAACTATCACGTAGGTGAGGGCATATTTGGAATGCTGATTAGTTAATTATCAACTGATATCGGTTTGGTGCGAGATGGCTTTGGTTAATATGCGCTGAATTATGTATTTGTAACTGCAGTACCGTATATTTACTATGCAATGCACCACTGTATTGCACTCGTTCGCTAATAGGAGAAGCTGTCAACAGCATTATGTCGGAGGTTCATATTGGTAACGGCTTAAGTGAATTTGTTCATTTACGTACTACCAGTATTATCCCACAGTACGAATGCACGGATCTTCACAAAAGAAACAACCCTTGTAAAAGTTTGGAATATTATTAAACCGATGGGTGCTAAAATCTCGAAATAAAAAATTGAATTATAAATTTTTAAAACCCTTTGAATGCTAATCTCATCAATCGAAGTCGTTACGAACCATAAAATATACTGGTCCCAGTGAGAGATCGAACGTGAAGACATGGTTCTAGTATCTTCAGTCTTTTTCGTTTACAAACAAAACGCGTGCGAAACAAGAGGACGAACGTGGATGACGTCTGTATGAGCTCTCACAAGGACTAGTTTACTTAGGATATCGCGAATAGTAAGTCAAAAAGCATAGAAATATAAATCATCAATTATTTTTCTATTGGATAAAGAATGCAGAATGCAAAACATCTTATGGATGGAAATCATTACCATCCGTAGAATGCCTAGAATTTCACGAACGGAAAGAGTCAGAAGCCAAAGTGGTTGTGGTAACCAAAGTGATAAGTGGAAAGCCAAACCGTTGAATGCTAAAAACTTCATGGACAAAAAACGTTTGAGCCGTACCGCTTAGCATATAATTTTTTTAATTTCACACTATAATATTCATTTGCATAATCACGACCACCATGGCAGACGTAAACAGGCTATATTACAATGCAATAATAAGAATAGTAAATATAGATACAAATGTAAAAACAATATTTATACAAACCATAACAAATATCAAAATTAAAATTAAACTGAAAGAAGTCAAAATCATGGAACTCATTAACTTGCATAGAGCGCTGAAGAGCTCCAAAAAATACCGACCAATACAAAAAAAGAGTAAATGCATAAAACAAAAATGTAATTTTTTAATTCACGTAATCTTTTTTTTAAACTTAGTTATGAGAATACACAGGCACAGACATAAATTGACTAGAATATCCGAAACAACAACTAGAGAACTCGCCTGCATTCAAACTATTTCTCACGCATTGACAAAAAAGGACTATTTTAATATTAAAATCATTCCTTTTATTATTATTAAACTGGTGCCACAAAGTGAATTTGCAAAATTTGAAGAAGATATTATTAAACTATTTAACAAGGAAAAAAGCTCGCCCGTTTTCAAATATCCTTTATAGAACTGATGGAAAGAATGATCATGAATGAAAAGGGTTAAAAACCAAAGAAAGCCAAAAATCTTTTAAATAGAAAGTCACAAACCATTGGACGCAAATAGTCCACGAGGAAAAGTAGGCATTCCGTGAAGAAATTACGAAAAGTAAGTAAGTAAAGAAGGTTTATAAAAGAGCGCTAGAAAATCTAAAAAAAATCGAGGAAATAAAAAAAAGCCTTTATTTTGCTGAACTTGTTCCAGTTCGCTTTGACTGTTTTGACGATGTGTTTATATGGAACAAACCGCTTGCGCTAGGGTGAATATGATTGGTATGTTGGGTATCGCGGATGCACGCCAATGTGCAACTAATTTCAGTTAACACAACGTAATATTGACGACTACTAGAGCTCACCAGGGCTCTGCACGAGTAATCAGATATGCACGGGTGAAAGCCTATGATTTTATAGAAACTAATGTAAAAGTCATGCCGTAGAGAGCTCAGTAATTTGGCGATTTAATTGACCGAGCGCAGCAAAGTCCTGTTCTGATTCGACCACCTCGCATTTCGTCCGTCTCTAAATTTGTTTGTGTGATCTGTGTCATCACCTGTCAAGGTGATAGCCGTATTTGATAATCATATGTGTGTTGTGACTGCTTTGGAGGAATCAACAATACGTGAAGTCTATTTACTGTTCACAGAACTATGTAGATACTAATATATATTGATGGTCGGTTGGCCAGTTTATTTCTTTCCAAAAAATCAACATAAATATATCGAGCACCAATGGATGCAACCCACAGTTATCGACCACTGAAACACAAAATCGTGTACTCAGGTACCTACCTTATACAATCATAATTTTCATCCCTCTAGGCTTTACGACTTTGGTATATATGTGATGACTAACCTTTCTTCCCCTTTGCTCAGGGCTGAAACGCTGAGTCATAGGGATTGAAAATTGGTTGTAGCCAGACGAGGGAATGAAATGAGTTGACATTGTTATGCAAATCCACGAGTACCTCCTACCAGAATTATTAATGCCGAAGCCCTTTAAAATACATCCCTCAATCTATGAAACTGGGTAGGTACTATTCATTAGCCAAGCTTCGAACACATTTGTTTGTCTGGAGCTAAAAAAAAACATTTCGAAAGATTAGCTAATGCCATGAAATTTGTTCAGTTTTTAATAGCTGAAATTTCTAAGCTCAATTCTTTTTAACGCCATTTTCATCATGAGCTTCAAACTGTCGGAAAAAAAAAATCTTTTTTCAATGTTTTTAAAAGAATCATTTTATAAGAAAAATGCATTTTGAAACATAGACAAAATAAGACTTTAATTGAAATAACACAATTTAATACTTAGCTGAAGAGGGAAGAAAAATGCGATCATTTTAATTTGAGAAAAACTTACTGCAAAGTTTGCTCCGAAAATTATTATTTTCACTTCTGTTTCAGTTATTTTACAAGTTATATTGTATGAAAAAATCACATTGTTTCTTTAAATGCTGTTTTAGACAGCCTCCAAGAGAGTTTTGCTCTATTTTAAACGAGTCGTGTATTATTTTACATTTTCACAATTTTCGCTTCAATTTTACCGTTTGAAATATTATCGCACTCTCTCCAACATTCGTAATCACATATCTCTCCATCTTCTTCTTTTTGAGCGGAGATATAGAATTTCACAGACACCGACCAGTATACACCGCCCGCATAAATTGGACATTAGAAATCCACTTGAAAAAGTAAAGACTGGTTGACGGTCACCAGTCCCCAGTCCCCAGTCCCCTTGCACAAGACACAAGGCGTTATATTGTCAGTCAGTCGAGACATGTAAATTGAAAATGATAGTGTGAGGAGATAACATGGCACTTGTGTTACTAGCATTAGAGAAATAAACAAATTGAAGATAAACAAATGTCCAAATAGAGATGTTGTTTAGAGTGTGCCGGGAGTACCGCGGTACCAGAAGGCTTATGTCAATACTGAACACTTATTTTAACTAGTCAAATAAATACTATAAATAAATGTACGACAGGGGCGTGTTTCAACAACATCATATATCCGAAAAAAAGGTTTTGCAAGAAGATGTTAAGTAGTAGACATGAATCAATTTAGGAGGCGGGAACCATTTATTGCATAACCAACACCCTGTTACCGTTTGGTGACGTAGCAGGGGTGCCCTGGTTCATGGGGTGAGGTTTGTTTAGGTCTTGGCGTCACATGGCCGTATCGGGACATCGGGAGAGACTGGTTAATGGTGACATTTTATCTCTCCAGCCGGACTCTCTCGTTCTATCGCCGCGTACCGCAGTGGGCGGGATGGATTCATACGACCGTCACTCCTGGACACATTGGCTCGGTAATGCGCGTTTTCATCCCCGGTAAAATATCCTACGGACAAAACATCCCCCAACAAAATATCTACTAAAACCTAACCTAACCTAACTTCACAGGATGTCTGTGTTATTTACTCGTATGTCCCATTTTACTATTTTTGAAAAGGATGTCTGTATTATTTTTGTCCCATTTTTTTGTTCTGTTCGGTCAGGGTAGGTTTTAGTAAATATTTTGTTGGGGGATGTTTTGTCCGTAGGATATTTTTTCGGGGATATTTTGTCGTGGGACGAAAATTCGCGGTACCCATTGATCCCCAGATTCCTACCCATTTTTTTTCTTTCCCAGAACTAAAAAGGCATCCCCAAAGATGACACAGGCTCTGAGGGAAATTGTTTTCTTTGAGGCATCCTGGGTAGAGCTAAAATAATCAATGGATAATGGTGACGGCACGCCACTGATGTATAACGTAACAGATAAAATGTTCACGAAAATCCTTGTACAAAAGGGTGGTACTCGTACCATGGAGAATGATCGACACTTTAAAATTGGTGGATTACATAGAAAACACGACTACTAAAAGCACAATGCTTGTCTTTAGCTAAACTATCCTGAAAAAACCGTTGGCACATAGATAAAATAATACAATTATTTATTTTCATTAGCGCAACTCAAGCTTACTCACTTTATAATTTGGGAGGCGGGAATGGGTACCGCTGCCCCGGGAACCTTTATTGGATAACTAACACCTCTGCCATAGGTCACCCCAAGTGGTTCGCTACGTTTGGTGATTTAGCAGGGGTGCCCGGGTTCATGGGGTGAGGTTTGTCTAGGTCTTGGAGGCGGATGACCAAGACACACTGAACCCCAGATTTCTACCCACCCCTTAAACCCTTTTCCTTCCCAGAACTCTCCTCTCCTTCCTTTTCCTAAAAAAACCCTCCACACAGCATCCCCAAAGATGACATAGGCCCTGAGGAAAATTATTTTCCTCAGCGCCTCCTGTGTGGAGCTCATGTAAAAAAAAAAAAAAAGCAGTTTTGTTTTTCAAATAAATCAACTGTTTACATTACAACCGCAATTATAAGACAAATAAATAATAAAAATATACGCTACAGTGACTGCTTCCAATGGTTTAATTTAACTACTTATATAAAGGAGCCAAGCGTTTTTTTAATTAATAAATTTAGACCAATAACATCAATCAAGTGGTGATAATCAATTATTGATCAATTAAATGACAAGACCTATTGATTAATAGACAAAAATACCTTGAGTTTTATAAAGATCATCATTAAATAGTGATGTACTGCTTATTTTTAAAAACTTTCCCTTCCGTTCAATTTAAAACGAATTACGGTTAAATCAGATTAATGCCCGGTATATCTGTCGATTATAAGCTCGGCTTGGTTGGAATGTCGAGGTTAGCACAGCTTGGAATATAATCCGTGTAGGTACAGGTCGAAAGCCTAGATGTCGCCAATATTACGTGTATTTTTTATGAATTTAATAGAGGAATATGTTCTTTTTTCTTTGAAAAACAAATCGAATGCCAACATGTGTAGTATATCTATGCTCTTTAGTGTCATCTTCATCGGTGCATCTCTGCGCACCAGCAAATCTCTATATCAAGCGCGATATTATGATCACGATCTTTCAAAAACGACGGCAGTTAATTTTTTATTAAGTTCCCCACTTCAAGCAGCTTGGTGTTATTTGCAAGTACATTAATTTTAATTAGTAGTAATTTTAACTAGTTTCGCTAGAGTCAGTGCACAAAATTAACCGCTGAATTCAAACTGCCCTGACGTTGAAACTTTTAAAATCCCTTATCAGACTATTTTTGATTGATTATTATCAATTAATAACATCGTCATTCCTCAGTGCTCGATGAATATAATAGTCCATACTTGAAAAAATAGACAATTTATGCCAATTTCGGTGGGAAGTATTCAAATATTATTTACGTAAATGTCAGATTTGAGGGGCGCGGCGTCTAAAATAGGAACTATTTATTCTTCGGCTTGTCAAAGCTTGAGTGGTAGATTTAGATCGCTTAAATTGGAGAGAGGAACGTCATACATAGCAAGGACTGGCAGAAATATCGAGCCTAAGACGAACATTACAAACGTAAAACCCTTCTGACAAAAGGTTACGTGATTTCAGATTCGATACGGATAAAAGCTTTAGAATTACTTTGATCGCTTTACAGTTTTCATCAATAGACAATGAAGCATCAATGCCCGCAGATAATAGAGGTTACAACTCGTCAGTTTCTCTTTGTTACAGCGACAAGGAGCCGTTCAACCTCTTACCCACCATTTACTATAACGACCATACCATCTAACGGTCTCCGTGGTCGAGGGGTAAGACTCACAACTAGCAATCCGAAGGTCACGGGTTAAAATTCCGGCGTGCGCAAATACATTTTATTTGATTGATTTGTATTATTATTTCAACATTTATTTATTTAAAATAATATATAGTATGTTTGCGGCACGTTTCAGATTGGAAGATACTTTCAGAATCGCCCGGGTGCAAGACCTCAATTCAGAATTGAATCATTTATTGAAATGGCTTTAGCAGTGTTTAGTGACCAGATCTGAATAGCCAAGTACTTTCCACCTTCCTTTTTCCCATCTCCTTCCTTCATGCATCTTCAGCCTCACAACATACCCCAATTGGGGATGCCATAATCTCACTGGCTCCAGACGGGAGCAGTTGGGACTTTTGTGCGGTATTCACATTACAAAAAATCTACTTTCAAGAATATATTCAATAAGAATCATAATTGAGGCCTATTACTAATTGAATAACTGCTAATTTAGGTAAGACGTTTGATCGTTTCATGTAAATATTAATAATTACAATATTTTTAATCTTCTGCGTACAAGCAAGTGCAGGAATTATGCTACTTTATAACGAAAAAACTGTAAAAGATGAGAAGCTTCATAGAATTAAGAAAGCACCATCCGACTCAATACCAAATGCCTAATATTTATATTTTAAATACTGATAGTGGAATTCCATTGTAATAATATAATTATTACATTTTTTTCCACTTATTATGACCATCTTCAGAATGGTACAATTCCCTTTTAAACTGCTTTATATACACAATATTTGGGGAATGAGGGGTTAAGACAACAATATACCCTAAAATATGTTCAGAATCTTAACGACGTAAGTAAAGAAGCCATGTATACAAATTGCGACTCGCGACCCGTGTATTGGACGGACCTACTATCGAATTTGCCCCATCACAGAACAGAAGAAGAAGACAAATAATATGGGAATCTCAGCGACGTAAGTGAAAAAAGCGTGTAAACAAATATACGCCCGCGGCACGGCGTATTAGACGAACGTACGGTCGAATTCACCCTAGCAGGCCTGGAGATTCGACCTTTCAGCCGCGTTCATTTTAATTAATTCTGAAGAACGTATTACAAATATTTAAAATGTGTCTACATATCTCACTCCCGAAGTTATTAATTCATCGTCTAGAAAAATAAAATCTGGTGCTTATCGCTAACTTTATAGTTGAATAACTGGTTATAAAGTTTTAAAATCTTTGTTCGTAAAATATATTAATAGTAGGTATTTTATGTTGTGAGAGTGGATTTATGTGTTTTGTGTCAAAGAATGACTGGCGAAGGACCTTGATGTTGTGTTACTATCACTGCTTAAAAATGATACAACATATGTTGCATAGAAAGGAGAGGACTCACCGGAAAAGGATAAAACTTGTAGGCTGGCAATGCACTTGTATGATTTCTTTCCCATCCAAGAGGCACAATCACAATAGGCGTGAATGTTCGTTATTTTGATAGTACACAGCGGAGTTATTTATAGCGGATTAACCGAGAGCGGAAGCACAAAATGGCTATATGCGGCGGGAGTATATTGCAGACTGAATAATATTGGCGGGTAGGCAAAAAGGGATGGGTAGGAAAAGGAACTTGCAACAATATTAATACCAATTCCAAACAGTGACAGTATGTATGCGTGCTATGTAAGTGTGTGTATGTGTAGGTATGTGTATGGGCGTAACCAAAGGTATTGTTTTTATTAATCTTAAATACAAGGAACCTACATCCCCAGTGTTCTGTTGGAATAAAAAAGTTATTATAGTTAATTTGCAGGAAATGATTAAAATGTGAGTTTTGAGCAAACAAAAAATATTAGGGTTATGTACCGCCTTAACAGGGATGGTTATACAATGGGTTTATTAAAATTATATGAATTAATAATACCTATTGAAAATAAAATCATTGTTCACCACTCCCGTTACCCCTCTCTTCCAAAAGTTATGTATGTAAACCTTAGCTTGATATATACTCGTAATATGGCCTGATGGCTTGATGGCCATAATAGGCTAAACCGTTAACGATCAAAAACAAGATGACTAATTACTCGGAAGTGATCTGTAGGACCCTCGACTACAAATCGGACTGATCGAATTCGGTACTAGCAGTGGGATTGGAATTATTCAATTAATTGTTAAATTCTTGTAACTGTTGGATAAAATCGGAATAAACGTAGGTACATTTTCGTAACACCCTAAATTTCAGCTTTACGTTACCAGGAAATCAAAACATACTATTAGGTCAACTTTGTTATTTGTAGGCAAAAAGGTCATCGTCACTTACACGCAACGTGAGCAGTGCTACCCGCGTGAATGTACTTCTTCCGAGATTCCGGTACTACCCAAACCAAACGCACACGACATAACGTCATAATACGTCATGTTATGTATTACAGGCTCATTATGTTTACATTATGCCACTGTCACTAAATGTAGTATATAACTTCGTATGCATGATTTACTTTATTTAAAGTTCAGGTGTTATTTAGGAACCCGTGTCCCAACAGACTTGAGCTTATTGACAGACAGTCGACAGGCGGGTTCCATGTGACAAATAATGTAAGTAGATATTATGAGGCACAGGTACACATTAAAAAATGGACTATATGCTTATTGTGGGTACACAGCTGTAGCAGGGCTACAACAAGCCGTGGATATTTTGGATTTACTCAATTTACCAAAATAAAACGATTTGAATTTTTTTAAATAACAGAGGAGTTAATTTTTTCAGTCAGAAAAAATCTGTGTTTTTAAAGTTTGTTTCTCTACTTGCAGTGAGTCAGCAGGTTAATTTAACAATATTAATATAACACTAAAACACACGTAGAACGAGAAACCACAATATAGAAAATAGATATAGAAGAATAATATTTAAATACAAAGACTCAAAATACATAGAAAGATAGAAATACACAGACATAGGCGTACACAGACTCAAAGGCACACAACGTAGAAGTGAAACCTTCACTCACACAATCTCAACCAATAGGAGCCTTGAAAAGTGAGCTCATAATCAAAGCAGCTAATGCGGCAAGGTTTCATTCTATCTCATTCTCTTGCGGGCTAAATACTAAAGATGTATGTGTTTGTCTCTTTTAGTGTGGTTTCCGTTTCATCGAGTTTCAAATTACAACGGTGCTAAAGCAGTTTCACTTCAAAAACGAATCACACACATTTTGTGCCGGCAAACTTTGAAAATAATCGCGTCTCTTCCCTGGTACCTAAACAATTACCATGTTTTTTTTATTTATATAAACAAACATAATCGGGTAACGATGTAACGAATAGCCTGACAATATTTGAAATTCTCATACTACCATTACAAAGTAATCGTCAAATGTTGCTTGTGTCGTGATGGAGGACTTAACCAACCGAGGAATTGTAGTCACGACGCCACAGTGGCACCAGATGAGATGCAAACCAAGCCACTGACCGATCGTTAAGGCGCCGTAACCGCGCTCAAAAAGAAGAAAATGGAGAGATATGTAAATACGAATATTAAAGGAGCGCGCTAATATTTAAAGTGATAAAAATCGATGCGAAAATTTTGAAAAGGTTTAATAAAACACCACTCGTTTGAAATAGAGCAAAAATCTCTTGGGGCTGTCTAAAACAGCATTTAATGATACACTGTGTGTTAAGATTTCAGGTACTGAAATATTAATATTTGTGATTGTCACCCTAATGGTTGTGGCAACATTCTTTTGTGTTGGCAATTGCCAGGGCGAGTTTGTATTGCCACGGATTTTAATTCCTTCTTCTCTTGTTACCATCCGTCTTGGGCGGGTCGTTTTTGGCAAAACGTCTGCTGCCAGGTTTTCACTTCATGTGGGTTATAAAACCGCGGAGAGAGATAGCATCATTGAGCTCACCCTACATGAGCTACCCTACGGGTCTTTTTATTGTGTGAATAAAGACCAATTATTCAAGAGCTGGAGTTGTTATTGAAGAGTTACTCCAGCCACACTTCCCTTTGGAATCTGGTGTTACCACGCCGGATTGCTCTGTCAGGAGAGCGGAAGTACAGATCCTGAACATTGATCCATTCGAGCCGGGTGATCATTATTTGGATTGATTCATTCAAGCTGGGTGATCATTATTTGGATTGATCCATTTGAGACGGAAGATCATTATTTGGAGTGGCCCAGTCAGGCCTCATCATCATCGGGAGTGGTCCAGTCGGCGTCCTCATCACCATCATTGGATTGATCAAGCGAGCCTCATCACGACGCTCGCATGCACAGAAAATCAGGTTGTAGCCTTCCTTTCATTGTCCTTTCAAATTCCATTTAAAAAGCTAAAAATCTGTGTAGATGCCACATTATTTCGTATTGATTATATCGAATTACATTCGGATGTTCATAATCAGATGCTTTCAATATAGCATAAATTTATTGGTGATAATAATTTTTATTGTTGTATTCAGTCTGCCGAATAACTTTGCTTTGCCTACCTACATTTCTAGCCACGCGTTTGCAAGTTTCGTCTTTGTATGCCATAGTATTGTGATTGGGTTCTCTATGATCTATAGTATCAATCATTTTTGTTTATGTCAAACCGCGTCAAACTGCCGTATTGTGTTTTCAGTTTTTAAATCAAGTTAGTGTTAGTTCGTTAAAAAATGGAACTCGACAGGTTGATTAAACGGCGCGGGGTTTTGAAAGGTTCATTAACGAGATTCGAAACCTATTTAAGCAACGAAAATGATATTACACCTGGCGTATTGTCATCGAGGTTAGACGCCATCAAGCCTTCTCTGATAGAATTCTCCAAAATTCAGCTGGAGATTGATTTATTGAACAAATCAGAAGATAATGACGCGAGGGATAATTTTGAAGGTACATATTTTAATATAATTGCATTAGGACAGGAAATGTTATCAAAATTTAAGAAGATTGAAAATGTCCCAAATATCTCAGTAAATTTACCACCAATCTCTATACCAGTGTTTTCAGGTGACAACCATAAATGGTTGACTTTTAAAAATTCGTTCATTGCCTTAATTCATGATAACAGTAAATTAAATAATGTTCAGAAATTTCATTACCTTATTAGTTATGTGTCCGGAGAGGCACTTGATTTGATTAGTTCTCTAGAAATAACCGGGGATAATTACAGTGCAGCTTGGACAATGCTTATTTCGAGATACGAAAATGTCCGACTTATAGCGAATAGACATTTGAATTTCTTATTTAATTTTACACCGTTAAAACGACAGAATCATCATGAATTACGGAATTTAATTGATCAAGCAAACATTCATTTGAGAGCTTTACACAACTTAAAGCTACCAACAGAACATTGGGATACATTAATCATACATATTCTAACCTCAAAGTTAGATAATCACACACGTAGCCTTTGGGAATCAATAGAGTGCGACAAAATTTATCCTACATTCGTGCAGTTTAGCAATTTTATTTCACAAAGGTCTCAGATCCTGGAAACTATCCAAGGTGACATTGGTGGAATGCAACAGAAATCGGAACCAGTTGCAACAAAACCAAGGTTTTTTAATTTTAAGGAAAGGAATTCTACAAACAAGATTATGTTAGCGTCGAGCAACGTTAATTGTATGCTGTGTAAGGACAGTCATTTCATTTATTCGTGCAAAATATTTGTTAACAAAGAACCAGCGGCACGAAGAAAGCTCGTATCAGAGAACAATTTATGTTATAACTGCCTAAAACCGGGGCACCCTTCAAAGGTGTGCAGGTGGAAGGAAAAATGCAGTGTTTGTGATCGAAAACATCACACTCTGTTACATATCAATACTGATAATGTACAAGCGGGTACTTCAGCTGGCAAGGGTCAGTCGGAGGCACCAGTAAATTTAACATGTCATAGTGACATGAATGGGCGGGAAATTTTACTATCTACCGTAATAGTAAAAATAGAAGACGCGTATGGTGGAACACACAAAATACGCGCACTTTTGGATTCGGGTTCAATGTCTAATTTTATTACAAAGGATACTTGTAAAAGATTAAATTTGCATTGTACAAAGTTGAATATACCTGTTTCAGGTTTGCATAATAATTTAATTCATGTAAAGGAAACAGTTGACATTAAATTTAAATCATTATGTTCTCAATACCGGGATGAAATATCTTGTTTGGTATTAGATGAGATTTCTTGCAATCTTCCGCAGACCTTGATTAATCCAAAAATGTTGAACATTCCAGACGGTATCCAGTTAGCTGATCCGCAGTTTTACCAGCCAGCTTCTATTGATATGCTGATCGGAGCAGAGATATTCTGGCAAGTGGTTCGTACGGATCAGATACAGTTAGGAAAGGATAAACCTATATTGCATCGAACGGAGCTAGGCTGGATAATATCAGGAGCTGTACAGAGGCGTCATAATACGAGGCCAGTTAAAGTTTGTCATATTTCATTAAATTCTTTGCAGAATCAAATAGAAAGGTTTTGGAAGGTTGAAGAATATGAAAATAGTAAGCATCACTCTCTGGAAGATAGTGAATGTGAAAAGATTTTCAAAGGCACGCATAAACGCGATGCAAATGGTAGATTTGTAGTCAACTTACCATTTAAATCTAACCTATCTCAATTAGGAGATTCATTTAGTATTGCTAAAGGTAGATTAGTGTCAATGGAAAGAAAATTCTTAAGACAACCTAGTTTAAAGGAACAATACTCGGAATTTATTGATGAGTATCTTGCATTAGGTCACATGACTGAATGTGAACCTCCAAAACGCGATGAAACTACTTATTATTTACCACATCACGCTGTATTTAAAGAATCAAGCACAACTACTAAAATTCGTGTTGTTTTTGATGGGTCGGCTAAACCCGCTCGAGGGATTTCTTTGAATCGCGCTCTAATGATTGGGCCCACCATTCAAAATGATATATTTTGTCACTTGGTATTTTTTAGAAAACATCAATATGCAGTCACCGCAGATATTGCAAAGATGTACCGCCAAATTAATATCAACCCGGAACACAGAAATTACCAACGTATATTATGGAGAAAGGATGCGGAGGATTGTTCGAAACACTATACGCTAAACACGGTGACATATGGTTTGGCTCCTTCGCCTTATTTAGCAATACGTTGTCTGCATCAGCTAGGTAATGACGTTTCATTTACTCATCCATTAGCTAGTAAATCCCTTAAGGAAAATTTTTATGTAGATGATTTTCTTTCTGGTAGTGACTCCATTGATACTTGTCACTTGCTTAAATCACAAATCATTAATGCGCTTGCTACAGCAGGCATGGAGATTAGAAAATGGAGGTCTAATGCGCCCTCGATTAATGATTCTAAAGATAATTTAGAATTATTGCCAAATGAATCCAATGAAGCTAAGATTCTCGGATTAATATGGGACACCAAACTTGATGAGTTTACCTATCAGGTAGAAAGCATAGACGCAAAGTTAGAAGTAACAAAACGTCAAGTTTTATCATTAATGTCAAAAGTGTTTGACCCTTTAGGACTGGTAGGCCCAGTAATCATTGTCGGTAAGATAATTATGCAAAGATTGTGGAAGCTAAAAACATCCTGGGATGACAAGCTACCCAATGACCTTTTATTGGCCTGGCAGACTTACACGCTGAGTCTCAGTAAAGCAAATCATATTCGTGTACCGAGGAAAATTTTCTGCTTTAATAAAAAATCTTTTAGCTTACACGGTTTTTGCGATGCATCTCAAGGAGCATATGGGGCTTGTCTGTATTTAAGATCTACTGATGAACACGGCATTCACCAATCACAGTTAATATGCGCTAAATCTCGTGTAGCCCCACTAAAAAATTTATCGTTACCAGCGTCTGTGAGTAATGGAAGATTTGTATCTAGGCGGAGCAAGGTAAAGGCACTAAATCCTTTTATACAGGATGGGTTGTTGAGTGTTGGAGGTCGACTATCACAATCCGATATTACCTCGCTCTCTCAAAAACATCCAATTTTGTTACCACAAAATCATAAGTTGACTGACTTAATAATAACCCATCTGCATTATGAGAATTTACATTTAGGGTGTAATGCTCTGCTCGCATTACTGCGTTTACGTTTTTGGCCAATATATGGTAAAAACGCAATGAAGCGAGCACTGCATAAATGTATTGTATGTTTCCGAGTCCGTCCGCGCGAGTGTCGCCAGCTCATGGGTGACCTTCCTGCTGACCGATTCCGAATCCAAAGATCATTTTATGTAACCGGCATAGATTTTGCAGGTTCAATTTTGATTAAGTCTGGTTTGACCAGAAATGCTAAGAGTGTAAAATCTTACATATGTTTATTTATTTGTTTTTCAACGAAGGCAATTCACCTAGAATTAGTGACTAATTTAACTTCAATGGCATTTATGAATGGATTGAAAAGATTTATAGCTAGGAGGGGTAAACCCTCACGACTCTTTACTGATAATGGAACTAACTTTACAGGTAGTTATAGGGAACTTACTGAACTATTTGATTTTTTGAAGGCATCTGATAAAGAAATCCATAATTTTTTGGCCCAGCAGAATATTAGCTGGAGTTTCTTGCCTCCCCGCTCACCGCATCACGGGGGACTTTGGGAAAGCAATGCGGTCAAATGTTTTGACATACGAAGGCATGAATACCATACTAATACAGATTGAGGCTTGTTTAAATTCCCGTCCTCTGACTCCATTAACATCAGATCCAAATGACTTAAACGCACTCACTCCGTCACACTTCCTTATTGGCGACAACCTGTTAGCATTGCCTGAGCTTGATATCCACCATCTGCCTACAAACAGGCTTAATATTTACCAAAAGATGTCTACCGTTGTTCAATCTTTTTGGCACAGATGGAGCCGGGAATACCTAGCAGAATTGCAGAACCGAGTCAAATGGCAAGAAGGACGTCAACGCAGTTTACAGCCTGGTGACATGGTCATCATCAAAGACAACCAACTACCTCCGCAGTACTGGAGGATGGCGCGAGTGACGGAGATCCACCCTGGCCAAGACGGACGCGTCCGCGTCGTCTCCTTGAGGACGGCCAGAGGTGTCACCAAAAGAGCCGTGACACAGCTCTGTCTACTTCCCATGGAGGATCCTTCCTCCAACCTGGATTAAGAACCAATTACAACGCTAAAAGTGATGTGATGTGTAAATCAAAGTGCCGTCAGGCTCATCAGTGCCAAGTGTTAAACTCATCAGTGCCAAGTGTTAAACACCCACTCATAAGTGGGTGCAGCGCACCAGAAGGTTCTACGTTATTAAACTTTATTTTTTAATGTCAAGTCTGACATAGGGTTATATACTTAGTTATAAGTTTTTTTGTTATTATTTTGATATCCATATATTGAATATTGTTTATTTTTGTATGTGAACTCGTTGGGTAAATTCTGGGTACCAATGTTGCAATCTCTTCTTATATTATTGTATGAAAAACAACTATTCCTTAATACTCGTTTTTGGGCGGGAATATGTTAAGATTTCAGGTACTGAAATATTAATATTTGTGATTGTCACCCTAATGGTTGTGGCAACATTCTTTTGTGTTGGCAATTGCCAGGGCGAGTTTGTATTGCCACGGATTTTAATTCCTTCTTCTCTTGTTACCATCCGTCTTGGGCGGGTCGTTTTTGGCAAAACGTCTGCTGCCAGGTTTTCACTTCATGTGGGTTATAAAACCGCGGAGAGAGATAGCATCATTGAGCTCACCCTACATGAGCTACCCTACGGGTCTTTTTATTGTGTGAATAAAGACCAATTATTCAAGAGCTGGAGTTGTTATTGAAGAGTTACTCCAGCCACACTTCCCTTTGGAATCTGGTGTTACCACGCCGGATTGCTCTGTCAGGAGAGCGGAAGTACAGATCCTGAACACTGTGATTTTTCATACATATAACTTGTGAAATAAGTGAAACAGACTTTGCGATTTACTTTGCGATTTTTTCTATCGAAGGAATTTCATATAATTTGCGTTTCGGCGTGGGGAATGTTTAGAATGTTTAGGGGAGACATGTAAGAAATCGGTAGAAATTCGGGTAGCGGCGGCTTAAGTTTACAAATAAAATTATGATGAATTGGAAAATTAATGTTACTCATTCGTCAGTAAATATAAAATATTGACAATGTAAATTGATAAATGATAAATGAGTTTTTAATTGATTTCATAACACATAACATTATGATTTTCAAGCGACAACCATAAATACACGCATATTGTACATGTATGTACAGATTATATTATTTAAAACCGACTACCGAGTTATCTCTCGACTGGTTTTAAGTAGTAGAAAGTTTTAAGATAGTTATCATTTATCTTTATGATGAATTTAAAAGCTCAGCCTCCCTGGAGCTTAGAAGATGATTAAAAGAAAAAATATTTCTCGGAAAGGAGTGTCGACAAAACGGTAAAATGCTGGAAGAGTTCAAAACCCGTCTATAGTGATGGGAAATGTTATGTATATGACGAGACTGAGAATAAAAAACATTAATTAACAAAGCAAATTTTGTTTTGATTAATTTTTTTGTTATGCCATTACAATCAAGGCTTACAGGAAGTACGGAAGTAAGTTTTCAATAATCGAAACTTGTGTCGAAAAGGGAGCTTGCGTTTTTACTTTTAATTTTTATAGTCTTATGGAATAGATTGATGTTTTTTCCCTTCACTTCGTTCGACCCACGACGCGCGACGGTTGCTTTATACATATACATATACCTCTACCAATGGGTAGCCCCACCCATACAAAAAAGGCTTCGAATGGTCCACGATGTTCCAGAACATTCCACAACATTCGAGAGTGTTCTAGAATGTTCCACAATGATGTTCCCGATTCCCTATTCCCGAACATTCCAGAATATTCCGGGATGTTCTGGAAAGTTGTGGAATGCTCTCGAATACTCTCGAATGTTCTGGACTGTTCTAAAAATTTCTAGAGGGCGAAACTTCCAGCCCTGATATCTTCAAAAGCACGCCCTTCAGGAAAAAATGAAAACCTTCTTCTTGGATGTGGGATAGAGGGATATCAGACTATGTAACTCCCTTGACCGTACTGGAACTCGTTTCAGTTTTAGCGGGGCGCACACTTTTGTACACACTCTTTTATAATATATATATTGATTATAAAAATTATAAGAGATGAGTGCTGAAAATAATGCACAAATAATCTAAACGTGTTCATTTACAGTTTTTTTACAAATAAAGCCTAACTGAACCTGTGGATCTGAAATACTGAGGGACAACAGAACAATGTCCCATTGATAAACAATAGCTTTCCTCAACACTATTAACACTGTAAAACGTTTTCAGAGTATGTTTGTATAACTGAAGTCACTCTTTTCAAACATTTTTAAATAACCAAACTTTCACAAAATACTAAAACAACAGATAATGTGAAGTGTCAAATAAACATAATAATATGATATCTGTGAGAAACGTGCAGTAACATGTAGGTACCTACAACTGACAAAAGGATAGTCACAGCAGGCACTTTATTATACGTATTCATAGTGCAGATCATAAGCAGCTTATCCGAGTTTTCAAGTCGATAAGCAGACAGCATGACAATTTAAGTTTAATATACCTAGTACACGTAAAACTTTAAGAAAATAAAGAGATATGTAATTACGAATGTTGGAGGAGCGCGCTAATATTTAAAGCGATAAAATCGATGCGAAAATGTTTAATAAAACATGACTAGTTTAAAATAGAGCAAAAATCTCGTGGAAGGTGACTTAAGTATCATTTAAAGAAACATTGTGAATTTTTTCGTACATATAACTTGTAAAATAACTGAAACAAATGTGTTTATAATAATTTTCGGAGCATACTTTGCGATTTTTTTCTATCGAGGGAATTTCATATAATTTGCGTTTCGTCGTGGAACACGTCTAGTGTTATCTTCAAAAATTACATATATTTTTTTAAGAGTTAAAAAACTTCAAATGTTTAAGGGAGATATGTAAGAAACCGGTAGAAATGCGGGTAGCGGTGGCTTAAGGCTCCGCAACCGGGCCCGAAAAGAAGAAGATGGAGAGATACGTAATTACGAATGTTAGAGGAGAGCGCTAACATTTACAGTGACAAAATCGATGAGAAAATTGCGAAAATGTTTAATAAAACACGTCTCGTTAAAAATAGAGCAAAAACCTCGCAGGCATTGTCTTCAACAGCATTGAAAGAAACACTATGATTTTTTTTTCATATATATAACTAGTATAATAACTGAAACAAACTTGTTTATAATAATTTTTGGAACATACTTTGCTATTTTTTTCTATCAAGGGAATTTTATATAATTTGCGTTTCGGTGCAGGCAATGTCTAGATATTATCTTCAAGAATAACATATATTTTTTAAAGAGCTTTAAAACTTGACGTGTGGGAGATATGTAAGAAATCGGCAGTAATTCGGGTGCGATCCATTCTCGCGCAGTTCCTGACTTTACAATGAACGTAAGCGAAAAAGAAAAATGCGTAAAAACAAACGTACGACAGAGAAAGGCGTGGGCGGGGAAGCCTGCCACTTTTCTGACCTTAAATTGGGCTATTTCTGTATCAACGTCGGGCCGGTTTTATAGTTGGTTGTGTACTACACGTACTTAATCCCTTAAAAAAACGGTAATGGCAAAAATAAAAAAAAGTGATTGTTTGACTTTTTAATCGGTTACATCCCGATGGGACCAATTCACATTGAATTATTTTGCAACTCGTCAATAAAATTTCATACACCCTTGCGCTGTAATATTATACCCGGCAATATGTATCGTGTTCTAGCAATATTTCGGAGACCAACTATCGTGAACAAGCGCCTACCCCGCTTACGTTTTTTAGACAAACTATTCCGGGGTTACGAATAACCCGACAATATTAGAAAAACTTCTTCTACCATCATTATAAGCGGAATACGTTTATTTCGCCTGTACGGGCATTTACAAAACATGTCATATTCATAATAGTAGAACAGTAATTATGCTAATTAAATTATATAAAACTCGTCCGGAAGAATAGTAGATATTATGCTAACATTGATTTATTGAGGTATTTTATTATAGTCTGTTTGTAACTATTTTACGTGCAGTTGAACACATCTACTGTTACTGAGAAAGAATTTCCAACTGCATGCACTCTAGGCACAAGCGAGTGTTGCTTTTGCAATGATGAAGGAGCTAGCTTAATAAATCGAACGCACAACACCTGGATGAAAACGAAACATTCATCAAATCGGCCACTAAAAGAACAAACTCCAATCTACCTTACATCTTTTCAATTTAAGAGCCCGTGGATATAATTATCATAGACCAATCAATGCTAACTTCAGCAAAAAATATCTATAATTAATCTAAAATGAAAAGGTTTAATTTCCAATAAAACATAAAAGTTCCTAAAGAGAAACGAATGAAGGAATGCCATGTCTCTTCCTGGTACTTAGTCGAGCATTGCCTCTGACAATCCAAGGATAAGCTTACTCCACGCATTACGCAGCAATCTTCCCGAGTACGTAACAGGCCGACAGATCACGGATGCTGCATGTGGCTGCTTATTCACAATGTTTAGTACTTGGCTATTATCTATTACGTACATAGTCGGCGTCCAGCTGGGATCAAATCGTTATTAGGTAATAGAGCTTCCGAATTAGAAGTCAAGGTACACCGCGTCGTCATCGTCAATCAGAGTTACGAGCGTCAAATTATAACAACTGCTCGCATATTGGAAGATTTGGATGAATTCACCGGGCCGTATCCGTTGCTAAAATTTGTTGTGCGCACTCGGGCGACCGAAAAAAAGAGAGGGCTTTCCTTCAATCATCGATTCGGTACGATAAAATAATCTAGTTTTCTTGAGATTTTTTACCATCAACAATCTTGCGAATAAAAGTTAATAGGAACTCGAATAGTAGGTATTTTGTTCTAAAGATTCTACATTTTTACCAATATCTTGATCACATCATGAGGAGAAAATTTAAGAAAAACGCCTTGTTCGATCAAAACATAATTTTGAATTACCAAAATACCCAACCAATTTGAAGAATAATATTTTTAACAAAGGAAATGCGCTACTTTATTTGTTTATGTTTTAAGTATAGGTTATTAAAGAATTCAAGTTGACATGATTTTAGTGACATCTTTGACATTTTTTCTAGTTTATTACAATTATTAAAAAATATACCAGTACATATGTAAAATAAAAAATAAAAGTTTTTTTTTTCTTGGGTTGAAATTTTATGTATTTGAACGTCAATCGGTCATTTGTATTTTAAACGTTCATCGAAATCCTTTATTTAAATAATTTTATTTTATTATGTATTTCATCAAATTTTCATAATAAATAAAGCAAAAATGTTTTTTAATTGGTTTCACTAGCTCACAAAGTTGTTTTTAAAATCGTGAAACATTAATTTCTTTTGATTAAAATAAATTTATTTTAAAGCCACTGCTTTTATTTTATAATTTTAAACACAAATAATTAAAATAGCACTTATCCGTATTTGAAAAATCTTTTGATTAAAAAACTAATTATTTAATAATCAATTTGGTTGGGTATATTGGTCTCAAATCAATTAATAAATTTAAAAGAAATTAGGTTTGTATGAAAAAGGCCAACAGACGTTCCCCTTGATAACCTAACAGAATTTCCCGCTAGAGTATTGATGAAAAAGGTAGCTTGCAGTCTGCAGTTACATAAGTCCTGAAAAAGGATGTCAGAAAAAAATATGCCTAGCTTATTGCGTTCCTGTACCCACGCAGGACTAGTGCGCCTGTACTGGATATAAACATTGCGCTGTTATTACACATTATACATGAATAGTGACGAACGCAGCTTATCAAAAGCGAGGCGAGTGACGAGATGGGAAGTGGTCAGAGCAAGAGGAGGAAAGAAACCGACAGGAAAAAACAAAGATGAATGCGACATCAGAAAGTGACTAGTCAAGAATTAAACGATTTACAATATTTACATTCACAATACAGAAATGTATGCTTTTTGGAGTGTCGTGTAGTGTTCTTCTACTTCTTTTTGTGCTCTCTATGGTTGACCGTCAATCTTCATGCACTCTGGAACAACTCGGCGAAATAGCAATCGAACCGGTTACGTAGGTTTTGAAGCCATAATGTGCGGCGTCTTCCATCAATCATCCCCTGAATTATCAGTTGGGTAATCTTGCACTTGTCGCTCTTCACGATGTGATGTAGATATTTAAGATTTCTCCTTATATTTCTCCAAAGAAAATTCTGCAATTTTTAACAATTCAATGGAGAATTTCATCGAATATTAATTAGTTACTCCATCTGTCGAGGGACGAGTGAGTCTTCCTTTTTTTAAAACGCTCGCCACTCAGTCGGTTGATGTCGTAGCGGAGCGCTAGTGATCTAGTTCGAGAGGCGGAACTATAAAATTTTATCCACATTTCAAAAAGACCTACCTTCCATATCGACCATACCAATGGTTGGTTTATTGTCCTGAACTCCATGCCGTACAGAACAATAGAGAAAACAAAAACAAAAATCATCCCGAAGAATGGTTAGTCATTCTGTATGTTACTTTTTTTAACAGAATGCGAACAATCTAGTCAAAGCAAGGACAATTTTCATGCAATATAGCAGAAAAACCATAAAAAAAATTTCAGGGAGAATCGCAGTTTGACAAGAACACCAATATTTGCTTTCATGCCATCATTCTAAGCATAGCTTTTTTATTTAATATATATTAAATTTAATATACCTAATTACATCTAATACAATATAAGCTATGGGTAGTCCCACAAAGCTGTGACAGATCAGCTTGTCTGTAGGTTCTACCATTTAATATTAGCCAAAAGATTACGAGATGTCAGATAGTATTATTTAAGCTAATAAATTTTGAAGCTGTAAAAAATACTTATTATGGCTCATAAATTGGTTTTGTGCTGTTCTTTTAAGTCCCGTACCTACCGGACTATTAAATTTGCAGCGGTGAGGCTTCGGCGCTAATCTATAATAATTAGCCAACTCACCCCTCGAAGGCAGCAGAGGGTGCAGCTGGTTCACAATATGACGCTAAAACTATTCGTAAGCACAAAAAGGCATGAATGACTAAGAAAAGGTTTCTCGCATTTTAATTTGCAAACTTATTCCACTTTATACCATTTTTACATCAATGTTTACGATTTTATCCACTGGAGCGCTTTTTGCCACAATATTAAAATACCTCGGATTGCTTTGCTGCCAGTTTTAGGCAAATTTTCCCTACATTCATTTGTACTGAATTTGAATTATTATGTTAAGGTATGATTTTTTAATGTGGACGGAAAATATTAAAAATGATCACCAAAAATCACGAGCATTCCGAGGAAAAAGTTTTAAATTGGTCTGTCGCTCCAGTGGTTCCGACTTTTACAATAATCGAGGCTTTCAATAAAAGCGAAGCTTATTTTGACACATCTGGAAATTAAGAAGTGCCCTGAATATAAAAAAAAATCTATATTTATGCTCAGCACAAAATTTAAGAATTATTTTTCGAATGAGAATTAAAAGAAGTAAATTTGTCGCCTTAATCAGGTACTAGTATTTATATAGCATCTTTATACAGTAAGTACACCAGTAGATACTGATCTGCCTGATCTGTATAGTGATCTGAGAAGCAATAAAGTGATTCGAAATACATTCCAGTAAACAAATAAAACATTAAATAGCATTTCTGATTTTTTATAAGCACTGAAAATTACGACTGTCGTCATTAAAGCTTCGTAAATCATAATATTATCAATTATTATAAGCAATAATTATCAGCCTTAAACACTCATCCACATTGAAAAAATCTTCCGAGAAAAAATACATGACGCCAACGGGACTTGAACCCGTGCCCTTGTGATTGCCGGTCAGCTGCTCTCCCAATTTGATAAGCAGTAATTGTTTAATGAAACACTAGTATATATTGAATCATTTGGCGGGTATAAGATAAGCCGCCATAGCTCAATTGGGAGAGCAGCTGACCGGCAATCAGAAGGGCACGGGTTCAAGTCCCGTTGGCGTCATGTATTTTTTCTCGGAAGATTTTTTCAATGTGGATGAGTGTTTCAGGCTGATAATTATTGCTTATAATAATTGTTACCCTTTGTGCTATGCATAAAAATCTTGTCTTAAAACGTTAGTTTAACAATTAAAAATAATAATTCATAATATTATCATTTTCGTAAAGCTAACATCTACTTCAGGAGAAGAGGAGAGCACTTTGCCTGCAGAACTAACGCAAGTTGTTATGAAATAAACTCAGTTAATTATACTCTTAGGTTGTAAAATGCAGTGAATAAGTTGTAAGCTTATAACTGTGCTTTTCTGCGCTGGAGTTAAACTCTTAAGAGGAACGGCTGCGCGGCCTTTTCATACAAAACTTTAAATTTGGATTTGAGGCCAAAATAACCAAACTAAAAAAAGGCCTTTTTAATCAAAAAGTACAACAAATATCTAGTACACATATGTGCTATTTTATTTATTTGTTTTCTTTTTATTATTATTATTATGATGTATAACCCATTAAAAAATTCAATTTTGCATGATTTCAGAGACAATAATTGTTGGCATTTTTTGTTATTTATTAAAAAAGTAATCTTGCCTTACCTCTTATAATATTAAAAATAATATTAAAAAATAAAACATCACAAAAAAGCGTTTCTATGGATAGAAATTTAAATTTAAGTGCAAAAAATTTGTGTTCGTGTGTAGGTCGTTTGTAATTTTAAAATACGCTTTTTCAATAATTCATATTTTATATTTCGCCATACATGTATACTAAGAATTAAATAGAGCAGTTTTTTTTAATAGTCATCATAGTCTCACAAATATTTGTTTATTTATTAAGAAAATATATGACATTTAATCAATACATTTATACAGGGAGAGATAACTTAAAACAACCTAATAATAATGCTCGGCGGCTGCCAATTTCGTGGTGACCAATGGAATATGTTATAATTATATAAGTAGTAATAATTGCCAAATTTTCCACGACAATTGTGATAAATTGATTTTTTAATGGCTTATTATTTAATAATTTAAAAGATAAATAAATAGGTTGCACTATCCGTTCTAGATATTTGCAACATCTTTTGATTAAAAATATAATTCTTCAATTTCGTAGGGTATTTCGGTTTCAAATTCAAATTAAAGTTTTGTATAAAAGGGACCGCGCAGCCATTCCCCTATTAACAAATGTTACCACAAGTCCGTGAGAATTGAAAATACTTGGGAATTCGCATAGAGCTTCATACAAGAATCCTAGCAGAATCCAACACCGGATTTACATTCTTAACGTGAAAACATAATAAATTCAAGCAGTTAACTACACAAGAAAAGCAGAAATCGCAGAGACAGTTTGCCCTGTGGACAGGGCCGGATTAAGCATGTCGGGGCCCGTAGGCAGTGCACGTCTCGGGGCCCCTACCTACACTTTTTTCAAACTATCAAAAATATTTTTCTACCACAACGTATTTTTATTCATTATTTTTATTTTATTTTTATTTTTTTTTATTAATTTTTTTTTTATATGAATACCGCACAAGAGTCTCAACTGCTCCCGTCTGGAGCCAGTGAGACAATGTCATCCCCAATTGGGGTATGTTTTGGCTGAAGGTAGTGGGGATGGGAAGGAGATAGGGAGGAGGAAGGTGAGGAAGTACCTGGCTATTCAAATCTGATCACCAAACATGGCTAAAGCCATTTCAAGCAACGTTTCAATTTTGAATGGTGGTCTTACACCAGGACGATATTGAGAGTATCTCCCACTCTGGAACGTGTTGCAAATATACTATATGTATATTATTTTAAACGAGTAAATTGTGAATAAAACAATTTAATCAAATAAAATGTATTTTCCACGCCGGGATTCGATCCCGTGACCTTCGAAATGCGAGTCAAGAGTCTTACCGCTGGACTAAGCCGGCCGGCTACGAAGTAATGCCATCATCCCATCCAATAAAAAAAATTGAAACGAATGCAATACAATACAATAATTCTTTATTAGACATAAAAAGGCACAGATATACACGGTGTCCGGAAACTCGTAGTACAAGCGGGAAATTGGTCAATCTACATCACAATTGGAGTCGATTCGTGATATATTTTTTTGATTTGAGCTTTCGTTTTCGAGTAAATCGGGTCCGAAGTTGGAATTTTTTTGGTCATATTTGGAAAAATCGAACACTTGCAGTAAATATCAGAAAAAAATTTTTTTTGGGTTCTCTGTGTGATGTAGATTCACTAGTTTCCCGCTTGTACTACAAGCTTCTGGACACGTTGTAGAAACAAAAATATATTTAAAAAAAAACGGTACTATGAGCGGTCTTATCACTCTTGTGATCTCTTCCAGACCACCTTTGTATGGAGATAAGCTTGTATAACATTTATATTTTAAACACATAATTAGAAATAAAAAGTAAAAAAAAAAACTGAAACAAAATAAATACCAATAAAAGCCACACTCGGCACCTACCTGATACTAAGTAATGCTGCTTAACGAATAAAAGTATAAATACCAATAAAAGCCACACTCGGCACCTACCTGATACTAAGTAATGCTGCTTAACGAATAAAAGTAAAGTAAAGTAAAATACAACAATGTTTTTAGATTTTCACGGACAAAAGTTTTTTGTTATTAGTTTTTGGGATGTTATGCCGTGTTGCGCTACCTCCTTCTTTGGTTACACGGCGTAACACCCAAAAAACGAATAACAAAAATACAATGATGTTTAAATATTAACTCTTCTAACTTTTTTAGATACAAAATCGTTTAAAACATCTTGAAAGTTGACCTTTTCCAAAATATCATTTTCAATCGACATTATCGCCAATGAATTTAACTTACTACTTAGGTAGGTACTATTAGGCGGACGGAGAGAAAATGAAAACGGCACGAGATGAAACAGTAACAATTTTCATAATATCTTCACAAGAAAAACTTAACAAAAAAAACTTCACACTCGTCAAATTCTATAATATTAAATGAAATAAATACTTATGTTAAATAAAATCTGGTAATCAAACTTACGTGGTATCGTAATGTAACTTCAGTTTATTACACTCGTCGTCTCGCCGATTTTCTCGAAGCACTTGCAAACAATAAAAATATAACACTTCTTAACAAAATTCGAAAGTTTTGAAACATCGAACAGAGTAAAACTGTTTAAATTAAATCACTGTCGCAAAACTCCCAAATCGTAATTTAAGACAAAACGATATGAAGTTTGTTTACGACACAATTCAAATTCTATAATATTAAATGAAATAAGTATGTTAAATAAAATCTGGTAATTAAACATACGTGGTATCGTAATGTAACTTCAGTTTATTACACTCGTCGTGTCGCCGATTTTTAGAAAATGAAATGAAGTTTGTTTATGACACATGACACAACACACAACATACGTATCGAACGAATCTGAGTCAATCGGGGACTCCCCCCAAATCCGGGGTCCCCAATGCTCTTTGTCATGCCAAACAATACTGTCAACCTTATGAAAGTGGGCATAAAATAAATAAATACATGTAGCAGTAGGTGTGCATTTATAATGCATTCAGATTTGGAATAAATATCTAGAATTGACGATATCTAGATTTTCCCTGAGATCTCTGTCTGAAGAATTAATTACTCTATAATATTTTAACCAGTGTTTTCGTACCTCGCTAGATCTTTTCTAAGCCGATCAAAACTCCGGCGCGGCATCCCGTTGCTTACTGATAGAGAGTCAAACCATTGAAGCAAGTCATTTTTTCTCGGGGCGCGGGGCCCCCAGCCGATGCGGGGCCCCTAGGCAGTTGCCTACTCTGCCTTAGGGATAATCCGGTACTGCCTGTGGATGGAATGCAATGGACTTGCGAATATTATATTTCTGCGCTACAGCAATAGAATTGTTGGAAGTTTTCAAAACAGACATTAGTATTGTAAAATCTCAGGTGTTAGAGGTAATAAACCTCGAAATAATTAATTTACCAACAGGTAGTAAATAAGTAGTATAATTTTAGAATCAATAATAATTATATATTATGTAAATTAAAGTTTCCATAAGCATTTGAATCTATAATGTTGTTAGTCGAAGCAATAAAGTAATTCGTATGATGGTGTATTCAACTGCGGCTAAAAGTTTATTACAAAAAAAATGAATAATTATATATGAAGTATGAAGCATAAAATAATTATTTGGCGACAAAAGTGGAACACACAGTTGCAGTTTGGGAGGCGGGTTTTTAGAGAACCATTTTTTGGATAACCAACAACCCTGCCTTAAGTCACCCCGAGTGGTTCGCTGCGTGTGATGATTTAGCAGGGGGAGCCCGGTTTCAAGGGGTGAGGTTTGTCTAGGTCTTGGCGGCGAATGCGTTTGCCCATTTACCGCGTATCGGGAGAGACTGGTTGAGGGAGGATTAACATAGATTTCTCCAGCCGGACTCAATCTATCCATCGGCTTGCTTGCACCGCAGTGGGAGGGATAGATTCATATGTCCGTCACTCATGGACGACGCATTGACCCCCCAGATTTCTACCCACCTCTTATACCCTTTCCTTCCCAGAATTTCCTCTCCTTCATTTCCCTAAAAAGACCGTCCACATAGCACCTCCAAAGATGACAGGCCCAGAGGGAAATTGTTTTCCTCAGGCCTTCCTGTGTGGGGCTAATGTAAAACAAAATACTCCGTTGCATGCGCATTTTTTGAAGTGGGGAAAAGGTTACAAAGGAACCATCAGTGGTCGGTATATCTACCTTCAAATAGGTTTTCGTTTACTATTGAAAATAGCTATGAAAAGACAGAAAATATTAAAAAAATATATAAAATACAGAAAATAGCTGTGAATAGACGGAAATTGCCAACCAACATTTACCCTATTTTATAATTGGTGTTAATAGTTTCACTTATTCCATCAACATTTGTGTCACATTAAAAAAAATATGTCACATTCCCAAGAAAATTCCTTGCAATACTCTGAAGACTCGCGTGCGCTTGATGATAACGAGACGACAAAGGGAATGAAGTTTATTGACTTAATAATCCAATGTTTTTATCCAAATCCAAATCCAATACAAATCAAGAATAAAAATATGGCTTAAAGAGGTCAATGAGAAAACCCTAGCGAAGACGCTAAAAACGACATAGAAGACAAATGAACTATATTTAAATAACTTTAGTCCGCCTCGGCACAGGACCCCCTAGTGAGGAGGACTAAGAAATACAATATTTTACACTTAATTTCACATTACTTTTTGTATGTAATTTTTTTTTATATAGTCGCTATAATAAAAAAAATAATAAAAAATTATATAATATCCATCAATTTAATTATTTTTTTAGTATAATATTAAAGCCAGGTATGTTATGATAAATGTGTCAAAAGTCATAATTCTAGTATTTAATTATACTACGGATAAAAAAACTTATTCACAAGTGCCGACTCACGGTGGGATCATATGTATAATAACATATTAATTAATTATTGAGATTACGCAAAAATGATTAAAAAACAAGTATTATCAATAAAAAATACACGTAACTCTTGCGTGCATAGTTATGTAAGTAAACATATTTATAAAAATAACATTATGTTGCCTAATAATGTTAAAAAAAAAATATTTTACATTCATTAGTTGCACCTGTGAAAAAAAAATGGTTAAATGAAATATTAAAATGTTTGGACTGTATCTTATAATTTAAAGCAAATGTAAAAAAAGTAGCTCGTATCTTTTGATTACAAAAACATTTTTACAGTTTGGTTGGTTATTTTGATCTAAAATCCAAAATTAAGATTTGTATGAAACGGACCGAAACGGACTGTGCGAACGTTTCTATTTATTATTCACTCAAAAAATGGAAAAAGAATAATAAAAAAACAAAATGGTCGAGTTTTTTGGGTTGTCTATGTGATATTGTCACCAGTTTCCGCTTGTACTACGAGTTTTCGGACACCATGTACACGATATAATCAATAAAATCATTGTTTTTACAGTATTTAACACACCAATATTTTTATACACGGATTTTCATGCATCTCCAAAGAACGACATTTTTCCTAGTAATACTAACTTTGCGGCTATGATAAATATACTTTTAATATTTCGTAATAGACTTTTTTAATATTTGTCCTTATAACGAGACCTAAGCCGCTACTTACATCTTATTATGAATATAAATTTAAATTATATAAGCTAATAATAAATGACGATTAGATTCTTGTGATCTCAAAGAAAATAGTTACTAATAAGTATTAGTAGATAAAATAGATTGCGTAACGTCGTCGATATCGGGTTCGGATGAATTTTCCTAAATATTACCAATTTATCCGGAATCACTTCCGGAAAATTAATGTTGAGGAAAATGGTACTCAAAATAATACGATCAGACATGATTCAACTTAATAATATGACAGTGTCAATGTTGATTCATTTATCACAACTGTAACAAATTTAAAATGAGTTACGACCAAAATAGATTAGCACTATTTCTTGATATGACTAAAAAGATAAACAGACATTATATATGATATTACAAAAAGGGAAATATTGTAATGAAATCATTAAATGCCAAGTTTAAACAACTCGTTGCCTTAGTTTTTAATTACACAAACGACCATTTTAGTTTTTGTTCAATCTTCACTTTAAAATTAAAAATAATGCAAAAAAATGTCAATCACTTAACTAAGAATTATTTAAACTAATGACACCTTATTTACCGAAATAGCTTTATCTTAAACACCTGTCATAAAATCATCATATTATTTCATTATAATGAAAGAAAACCTCTTTCTCCTCCTGCAAAATTTTCTAATGGTCATTTAGACAATTAAGAACTAATGGAACTAGCAAAAAGTCTGTCTTACACTTATATTCATAACATTATATAATTTTATATACTGATATAAAATGTCAACAAATTATTTTATTTTATAAAATTTTGCTAGTTCCCATCTAACTTTAATTACTAATCGAGCTTAGTGAAGTTCTGTTTTGATTCGACCACTTTGCATTTCGTCTCTCTGTAAAATTGTTTGTGTGTTCCGTGTACGGTCAATTCTTTCAGGGTGGTAGCCGTGTTTTATGGTATCTTTTGATTCCGCTAGAGTGCTTGAGCTTAGCGACTGTTGCGAGCTGTCAAGCCGGAATAATCAATATTAAGCGAAGTCCACTATTCCAAGAACTATTAGTTATATGTAGGTATAAATTTATTGCGTATATTGTAGTTCTGTTCTATTAGTAGGGCTAGTTTTATGCTTGCTGGCAGATATTTCAATCCGTAAAACGCGATTTTTAGAGAGCTATTTCAAAAAATGTCTCTATCTACATAACCATCAAATTGTGGTGTCTTATCGAATAATTTATTCTTATGGTGGCCTTTCCTATGGGGGGTTAACTATCGCCTGCGAATCTAAAACCTGCAGGCTGCAGCCCGAAACAACTTTGGACACATTGTACGATATTTTAACAGTAATAAAAGATTAGGCACCTACTTAAATAAGGCTAAATCTTTTAAATCGTTAATAATTCAATTACCTTATCATCTACTATAAATTTTATTATTAATTCACTTCCAAACAACACAACAAATTTTATTATCTACGAAAAAATATTTCCGAGGTGGAAGTTACAGAATAGAATGTAGCCATCAATGTAATATTACAATATAATTAATCCAATAATTAGCATAATCAAATAACAGCAATACATATATAAGTACTCGGGTAGATAAGATAATTATATTTTTGAATGTAGCTATTACTTTGTGGTTATCCATTATAGAAAAATGAAACAATACAACTTTGTATAAACCACTTATATAATGTGCAAATCCGACCGGTTTCGGAACAAACGTTCCTTCGTCAGGGAAAGCTTATACTAATTTGACAGTTTCGAACAATTTTCGTTATTTGTTTTTGTGGTGTTATGCCGTGTTGCGCTACCTCCTTCTTTAGCCAACGTTTCGGACATCGTTGCAGTGTCCATCATCAGGGCAGATCCGGCATCTACCGGATCTGCCGGATCTGCCCTGATGATGGACACTGCAACGATGTCCGAAACGTTGGCTAAAGAAGGAGGTAGCGCAACACGGCATAACACCACAAAAACAAATAACGAAAATTGTTCGAAACTGTCAAATTAGTATAAGCTTTCCCTGACGAAGGAACGTTTGTTCCGAAACCGGTCGGATTTGCACATTATATATGTGGTTAATACAAAGTTGTACTGTTTCATTTTTCTAAGATAATTATATTTAAAAAGATCTTAATTGCTCAAATACAACATTTCCCACAGCGATGACACTCGTAGGTAAAAAAACTCAGTTTGCCTTGTGCAAATAGAGGTAGGGGTAATAATTGTCTATGATTATGCTATTAGTCATAAGTAGGTACCTTCATACCTATGTTTAATCAGAAATAGTATCAGCATTAATGTTATGATAATCTGCCAACTACAAGTTCTTAAAATATCTAGGCAGTTCATGAATATCCAAAGCGGAAATTAGCAATGCTTTAAAGAATATAAATCCAAAAATTAGTTAAATATATCATTTTTTTCTTTCGATCTGCGTCGTCAAAATATTTTTAGGAAAAAAAATAAGGATTTTTTTTACAAAATTAAAAATAAATTAAATACCATTATTGTATAAATTCACAAAAAATATCAAGCATTCTGACAGAGCTATTCAATGTTATTTTGTGTTAAAAAAAAAAATTTCACTAAATGAAGACAATATTAGCGAAACTCAATCCAAAATCTGGAAATAGAAAAATCAGAAAAACATATTTGCACCTCTGGGACTCGAACCGGGGACCTTTCGCTTTCCGGGCAAATAATGCGCTGACCACTGCGCCAAGGTGTCATTATCCGATTCGGTCATTTTTAACTGTATCGTACTTCGACTAAGAACCACCCACATTATCTTAACGCATATTTTATTGGCTGATATCTTTATGTACAATTGCAAAATTGAAACCGTAAATGTAATATAAATTAATTAATACATTATTTTTAATAATTATTCATCCTAGACTTGCAGAAAAGTCAATAGATGTCGCGTATTAAATAAAATTGATAAAGATTTATCCAGACACTATCTAGATAGCATTTAGTTCGGTTTTGAATCTTGCAATAATGTGGGTGGTTCTTAGTTGAGGTATGATACAGTTAAAAATGACCGAATTGAATATCGATACCGAAAGCGAAAGGTCCTGGGTTCGAGTCCCAGAGGTTATTCAGATCCAGACACTATATCTAGATATCATTTAGTTCGGGTTGAATCTTGCAATCATATATAAAGATAGCAGCCACTTAATAAGTGCGTTAAGAAAATGAAGATAATGTTGGTAGTTCTTAGTATGATACAGCTAAAATATCAACAACTTGGCTAAGTTGGTAGAGCACTTACCAGTAAGCAAAGGGTCCTGGGTTCGAGTCCCAGAGGTGCCAATATCTTTTTCTGATTTTTCTGTTACCAGATTTTCGATTGAGTTTCGCTAATATTGGCTTCATTTAATTAAATATTACAATTTAAGCTAAAAATCATTAAGAAATAATAATTACAGGTCAACAAGAGATATGATTTTTTGAAAGAAAAAAAACTTTCTTATCGCTCTTCCAAAAATTTTGTCTTTTCGGCGTTTCAAATTTCGGTGATCCATATTATATATTTTATAATTAAACGTAATTGAAAATGATCATTAGATTGTATGAAATAGTTTTGCAACCCATAAAATTACTTCAAATCGGACTGCAAAATATTATTCAACGTGCCTATCTGTGGTTTATTTCCAAGCTTTAGGAATTTATGAATCGGGACTGAAATAAATATTTATTTCAAATTAATAAAATACTTAGTTTTACCACTTTTATTGTTTACAAAAACCAACATGTTTCGTGAGCAACGCTCACTTCTTAAGGGTTTTTATCAATAAATCTTTATAAAATAAGTTACTAATCATCAAGCATGAATTAAACGCCTGTGAAATTACACACAAAACACATTCCTATAAAATAAAATAAAAATGGATAGTAATGAAAAAGAAATTCACCACGGGGGCGGGGTGGTAAACTCATACAAATCAGTTAAGTATTTATGAACATTTCGTTTCTCGCTAGTACGGAGTCTTTAAATGTATCGAAAAGTTTCCCAAATCTATTAACAAAATTAAGCAAAAAATCAGTAGGTTTTGGACAGTTTGGAGCGGGGTGAGGGGTTGGTAGGTTATTCGTTATTTGGTCATTAATTCGTCCTTATTCTTGTGACATTTGGAACTAAATTTGATTTTCTTTTTATATAAGTTTGATTTTGAAGAAAAAACAACGTTTAAATAGTCAGCGAAGATCAAAATTTAATTTACATTTCTTTCTCAAAATAATGTCAGAAATAACTGGTTAAAAGTAAGTCAAATATATTCCTTAACATCCTGTATAATGAAATTATTCATTTTTACTCCAAAAATATAATTAGGCATCTCTTTATATTAACGAAGGATTTACAAAAGCATCTTTAAAGTCGATGAAAAACACCTAAATTTAAAATGATAATATTCCAAATTCTTACACATAGGATAAAAAAATTTGTCAGATATTTTATTAAGTTTTAATAGATACTTTTTGGATTTATTTTAATAAAATTCCATTTCATGACATGGAAGTGTGGGAAAACTAAAAAAAACCCCGTAAAATGTGATTTTATTAGTACTTAAACAACATTTACGGCAAAGTGTTTAAATAGTGTCTTGACAATATTATATTTACTTACCTCTACCTATGTAATGTGATTACGCGATCTTTACGCCTGTTTGAAGTAAAGGTAAATTCTCAGTAAAAATAGGAAAATGTGTTTACACAACAATAAAAGTATAAGATTTTTGAAGGTAATTTAAGTTCATAATTTTAATACTCACGTCCAGGAAACCTGCCAAAATGATGCTCATTGCTGGATGGTTCTTTGAAATAGTAAACTCAACACAATACACAATTCTTCTTACTCTAAGGGCTTAGGTACACCATACACCGCGTACCGGATTAGTAGGATTTTATTGCACTAGGTACTATTAGTAATACAGACAAAAAAACTACACGAAAGTATTTTACTATATTTCTTACCATTAGGGTGAATTTCACGTGTTCCCTGTCCATTTGACTAAACCACTAACAAATTAAATAATACGTTCGAACAATCCAACGTCTCCACAGGTAATAACTAGTAACCAAAATTGGATTTAAAAATGGACAAAAGATAAGGCAGGTGAATAATCGCAGATATATTTAAATCTTTTGTTCGAGCATGCTTACCCGCAAACATTCAGATAAGACAATAATCTTATCTATTCCCCATTTAAAAGTATTCCGTTTTATCTATGGTATTATTTTTCAAACTGTTCTACTCTGCGAAAACTTCCGCTCGAGTAACTTGTGCACAAATATTTTTACGATTTTTGAAATTGTCGCGGGATTATTCGTTCACGCGGGAAACTTTCTGTTTTCGGCTTGCCCGGGTACTGTCGCTAGTGCGGTGCGCGCCGACCAATCGACAGTCGACAACTGAAAACTGAAAATGAATCTACAATCGACATGGGTGCTCTGCTCGGGTCGGGGAGTCGGGACTAAAAGTACCTACTTAACTTATAAATAATGTACCACTTGCTAGCTTATTCTACTGCAAGGGGACAGCCACAAAGTATCCTTACACTATTATATAATATTTCAACAACTATAACTAAAATATTCCCTTACAGGTTATATAAAATAAAACTCTAAACAAACAAAAGTAGGTATGTTTTTATTCTTCATCATAAAACCCTCCTCGTAACCGCTAGAGCAATTTGTCAGCAGGTTAATTTAACAATAGTTAAATGAGTTGGGAATCAAAGCTGCGGGTTTAATTCCCGCCGGAATGCAAAGAGAAATATATAAGTATAATATAATACATAAACTGGTTCAGCCAAAAGATAGTACATAATTCAATATTCTAGTTAAGTAAGTGAAAATGTTATTTTCTTTTTTACTGGAATAAAAACTTATGAAAAAAAATATATAAAGATGGCCGTGTTGGCAGTTTCAGCTGAATAGTTTGGTACTTCAAATCCGTATTTTGCTACGTCCCTTCCACCCATCCGCAATAATTTGAGTGAAAAATTGGTTCGTTATGTGAATCAAATTTGAAAAAATGACGATTCATCTTATTCTGGGTTTGGTAGGTACCTACTCGCAGAAAGTTACAAATTGTACGTCTTCTCGACAACCCTAGTTCCTAGGAGGTACGAAATATAAATGTAATCAAAACAACAACAAACCAATGACTTGATCAACGCCGACTTTGACAGATGCTTGATTCCCGCCAATATTCTGTTATCGTCACTCGACGTCTTCGCGGGTCATCGATTATTGTCATAAGTCCTTTGAACTTGGGCCTCTTTTGAGTGCGTTTAATTATTTAATTAGTTTTACAATCAAGGACTTCAAACTTTGCATTGACGCATTGTTCCGACCGAGAAAACAGGGTTGCATGTTATTTAAAAAATAGGGAACCATTCGAGAAATAGTCAGAATAAAAGTTTATTTAATTTTATTTTACAGTTTTGAGTATGAGACTTAGAGGAACGCGGTCGCCGAGAAATTTGAATAATAGGTATTTTACCAAACTGTTGCTATCACTCTTATTCCCCTGAACACTGGGCGAAAGGGACAACTCCATCTCATGCTGATAATACCTAAATAAAATCATCAAAATCGAGGTTTTGTTCTTCTCATTTTTTCTCATCCAAAACTGGATCGAATATTGACATTTTTTTTTACTAACTGTATTAGAAAAAAATATTCTCTAGTCTATATACTGAACGTCTGTTGATAGCGTTCAAATCAGGCAATTTTAACGATTTTTTTTAGGTAACTCCTATAAGAAGTAACTTATCACAAAAGGTATAACGTACCGACACACTACTTGTCGATATATACATTATATTAAAAACATATTTGCAACAGTGTAAAAATCAAGAGAGTAAATTTGGGAATTCTTTTGTATAGACTAAATAAACACCGAATACGAATTTTCGAGAAGCAGAGTATAACTTAGTTAAGTGAAGGTTAATCTTCCACTGTTTTGGTTATTTCTTCCTTCAAATAATGAGAGAGCCTTTGAAATCCTCACCCACCACTCATCATTATTTAATTCCCTCGGATCCTTCTCGAAAACGGGAAGGCCCATCAAATTCCACTTTCAAGACAAATAATTAAAAGCATTAGAATAATAATAAAAAACGTATTTCTTTTAACATCAAGATATTGATTCATTATTATCAACCACATTCATCCCTTTCCTTTCCTTGTCTTTATCTACGTCTTCCTACTACATATTATGCAGATATTAATAAATTTATTATTTGTACTTATTAATATTTGAAGATAGCTGTATTAATTACATTCATGTGTACTACAGGTATCACCACGGGCGTAGCCAGATTTTGATTTAGGGTGAGGAAAAAAATAAAAATCTAGTAGATACCGAAAAAAGTACGATTATACAACATATTTATGTTTTAGGCTCTATGAATAGCAAGGATATGAATGGAAGAAGGAAAACCCATTCTATGAAGTCCTGTAAGTTTGAAAACACGACTCGATCGACAATCCCAGATGTCGTGCATCGGCCAGCCAGGGTGGCGAAAACGCCCCGCTTTGTCCCACCGTGCCAACGCTCATGCTACAGATACCACACGGAAAACGTTACATTCTTATTTTTGCTGCAATCAAAACTTTGAGTAGATTCCTGGAAGAAATTGCGACCTGGCAACAAACAAACCGACGCCGACGCACGGTCCCGAAGAAGAATGTCGGACGTGTGATTTTGTAGTAGAGTTTTTTAAAGTTTCATTTCAGAAATTTTACTGTTTTTGAGATCAATATAATACATTTTTTAAACATTTTTCATGTTTGAAATTAAAATATGTACTTATTCCAATTTATTATCAAAGTATATTTCAAATATAAAAGTTAATCTAAAAGTTAATATATACAGTTTCTAAAAGGGTACGACACATTCAAAAAGAAGAGAAATAACTAGCACATTTAAAATACCTTGGAAGTATTTTGAAATTGTTGAGAAATTTCTGGCTTATTCAACAAATAATATTCTACCCATTTCCGCTGTATGAACAATGCGCATCACTTTTTATGGCTGTTGAATACCAATTTAGTCAATTATACTTTATTAGTAACTACACTTTACATAAACGGTTTTTTTTACAAGCAAACCAATTATTTATGTTTGAAATTTACGGTTCCATAATAACTCAGAATTCAGAATTATGCAATCTCAATAACCCTTTGAAAAGTCATTTTAACCTAAACTAACGTAACATATTTAACCATTTTTTATAAATCACTTTTAATGACTTTTCAAGGAGGTCAGAAGTTGCATGATTCTGAGTTGTCCGGTCACCGAAATTTACACCACAAAAGGCTGTAAGGCTGGGGTTAGTTAGACTCGTAATTAAAATTTACGGATTACATAAGATTTTGACAAGTCACTCACAGGAGCGTTTACATATGCATCCGACTTGTGGTAATTAATGATCACGGAAGTTGTTCGGAAGTTCGACCTGTGTAAATGCTCATGCGACCGTTTACATCTGTAAATTTATTTGCGGTAAGATGGCTTCCTGTCAAAAACGACCTGCTACTGTCAAATTTACGCGATTTTGTCAAAAAGACGAAAAGGCCCCAATAAAGTGTTGAAATAGATTAGGCTTCAAGGCTAGGCACGGGTTCAAGTCCCGTTGGCGGCATGTAACTTTTATCGGAAGATTTTTTCAATGTAGATGAGTGTTTCAGGCTGATAATTATTGCTTATAATAATTGTTACTCTTTGTTCTATGTATAAAAATATTGTTTTAAACGTTAGTTTATCAATTCAAAATAATAAAAACAATTTTACATTTGAAAAACGAATCTTTACTGAACCATAGTCGTAAAGGCTTGAAGAATAAATTTACGGACCACCGTAAAACGGTCGATTTAAAACTTGTATGTCGATGAATTCATGCACATATTTAAGGGAATCTGAAATTAAAGGGTGCGAAAATATTAAAAGATCAAATTTATTACTACGCCATCATACGGGTATATTATCAAGGTGGACCGGACAACTGAAATCAACTCAACACCTCCTTTGAAAAGTCATTAAAAGTGAGGAAAAAAAATTATAAAAAATTGGTTGGATAGGTAATGTTAGGTTAAGTTATAATCTATTTTTCAATATTTTGTTTCATAGCTTTAATGACTTTGCGAAGAGTAGTTGAGTTGACTTGATTCTGAGTTGGCTTGGTACCATTATCAATAGGAGGATAGGGCTAAAGTATTATTTTAATCCTTTTTAGTTAAGTAATAAATGCAGACGTTTAAAATGATCACCAATGGTTACGAGAGTTTAATTAATACAAATATTAAACAATTAATACTTATTAGTACATACTTTCAAGCGGTTACAAATTTATATTTCATTCAGAAGTAAAAATTTAGGGCGTTAAGGCCACAGGAGGCTGAGCTTTTTCATTTACCACGCGTTGAGATAAATAATATTATATAGGGTGGCCCATAAACAATTGTACTTTTGTAATCGTGCTAGCGGGGATTCCGAACGGGGGAGGAGAGCGGGGTCACTTATGCGTGGCTTATTGGAAATTTGGTAACTATGGATCGCTTTACGGGAGAGCAAGTGTTTTCTGGGTAAAACATTTTTGCAAAAACTATGATTTTGTTCTTTTCTGTTCAACAATGATTCTATTCTGTTTTATAAAACAATATTGCACGTCGCCTATTTCATTTGCAACACCAATTACAGAGTATTAATCAGTGCCCAAGTGTTAATTTAATTAAATCATGGTTTAAAACTTTATAAGAAACCGTCAGGAAAACAAACAGGGCGGCCATGGAGCGATAGAAATTGGTTAAATAATTTTTCCCTAACCAACTGATCTCGCGCAGAGGAGATATTCCATATATCTTACAAGTCGAGCCTATTTAAATAAACCAGCGACTATACACAGTGGCGTAGCTAGCATGGCTGGCATCCGGGGTGGATAACGTGATGTCACCCCCCCCCCCTCATTTTCGACTTCATAGAAAATTGGTCCGTGGGGGAGGCTAATTTCGCCTATAAAAAGACCGTCGTCAGGTACAAAATTATTGGGGCACTCCACAGGGAGCCATCATAGAGCTACGAAAATATAAATAACAGACCGTGTTCAATATTTTCGTGACAATATCCTTCGTAATTTTTTTCCACGGTTGGATGTCACCCTCCGTCGGGTATAGTGTCACCCCCCCCCCCCCCCGCCCTCTCTACGCCACTGACTATACACCAATTAAAGGAGAGCATTCATCAAGAAATGGTGAACACACCGAGATTTGTGTCGAAAAGCTAAGGGCCTGATTTGAGGAATGCCAGCGTCGAGATGGCGGCCATTTTGACGAAATTATTTTCACGAAATGATTTTCCACCACATTTTTGTTCTTATCAATAATCATTTACTTAAAAACAATCTGTATTTTTTTCCTTTTTTATTTAAAAATTGCAAATGTTTATGGCCCACCTTTATGTGACTAACCTTTCAACTTTCTACACTCACATAACCAATTTAAGCATCGGGTACTATTTATACTCCTACACGAGTCTCTGTCTGTATATATATATATATATATATATAAAACAAGTTAAATTCAATAAAAAATCAATCTATTTAGCGTTATAGCTCAACTTTTTGCCAATAGGTATATAATAAGGAACTCCAGTGAAAAATATTCTGGCTTTAAAAAAATATGTTCATATAGAATATAGACCAATAAACGCTGATTCTGAATCTATAATCCTTCAACGGAAGCAATCTTCCGAACAGGCCCTCCATTGATATGCTTGGTGTAACTCTAAGTGACCAGCTCAGGTATGGGGGCCCCATCGAAGCCAGAGTAAAGTTAGCCTCACAAAAACTGGGCGTACTGTACAGGGCCCGCAGATACTTTAATAGTACACAACTGCTCACCCTGTACAAATCACAAGTGCGCCCCACGGTTGAATTTGGCAGCCACCTCTGGTCTGGAACTCCAAAACACCTGAAAAATACCCTCGACTCTGTGCAGAAACGGGCGGTCCGTTTAATAGATTTTCCCATGTTAACAGACGGATTGCAATCTTTAGAGCACAGGCGTCGGGTGGGAATGCTATCCTTGTTCTACCGGTATTACAATGGAAGATGCTCCGAGGAACTAGCATCATTGAACCCTTCGGCATCGGTGCATAGTCGGGAAACACGCCAAACGCGTGCCCAATATTTGTACACGGTTGACATTTGTCACATGAGAACGGGTGGTTTCTTCGGCTCGTTCTTGTGTTCAACAGCTCGGCTGTGGAATGATTTGCTGGCCTCTATGTTTCCTCCTTCCTATAACATAGGTCTCTTCAAGACCAATGTTCATTCCTTCCTCTCCTCAAAAAGACCCCTTCACACAGCATCCCAGATGACATAGGCCCTGAGGGAAATTATTTTCCTCAGGGCCTCCTGTGTGGAGTTAATGTAAAATATATATATAAGTTTTATTCAATAATATTAAACGCAGAGTTTTTAAAAAAAATATTAAAGAGTCCGTTTTTAATCGGGTCGTAAAAACACGCCGTCAAGGTGACATCACTGTTCAACGTGTCGTGACATCACCATAAAGTCATTGTATGGGAATGTATGATATGACACAAGTCATCGTATTAATTTATTCGTTTATTTACATACTGTTTATAGAGATTTAGTTGTTGTGTTTATTGATACATTATTAAGGCCTAAATAATGTTTCAAAAATAAAGGTATTTCTTATTAGTTTATCTCTATTATTGAAAATATTCAAAAACTACTGCACAAAAAAAATAGTAATGCTATTTCTAGGGAGAATACTTCGAACAACGGAATTCAAAATGGCGGCAGTAGATCAGCTGATTGCCCGATTCTACACTAATTTTTCAGGAGTGATGACGTCACACGATTTACCATACATACGGTGGTTTTCGGGTGGTCTTGAAAAATTAAAACTTTGACAATTATTTTAACTAAAAACTAACTCTAAAAATAAAAATAAAAATGCAGTTATTTAAGTTAGAAGGTCATTATTCATTAAAAAAAATTAAAAATTGGACTGGAGTTCTCTATTTCAGAATAAGGAAAGGAAGATGTGGAATAATAGGTACTATAGCTTGAGGGCTTATGGAAGCTATGTATATCGTCTTAAGGTCTCTGCCCACTACACTGTTCCATACCACGACCGTAACCGTAGCGGCGCATGCAAAAAAATATTCTTTGTATCGATCAGTATGAAACGCTGCCCACTAGCCCGTCCCGTCACCGACCAACACCGTCGCATACCATGACCGGACTGACGGCGAATTCTGGATGACAATATTTTGCAGGTGCCGGTCCGCTTTATGCATGGCACGCGACGGTGTTGGTTTCTAACCCCGTTCTAATCGCGTTGCCACTCCCCGTCAGTTCGTGATTTGTGTTCAGTTCTATGAGACGTGCGTCAGCGGGTAGACCTGTTGAACGGGGATGGTACAGACACTGACCCCGGTGTACACGGGTATCATACGGTCACTAAACCCGTTACGTACGGGTATCATGCGGTGTTAGCACGTTCTAGTGGGCATAGTAGGGCGTAGCGTGTTTATTTCGGGCTGATACGTTCATAGTACGGTCATGGTATGGAACGGTGTAGTGGGCAGACTCCTTTTCACAGGTAGTAGATATTACAGCAAGCCTAGTCACAATTGTGGGAAAGGAACGAAGCGACCGCCATTAGAATCAAAAATAATTATTAAAAAAGACCGGTACCTAATAGGAAAAATCGTTAAATTTGCAATCTCTATTACATATTCCCATACTTTTCGTAACGTATAAATGTCAATTACATCCCAGCAGTTACTCATTTCCGTGGGTTATGATATGACTCGCCATCTATACATAGATATTACCGAAAGAGTGGGAGAAAATATCGATTAGGTCGATTTATTTAGATTAGACAGTAGTTCAGTCGGTGTTTTACCTGATTTCTGGAAATGACGCAACTGAATAAGCAGGAAATATCTATCAGACTGAAAGTGATTACCTGTCATAATGATAAATATACAATCCGTCGCTCAGTTGGCATTATTCAGCTTTCCAAGACAAGACCCTTCTTACCGTGGTTTAAAGCCAATTAATCCACTTAGTTTTCAACACTTATCCCATATTTTTTTTTAATTCTATAAAAAATAAAAATAAAAAACCCAAATTTGCGAAGGTGGATTTTTATTTTTGGTTTTTGGTATTGTCATCGCGAGAGAAACTGCTATAATTTAATATATTATAATAAAACGAATATAAAACTTTATTCCACTTAATTTTATTGGACCGTAACCGGTTTCAGCTCGTCAAAGCCATCTTCAGACTGGTACAAATATTTCCTAGTCTACGGTTTATATGCACAACATATTGGGGAGGGGGAGGGGGGTGGTCTACAAGGATTTTAATCAATTACAGTAATTATATTTGTTGCTAAGTCATTTTAGACTATCGAATTTCTAAATATTTTGGTTATTCCAGTAAGCTAATTACATTAGGTTTGCAGCTCACTTCAATGATGATTAGGGAAAAACCTTACAAGTAATATGAGTTACTAATGACCTAATTTTATTGTCAAATCGTTATTATATTTATGAAGTTTGGTATTTTTTATTGCTTTTTGAAGGGATACGTGTTAACATTGGAGTTGAAATGGTCTAAACTAATTACATATTTTAATATCGAAAATTATTATGAAAATTAGACTGGATACAAAAGCGGGGACTTAGCAAATGAATCTAATTGCTTTATCTTTAAAAAGTTACTTTATGAAGGGGTACATGTTTACATTGGAGTAGGAATGGTCTAAACTAAATACCTATTTTAATTTCGAAATTATTATGAAAATTACAATGGATACAAAAGCGGAGACTTAGCAAATGATTCTAATTGCTTAAGCAATTAGAATCATTATAATATATCGTTTTATTATAATATATTATAATGGAATTCCACCATGAAATATCACTCTCAAAAATAGAAATATTAAAAAGTGCTATAATTTATTTAAATTTCAGAAAAATGCGTAAATATCCGTGTATTTTTGAGTGATTGCCACCAAAGTTGATAGGATGTTATTGACAACCAGTCTATATGTCAAGCTTCAGCTCCATCGGATGTCGGGAAGTGCGTTAATTTCCACTTTCAAGATTTCGCGGCATTCATTAATTCAATCAAAAGAACAAAAGCGAAATTCAAAATAATTTTCCTATTCGGGGGGGGGGGGGGGGTCTTCAAAATACCACGCTTGGTACAAATGAGCGGCGGCGTCCTTAGGTTTTTAATCACCGGGGGGGGGGGGGGGGGGGGGTTAAAAATTGCAAGAAGTTGGTAGTTTGGGTACGTTCCCTAATATGTAATGAACGGCAATACCGGCGCAAAATAAGTTGGGATCACTGCCGATAACTGCGCGTTTCTACGTCAGTACCGACATTGGTTTCCATTCAAATCTAAATGGAAGTCTTCAAGTATGTACCTATCATAATCTATTCAGTGAATGATAAAATAAAAGCTGATCGTACACGGTTTACCCTCCCGGATTTTGCTTAACTCGATCGTTTACGGTTAATCGTGTAATAAGCCGGAAGTGCAGGCAGCGATACCAGTGGCCAGTGGCGGAACAAGTCAAATCAAAACCCAATTAGAATTGCGGGACGGACCAAACTCAAACTCACAGCACGACACAGCTCTACTTTTTTTTCGAAGAAAACTTCTTCTAAAAGCTTTTCACTCTGTGATGGCATTATTTATTTTATTAAAAGATAAAAATTTAATTTACATCACTTTATTTATAGTATTTCACCATCAAGAGTACCTAAATGTAAACTAACATTAAATATCTATACAGGGTGTTAAGGGACGTACTTGACTTACTTTAACCAGTGATTCCGACATTATTTGGTGTAACAAATGTAAATGAAATTTTGGTCTGCCGTGACATTTTTGATGTTTTTTTTTTCTACAAAAACATAAAAAATGGTAGTTGTTGAACAGTTGGAGGTGGGGTAAGGGGTTCGTCGGACACCCGGCTGAGTGACTTTTTTTTTGTTTGATTTTGAAGAAAAAGTTTTTGAAAAAAAAAAATCGTCACCGGAGACCAAAATTTCATTTACATTTTTTACTCCAAATAATGTCAGGAATCACTGGTTAAAGTAAGTCAAGTACGTCCCTTAACACCCTGTATATATAAAAAACTAAATATGCTTGCTTGGGTGTGGGTATATATATGAATATATGAGATGTCTATGTATTGCTACAGTATAGGAAATATTTGAAATGTTTGAAAACACCTTCTTTAAACCCCCGCGAAGGTTTCTGGTTTATTACAATCACACGATAATGCACCTGAAAAGGTTTTTAATCATCACAAAAACTCTTGCAAAACTGTCAAAAATGTCAAAATTTGAGAATGACATTTTGCAAAACAATGATTTTTAAATCAAAATTCAGTTTTTGAAACTCTTTAAATTAATTAATTTATTTGAAGTACTCACCTGAATCGAATCAAGTAATATAGATATTTTAAATAGGTAGGTACCAAATCAAGAATTATGTTAGACACCAAATCAAGAATTATAGACATTTTATTTATTTATTTATTTATTTATTAACGCCCTTTTTCGGGGCTTTTACATATGAATAGTAAGAAATATACAGTATTTATTGTACATAACTGAACTGCCTTCGTAACAATATTTTATATTTGTTTAAAGATAAATTGAATATGTCCACTGACTTGGTATAATTGTTTCCCTCCATTAGTATTCGGGGTAAAGAGGAATACATATGGTAGTTAGTTCCAGAATTACTGCACTGAAATAAATCCTGACTTCTAGTATTACGTAGTGGAATCCGGAAGCTTAAACAGGTACCTATGTTAAATACCAAATTTGATAGTTAAATAGGTTCCCCTATCTCTCCTTTATATTAAACAAATTACGTCAATGTCATCCGTCACTTTTTGTGGGATTGATTTGGGGTGACGCGTGTCAATATTTGACGCACCTAAAAATGATGCAATATTTCAACAATATGCATCTAAAATGCACGATGGGGGTTTACAATTAAAAATAAATTTTGGAGGACTACCTACTTACATCTACGTTGAACTAATCCCTCGTTTTTGAAAAAGCGAAGCGAAGTATCCGAAATTAGGGCAGACATTTTACCTATTTTTTAACGTACTATGGTCAAGCATACCACAAGATCTATTCCTCTATCCATCCTTGTTCTTAACAGGATTGCTCCAATTCAACACCTTAGAAGCCCACCGAAGAATAATTTTAGTACTATACTCAATACGCCTTCTTAAAGGTTAAAATATTAGGTCCTTACATATGAAATTGGCGTTTTGTATGGGAGGAACATAAAGTCGATTTTTTTTTTAAATATAATATATTTATTTAATCAAAGTATGTACCATTGCTATCCATGCACTTTTGCCATCTCGTAGGTAGTTCATCGATACCTTTACTAAAAAAAACCATTCGAACGGGAATCAATAAAATCTTTGAAGGCGGTTTGGACTGCCCCATCGGAGTTGAATTTTTTCCCCTGCAAGAAGTTATCCAAATTTCGAAAAAAATGGTAATCTGTTGGGGCAAGGTCCGGAGAGTACGGTGGATGTCCAATAATTGTAGCTCCTCTAATTTGGTAGCCGTCTGTTGTGCAGTGTGTGGTCTAGCGTTGTCATGAAGCAGCAGTGGCCAAGAGCGATTAACTAGCCTCGGTTGTTTAGCAGCTAGCTTTTCCATCATGGTTTGCAGTTGCTGACAATAGACATCTGCCCTAATCGTCTGGCCAGATTCAAGAAAGCTGTTGTGAACGACACAGAAAAAAAAATAAAAATAAGAAAACACAACCGTGTTTTCTTTTGCGGCACCGTCTCCATACATATCATTAATCCTTCGAGCCGTTTCTGCAGCACTGGTGCCACGGTGCCATGACTGGAAAAAGTTTGGGAACCCCTGACTTAGGGTGTAATTACACACAAGACAAAAAAAAATAAAACTATGGATAACACAAGGAATATTAAACTGCATCCGTCAACGAGACAAATTACACAGACAAATTAAAAACACGCCATATGACATGGAACAACTTAATTTCTATAAAAGATATAGAAATATCTGCACAAAAATTATAAGAGTAGCTAAGGAGATATACTATAGACAAAAACTACAAAAAGAAAACAAAAACCCAAAAGCTATATGGAAAATATTGAAAGAAACATACACACAAAAACACAAACAGAAAAATAGTATCGAACAATTAAATATTAATTTAAAAAAAAATTGATATCATTACAAATGCGGAGATAATAGCGAACCATGTGAATAACTTCTTTGCAAATATAGGAAAAGTTTTTGCAAACCGTAAAACACAAACACAAACCAACCGATCAAACATCAATACACAAAAGACAAAACGAAGACTTACAATAAAAACAATTACGGAGGAGGAAATTGAAAAAATAACCGATAAATTAAAAAACAATATTGCACCGGGATTAGATGAGATAACAACAGATTGCATTCAGAAATTAAAAAAATGAAATAATAAAACCAATAACACACTTAATCAACCTTAGTATAAAACAAAGCTGCTTCCCTAGTACTTTGAAACAAGGACTGGTGATCCCTATTTACAAAGCAGGAGACAAAAAGGAAATAAATAACTATAGACCAATCACATTATTAAACTCACTATCAAAGATCTTCGAAAGAGCATTAAAAAACCAAATTATAAAATACCTTGAAGAAAACAAATTAATCTCGGATAAACAATAAGGATTTAGAGAAAAAAGAGGTACCAAAGAAGCTTTAGAATATGTAATAGAGAATATGTATATACATAGCAACCTAGATCAAGGGCAAAAATGCATAGCGATATACCTAGACTTAGCTAAAGCCTTCGATTCAATCTGCCACAAAACCCTATTTAAAAAATTTGAAATCATTGGTATCTTAGGCAAGGAACTCCAACTAATGAAAAGTTATATTAGCAACAGAACCCAACAAGTTAAAATTAATCACCATACTAGTAAACCACTGCCAATTACATAAGGAGTTGGAGTTACAATTACACAGTTGGCAATTACACATTGGAGTTCCACAAGGAAGCATACTAGGGCCCGTGCTATTCACTATCTACATAAATGAACTCTGTAATATGGAAATAGACGGAAAAATTATTAGTTATGCGGACGACACAGTATTACTCTTCAAATCTAGAGACTGGAACAATGTGTATAATACAGCAGAATTAGGAATCACGCGAGTGAAAACATGGTTAGACACAAACATACTTACATTAAATATATCGAAAACAAAATTCACAACGTACAGTATAAATAGCATGGGACAGCCAACAAATAAAACAAACACCATAAAAATACACGATTGTTTAAGCACCAAAAACTGCGACTGCCCTGCTATAGTAAAAACAGACCAAATAAAATATCTAGAATCATAATTGACCATAATCTCAAATGGGCACATCATATAAATCATATCACCAATAAACTCCTCAAAACAATACATCTTTTCCTAACCATAAGAAACATATACAAACTAAAACGAATGAAAACAATATATTTTGCACTCTGCCAATCTATAATAGAATATGGAATCATTGTTTGGGGAGGAGCAACAAACTCAGCTATTGCTCATATGGAAACCACACAGAGAACCATCTTAAAGATTATACTAAAAAAACACAGAATGACTAACACAGACCAAATATTCAACATGTTCGACGGACTTGATATACGACAATTATACATAAAAACACTTCTTAACTATATCTTTGACCAAAAACACAAACTCCAACAAACACAAACCATTAATAGACCAGTTAGACAAGCATACATACAAAACTTAAAAACACCGACGATAAACACAAGCTTTGGACAAAGACATCACAAATACCAGGCAATAAAAGCATTCAACCATCTTTCACTTGATTTAAAAAAAGAAGAAAACAAAAAACTTTTCACACTCAAAATTAAAAGATGGATTAAAGACCAAAAAAGGCAACTTAACAAAAAAATCACAACATAAAAAATAAAAAAAAACACACATAGACATAAACACCATTGCAATACTCACTAATATATAAAACCTTTTAATTTCACTATCGGTTTATATGTATCTATCCTATTTATATAGTTTTATTCTATTGTTTTATTTTAGTGTTATTTTACTCTATTTTGTTTTGATCTATTTTACTTTCTTTTAATTCTCATATGTTATTTGTGAGTTTCTTTTTTCTTTAGTTTTTATTTTATATGTATCTTAAATTAAAAAAAAAAATCATATCGAACTGTAAGTCCTCAGCACGGGTAAAGCACCCAGTGAGGCCCACATTAGTTAAATATGTAACACACATGTATAAATCAGGTGAATCAAATTAAAAAAAAAAAAAAAATTGTGCCAACCTGGATAATAAAGAACTCCAGTGAAAAATATTATGGCTTTAAAAAAATATGTTCATATAGGCCAATAAACGCTGATTCTGAATATATAAGTTTTATTTCATAATATTAAACGTAGAGTTCTTAAAAAATTATTAAAAAGTGCATTTTTAAGCCTCTCGTCAAAACACACTGTAAAGTTGGTATTACTGAATGGTTAGTGCTGACGTCACCCGTCACCAGTCATTGTATTGAAATCTTTGATTATGTAGGTATGACATAAGCCATCAGTATTAACAACATTTCATGTTATTCGTTATTTCATACTGTTTATAGAGATTTAGTTGTTGTATTTATTGAAACAATATTTAAGCCTAAATAAGTCAGTATCAAAAATAGAGGTATCTCTATTAGTTTATCTCCATTATTTAAAATATTGAAAAACTACTGCACTAAAAATAGTAATGCTACTTCTAGGGAGAATGCTTCGAATAACGGTATTCAAAATGGCGGCACTTGATCAGCTGATTGCCCAATCCTATATTATTTTTTCAGGAGTGATGACGTCACACGATTCACCGTACATACCGGTGGTCTTAGGGGGATCTTGAAAAATTAAAACTTTGACAATTATTTTAACTATTAAAACTAACTCTAAAAATAAAAATAAAAATGCAGTTATTCATAAAAAAAATATTAAAAAATGAACTGGAGTTCTCTATTGTGACCCGTGGATGGACCAGCAGATCACTACATTAAAAGTTAAAATGTAGGGCTTTTCCCGTCATTCTATTGTCCTGTGATAAAAAAACCCAATCAAATGCGCAAATTCTTAAGTTTTATAGTCCGCTTAAGTTTTTCAATCAGGCATTATCATGGGTCTTAACTAGTGTTGCAACAGAACTATCAAACTAACCGTACAATGTAATTAAATGAAAACTTTTATTTCTTGTTTATTATTTTCTTTTTAATAACTTTTTAGTACTATATACTACACTATGTACTATTATTTTAAACAACTACTGGAAACTATTATTTCTGTATTGATTATGATCACCTTTTTGATATTTTTTTACAAATTGCTCACACCATATATCTACTATAATTTTTTAGTTACCACTTGATTCATAATCACATAATCATTAACCATTAACAACTAAATATTATAAACGGAACTTAACTGGTTATAAATTATATTCACTTTTTTTATGTACAACTACTTTATACACAACTGTATGCTTCCTAAATAAACATAAGTAAAAAATAAATAAAATAAAAACTCTACTTCCGCTTCCGCTTCTGCAGTTCCGCAAGTTTTTTCACTTCCGTTTCCGTTTCTGGTTCTGCAAACTTTATAACAGAATTTTTCGTTATTTGTTTTTGAGGTGTTATGCCGTGTTGCGCTACCTCCTTCTTTAGCCAACGTTTCGGACATCGTTGCAGTGTCCATCATCAGGGCAGATCCGGTAGATTTATAACAGAACTTTAAATGAAGAATACAGCGAGGAGCGCAGGGGTGGGGGGCGCGTGGACGACTGGTCTGGGGGCGGTACACAAACTATTATTATATTGGTTCATTGTGCGCGTCACCGCGCCTCGTGACGTTTAGTGTAAGCGCGTAAATCTTCTGTTGTTTTTTTCTTATGTTTGTTATTTGTTTTTTGTTTAGTGCAATTATAAAACCAAAAACAAATCCCATTTGGAACTATTTCTTCTTCTTTCCTTTCTTCATAGTATTAACAGTTCCACTTCCAGTTCCGCTTCCGCTAAGATTTACTTTTTACATCTGTTTCCGTTTCTGCTTCCGTTAAGACACTTCCGTTGCATCACTAGTCTTAACATATAGATATACTTGTTAAATGCGTGGGATCGCATGGAACTCGACACATTCCAGAATAATTATTATTATTTACCATATTTGTCATCACAAAAGTCTCTTTAATTTACACAACCAAATACAAAATGGGGGTATTTCCTAGATGTGGCCAGGAATCATCAAAGGATGTAACGCCGATAATGATGTGTTCTTGTATATAATTCTAGGGCCAAGCACTATTATAAGGGCTTACCTACTCCGCTGCTGGCAATGGCAACCAACATCGGGCGATGGGATATAACTTGACATTTCGCCGATCTTTAAGGAAGGAAGTGGTAACTTGACCCAATTACGGAGAATTAATTTTTGTTTGTTAATCGTTTTATTGACGTTGTTTATTAGCACGTTTACTTTAATGCGCTGGTATGACGGTTTATGTGACGTTTTTAACTAGGCTTCCTAGCAATATTATTGTCAAAGTAGCGCGGAAGGAAGTTAGGTATAAATAAATTGTATTTTATTTTTATTTTACTAAACGTCACATTATACCTGTAATGAATATAATACCAATACAAAAGTATTTCCCTATTTAATAGGGGAATACTTTTGCATTAGTATATATTTTTTTGTATACATATAATACAAAAATATTAACCTATTTAATAGGGAAATACTTTTTACAGGGACAAAACACCGCCGTTTATTTCATCTCTGGATTTCCACACAATATATAATACAAATCTTACTAATATTATAAACACGAAATTTTGTATGGATGTATGTGTGTTTGTTACTCTTTCATGCAAAAACTACTGAATGGATTTAAATGAAACTTTACAATAATATAACTTATATATCAGAATAACATACACATCAGAATAACAGAATAACAGAATAACTATATATTATTTATATTATAATATTTAATCGAGGCTTCTGACTCGCATACTGCTGTCATTTTTTGCCTCATCTGTTTTATTTATTTTAAGGTTTCATTTTTTTTTTTTTTTTTAAATATATCCTATATATTAATGTTGCAATATTAATATATGTATGTATCTTTATAAAACAATGTATCATATATTTTCCATATTGCACCATCTAATGAATTTCATGAGTCTTGAAATGGCATAGTAGTCGGTTGAAGCTATCAAATTATGAATTTCCAATGGGTTTGAGGTCATCAATATTGTTACTCTCTGTTGTTCAAATTTAATGCACTTTGTGAGAGTGTGTTCAATGTCTTCAAATTCTTCACATATAGAGCACATTGGAGAATCAGAGAGGCCTAACAGACACAATATTCTTCCCATTAGTGCATGTCCGGATCTTAATCTAAAAATGACTCTCATTTCTGATCTCTTCAGATTGGTTTCAGTGAACCATGGTGTTTTAAAGGGTTCTTTTTGAAGCTTTCTATACCATACGCCCTTATTGGCAGATAAATTTTCAAAATGCTCATTCCACATATTATTACATAGTAAATGTATTTTTTGGGAGTAATCTTCGTTATCTGGCGTCCAGTCATACTCGTGACCTTTCACCCCTGCTTCGTCTGCCAACAAATCCGCCTCTTCATTTCCATGTATCCCTACGTGAGATGGAATCCATTGTAAACGTATGTCAATGTCTTTCTGATGTAACTTCATTAAGTGCTCTACAATATTATATGCTATTTTTCTGCAGGCAACTCCTTTCGAAACTCTCTTTATATGTTGAAGCGCACTTTTGGAATCACTTAATATAAGAATTTTATTCCAGTTGTTTCCATCTGCATACTTCACCGCTTCTTTGATTGCTATCAATTCTGCATTCATAATAGGGCAGTCTTTGTTCAATTTTATTTGACGAGTGAAGTTGTTTTGCATTGATATGAAGGCAGCTCCAACTTGTTCAACTTTTTTCGATCCATCGGTATATATCTGTTTAAAGCCTGAGTATTTATTAATTATCATACCATTTACGACGTTACTAATTTCACTCAATGAGAGTTGTCTTTTGGGGTAATTGAAATTGTCAATCTCAACTGAAATACATTCCAAATAATAATATATAAAGGAAATAAGAATAACTATATATAAAGGCAAGTTCTGGCGTTATGAAATTTGTATAAGTGAAAATGTGAGTATTTCATATATTTTAGCAGCAGGGAGAAAAGGCAGTGGGAAGGGGAACGGGGAAGGTGGGGTTCGCGGAGAGGGAAGAGACGAGGGAGGGGGAAGGCGGGGAAGGTGGAAGGGAACGGGGACGGGGACTCACAGGAAAGGACATGCAGAGAGAATCAATTTATTTCTTTGAATGAACCAGCTAGTATAGCTAGTATACAAAAACTACAAGTTTTTTTTAGCATGAAGTCTATTTTCAAATGTCTTAATTTAACTCGACACAGGTATATCCTAGTGAGACAGGCATAAAGAAAAACCAATGTAAATATATTTTTTATAGATGAAAAAATATTGATATATATGTACATATATACCTTGGAGCTTCTAAACTGGAGAGAGCTGGCACAAAACCGAGATGAGTGGAGGAAGACTCTTGAGGAGGCCAAGACCCACCAGGGGTTGTAGAGCCAAGAGTGATGATGATGATAGATAAATAAATAAATAAAACTTTTTTTGTATTACTCAGGTTTGAACCTTCCTACCCAGTGATCAGAATCAACAGAGCTACAAACCAGGCCAAAAGCAAAGTTGCTAAGACCGACATTTATTTCGTACATTAAGTGCTTTAATTTGTCATAAATTTCAGAAAATAGCGTACAAATCCGGAATCCGCGCGAGTGTATGTGATCGCCACCAAAAGTTGATTAAATGCATTTTCATCGGCATCGAGTTGATCTCCAGAATTTCGACTCGATCGGATGTCGGGAAGTGGGTTAATTTCCACCTCCAAGATTCCGTTCCATTAATACACTTATTCAACAAAGAAAACAAATATAAAATTTATATTTGATCAAGAGACGTAAGTATTAAAAAAGTTAACATTTTCTGGGAAGCGAAAGTTTATTTATTATTTTATAATTGATAAACTAATGTTTAAGACAAGATTTTTATGCATACCACAAAGGGTGACAATTATTATAAGTAATAATTATTAGCCTGAAACACTCATCATTGAAAAAATCTCCCGAGAAAAGATACATGCCGCCGACGGGACTCGAACCTGCGTCCTTCTGATTTCCGGTCAACTGCTCTGTCCACTACCAGCCAAATAATTCAATATATACTAGTGTTTCATTCTACAATTTCTGCTTATTATATTTTTCCACCTGCAATCAACCAACTTTATTTTTTATATGGGAAAGGCATTGTAAGTGCTAAATCTCCCACTAGGTGGCGTCGAGACAAATTATGTCTGCATTTTTTGGTGAAATACTTTAACTCGTCAAATATTAATTATATTTTTAATTGATAAACTAATGTTTAAGATAAGACTTTTATGCGTAGCACAAAGGGAAACAATTATTATAAGTAATAATTATTAGCCTGAAGCAATCATCTACAGTGAAAAAATCTCGGGAGATTGACCAGAAATCAGAAGGACGCGGGTTCGAGTCCCGTCGGCGACATGTATTTTTTCTCGGGAGATTTTTTCAATGTAGATAAGTGTTTCAGGCTAATAATTATTACTCATAATAATTGAAAGTTTATTTACTTATGTCAAACTTAAAAAAATTAAAAAATCTTAACAAAGGGTTTCCGGATAAAATGTAGTTAAACTTTGATGAGTTGTCAACATATGAAAAGTGTATTTACCATCCTTCCGATTTATTTGTCACGTAACTTCCCATTTATTTGTCACGTAACTTCCGATTTATTTGTCACGTACACGCAATCAATGCATAATGTATGGTTGATGACGTATTGATTGTCGTCAACCAACGCAATGGTGAGTATTGGAGACCACAGAATTGATGAAGAAATCGAACCATGTTATTTCGTAAACTATATTTAGCAACACATTATGCCACTCCGTGAATGAAAATACTATATTTCTGAATTCGTCCCACGCATTTATAGATGGGTAATTTGTTTTTAGACATTGTTGAGGTTGAGTAGGTGTAAACATTGCTAAAATGGTATGAATTAGGAAATGTAACACACCTACGCGTTTAGTAATGCAGACTTACTAACGGCTATAAACAGTAATAAAAGTAAATGTAACACACCTACGCGTTCAGTAATGCAGACTTACTAACGGCTATAATTAGTAATAAAAGAACTAACTAAAAAAAATGTTAACTTTATCGTAAGTAGGTAAAAAAAGGAGAAATAAAGCGTACGTCACGTCATCGTTTTGGTATCTTTTGTCTTCTTCGTTTTCAAGCAAGATGCGTGAGAAGAAAGAGGACGAACGTCCATGATGTCGGTACGAGCTCTCGCTGGGACTAATCTACTGCTGCATTAGCTTGAGTGGACGAGGCCATGTAATCAGCAACGGGCGGAAAAAGCCTAGTACTCACGAACGGACATGTTCGGCCGAGCACGATGCCACAAGAGCATTTCTGTGTGGACATGCGTACGGAAACGCCCATCGCTCGGTCTGTGACATTACGTTCGCTCGAACATTCCCGCCTGTGAATACTTGGCTTTAGGGCCCAAAGCCTAGTATGCCTAATGCTACTTGGCTGCATTGGCTACAGCCAACCCTCCAACTTCGAATTCCGAACTCTAAAATGGCGGAAATCGAACAGCTGATTATCAGTTGCCATTGTGCAGACGGTGCTTCGGTTTCCATAATAGAGGATGGCAACACAGTGAGCAACTACTAACTGGCCGTACTTTCAGGGTTTTTCTAGGAGGGCTAAAAAGCAAAAAAATGCACCTGAATAATGGCCTTGCCCAAGGCTCAGTGCTGGCCCCATCGCTCTTCAACATCTATACACGAGATCTTCCTCACACTGAAGGCAGAAAATTTGCTTATGCAGATGACTTCGCCATCACAGTCCAAGCCAAAACCCTCAATGCAGCAGAAGAGATCCTTAATTCTGACCTCAAGGCTATGGAAGAATTTTTCCTCAATTGGCGACTAAAGCCGAATGGGTCGAAAACAGTTGTGACAGCTTTCCATCTCAGTAATTCACAGGCAAACGCAAAACTCTGTGTTCAGTTTGATGGAAAAAATATTTACCATGACCCCCATCCCCGCTATCTTGGAGTAACTTTGGACAGGAGCCTGAATTACCGGAAACACGTGGAAACAGTGGGCAAAAAAACCAGGACAAGACTAAACTTAGTCAATAAGCTGGCTGGTACTAGCTGGGGATGCGACGCCAACACGCTCAGAACGGCATCCATTGCCCTGGTTTTCTCAGCAGCTGAATACTGTGCTCCAGTATGGGCCAGAAGCGCCCACACTTCCATGGTCGACGTTCAGCTTAATGCCACAATGCGAACCATCAGCGGAACCTTAAAATCGACACCTCTTCCTTGGCTCCCCGTACTTGCAAATATAACTCCGCCAAATATCAGGCGAGAGATTGCAACACTGAGGGAATACAAGAAGGCGCTGCAAAAAAGCGAAATACCCTTGCACGATGATGTCGTTTCTCACCCGGCATGCCGCTTAAAGTCTCGAAAACCCTTCTGGACGGAAGGAGAAAGACTCCTTCGAACACCTCTCACCCCAGAAGATAGGTGGAAGCTTGAGTGGCAATCAGCCAACGTCAAAAACGCACATCTCGTGCAAGACCCCACTGAGAGACAGCCTGGATTCTCATTGCCTCGCAAACTCTGGACTGCCATCAATAGGATAAGGTGCTCCCATAGCCGTTGTGCTCACATGATGCATAGATGGGGCCTTAAAGAGTCGGCGACGTGTGAATGCGGTGCGGTGCAGACCACCGAACATGTGATCAATGAATGCCCGCTCCATTCATTCCCCGGCGGGATTGATGAGGTCCACAGGGCAACGCCTGAGGCCCTAGACTGGCTCGCAGACCTAGATGTCCCCTCTGACCCCCCACCATACGAAAGAAGAAGAAGAAGGTTTCCATAATATTGATTTCGATTCGTAAAGCTAAAAAATAATAATTTCAAACTATTCTTATACCACTCTGCAGTAATAATATTGCGCAGACTGATGTGTTGGGCCAACTCGCACGAACCAGCCATCGCCGATCGCCTCGAAGGCGATCCCGGGCCAAATCGAACTCCAACCTTCCAACTCGAACTTCCAACGCACGAACTACCCCTCCACACAATCGGCCAAAAGTTTGAAATTGGAAATTGGCCGCAGTGTAGCCGTACCGTAATGGTTTAGGGTTTAGGCTGACCGTTATTCCCGATCTTGCCTAAATTTGACTTGAATTACTTAAAAACAAAATTGACTTGAATCACGTGATGTCAAATATCTGATTTTTTAGGCGTCAAATTTTGACTGCTAGGGATGAACAGACATGAAACAATTTTCAAATCAGCCTTGGACGGCCACGTGGCCCTCATAATGTGATTCATTAAATATGAAATTTTACAAAATAACCAAGTTTAAAAGTATTCTAAGCATAATATGTATCTTCAAATAATGTTATCACTTTTAAGCAGCGCTAACATTTTTGGGACTCTTGACTAAATACAATAAAAAGTCCAAGTCTTTTATTGGATAATTTATAGTACCTAGTCTTTAACGCTGTACATCATATTTTGTTATCATTTGCTATTTTATCTGTTTCTCTGTCGTGATTACTGCCTATTTACCTAGACGAGTAATTAATCAAATAAATGTTTTTCCTGCAAATAAACGAGTTCGTAGCACTCGATAATATCGCACAACAAAGAGAAATTTATAATTATAATTAAAATAATTTTATGGTGAAAAGTTTAAACCTAAAGATAAATTTGTACCCAAATAGAAATTATTGAGTACAAGAAATGCCACCTGTACAAAAAGCCAAGACACTGGTAGCCAAGATGGCTGCGGACTATCTTGAAATAAAATTTCTTCTATGGCAAAATTTATTAGTTATGTAGGTATTTGGTTATTCGTCACTAATTTATATTTCGACTTTACACTAATAGATTATTTAACGGAAAACTATAAAAGTTGGAACTTAACAGTATTTTTGTTAAATTTCCGCTAGAATTCGACACCATAATATCACTATATTACATAAATTTTTATTCAAAATCACTAACAACGTTGTTGACAATAACTACGAGTATCTTCTAGAACACATTAATTTCCACTGTCCAATAAGAAATACAAGGTCAAACCAAGTATTCCAGATCCCACACTCAAAAACAAATTACACACAACATTCATTTCTCCGAAGGACGTGCACAAAGTACAATGATATCTTTTACGACGCTGATATTTTCCATTTGTCCTCAGGCCAATTTATTAAATTCACAATAGAAAAAATTAAAAACAAATTGTCAATTACGAACCCTCCACCCCTGCTGTATGTTATTTTTCATTCTCATTATGTTGGTTTTCCTTCTTTTTATAATAATAAAATAATAATATTTATATAGCGCTGTTTTTTTGTGAAAAATCCCCTCAAGGACACTGGCAAATGGCTAATCATTCATCCTTGAACGTTATCTTATGATGTGAAAATGTATTAATTTTATATAGGTTCACAGTTTAACTTCATTTTATCTATCTCACATGATTTAATTTGTGTTTTTTTTTCATTTCTGTCAAATTTATATTTTTTTCTTTTTTTCTATCACTTTATGTTTTCTTTAATGTTTTATTCTATGTTTTTATATATCATCATCATCATCATCATCATCATCATCATCACTATTGGCTCTACAACCCCTGGTGGGTCTTGGCCTCCTCAAGAGTCTTCCTCCACTCATCTCGGTTTTGTGCCAGCTCTCTCCAGTTTGGAAGCTCCAAGATAGATATGTCTTTGAGGACGTTGTCGCTCCATCTTAGTCTTGGCCTTCCCAGGCTCCTTCGCCCTATTGGTATTGAGTTCAGCAGGGACTTTGGTGCTTGATGCTCGGTCATTCTCTCCACATGACCCAGCCACCGAAGTCTTCCCAATTTTATAAATTTTGCGACGTTTAGCTCCTTAAACAAAGTATAGAGCTCATTGTTATAACGTCTGCGCCACGTCTGTTTTTATATATAAGTATATATTATTCATTTTTGCGGAAACTTCGCTGGTTAATGCAACTATGTAATATGTTACTTAGGGAACGTACCCATACTACGTGACACGTTTAGGGGGGGGGGGTCTTCAAAATGTCACGCTCCATACAAATGAGCGGCGGGTTGCTTAGGTTTTTGGTCACCGGGGGGGGGGGGGGGGTTCAAAATTGCAAAAAATTGGTCACGTAGTATGGGTACGTTCCCTTACATGCGGAAATGGTGGAAGCGACTCTCAGTATCCTCTGGTTAGCGAAAATTATTCAAAATCAAAATTCTGTTCGCCATATCCACAATTATGGCCAGCATATCTGACTAGTCAGGTACTTCCCAATCCTTAACTTTTTCTTTATCGCTTCCGTAAGGTTACTCAATTGTGGGCGCCATTGCACCTCTGGCTCTGAGCAATGGCACTGCTGTTTGGGTAACCACAAAAACAATTTAAAAACACTCATAAAGAAATGTGGTGTGGAAAATTACTAAGGGGGAATATTTCTACATTCTTAGAGTGAATCAGAGTACCTACCCATTTGAATGGATTACTGCTGCGGGCTCAACCCTTTGCGGCCGGAGAAAGAATTTGTTTTTTTACTCTTTAGTTACGTAGGTACCGTCGATGTTCCTATTATAATACAAGTCCCTACGGCCGGTTCAGGGTCACGAAATTATGTAGTTAGGTACCTACCCCGTCTGCCATTTTAAAGCCGTCTTTCTCGCATGACGGGATTTATAAATTCAAGAAAGGAACAACAATACCGACCCGAATAATATATTATTTGACATGGAGAAAAAAACAAGTGACCCCCACAAGCCAACGGGCATGTGGCGTGCGTGGGTAGGGAAGAGAAATTGAATGCACATCAGGCCGGTATCTACCTTACTAACAACTGCATAAGATGCAAGCATATAGTTACTACAATTTCGAATTTACATTAAACGTGTCCGCGAGTGAAAGAATGAGACTGATAATTCACTTTAACAGCACGGCAGACGCAACTGTTTCGATTATGTATCGTGATAAAAATTTCCTAATGATTCTGTTTCTGTAAAGGATTAACATACGTATATAACAAATAAATCATTTAATTAGAGCAGTTGGAGATAGTTTCCCCTTTAAATTTAATTTTGTAGGTCACGAAAGTTTTTGAAGTCTTTAACAATCAACCTAAGAAAAATAATCTCATAAAAAACGAATTAAACTGGATAACTGGATTTGCTTACCAGTGTTTTTCATGAGAAGAGTATTATCAGTGAGAAATATGTATAACCTTTGTCTACAAGCTAATCCTACAATACATTTAAAAAAAATATTTATTCTTACTTTTATTGCAAAGCCCACTATACCACGTAGGTATAATTGTAATACCTATGTGTATAATATTTTATTCTAATAGTGCATATCATTATTTTTTTTAAATTTTTATCTTTGTCATCTTTCTCCTTATTAAGAGGAAACCGGTCGGCGTTTTGTCCATCCAAACGTATTCCCCAATTTCCTTCCTGGATTTTGAAAAAAGTGCAAGTGTTTTTGAGGTGAAAACTTCTTCAGCACCGTTGTGATTTGAAACTCGATGAAACGAAAAAGCGAAACTTCAAAGGGATAAACACATAGGATTTAGTCTGCGAGAGAATGAAATAGAAAAATCGGTCTCCGCAACTCTTGACTACTTTAGATTTCTGAAGGTTTCACTTTTACCACGTGTGAACTGTACATTTATAACTTTTTTAAATATAATAAGCTATTGGCAACTATAGTGTCGGGAAGTTTTGCTTTTTTAATAAATAACTTCTTATAAGAGTTATGAAGATCCGAGGTGGACATTTCGCTCAATATTCGGGGAGTAACAGCGATAGTCACAGAAATAGCTTGATAAAATACATATTTATGAAATTTATCGGTGACCGTGATCCTCTTAATAGGGTTTAAATTGTATTTCTGTGCCTTAAATAAAAATAATTACTACTATACTCATTTTATTTAAAATTTCTGTACCTAAACCCATGTTGCATTAACTCGTCTGCTTGTTTAGGAATAAATACATCCCAAAACACGTAGTCGCATTATACTTTCATAAGACCAAAAGTCGCGAGCGACCTTACATTTTAAAAGCTATATGTATATACCTCTTCCTCTCATGTAAACATATGTAGTTTTTCTTTTGACCAGAAAGAGAACGAAATAATGCTTCTTATTGTTTTTGAAACATGAAAGCTATCTTGCATATTACATAATACAATCTCGATCCAAAGTGACAGTTTCAGAATTTTCGCCCGAAACTGAGGCTTTCGGATTGTGCGGTGCGAATATATTGAACCAAACAGACGGGTTAAATTAATACAATCTCGATCCAAAGTGACAGTTTCATAATTTTCGCCCGAAACTGAGGCTTCCGGATTGGGCGGTGCGAATATATTGAACCAAGCAGACGGGTTAAATTAATTGCGAGGTACCTGCCTACTACGCGTACTCGACACTAAAACTTACCCCAGTGGAGACCGGCAGAGCAAAATATCAAACTGTTATAAATAAGATATGTTTTTAGATTTTCACGACCAAAAGTAACAGTAATATTTACATACACTGCGACGCTACGCTGTCCGAAACATTGGCTAAAGGAGGTAGCGCAACACGGCATAACACCCCAAAAATAAAATAACGAAAATAATATCATTAAATAACATTATTAAATAATATTATTTTAACAAATAAAAAAATATATATATAGCAAATCGAAAACAAGTAACTGCATAATAATATCATCAGCATCATTCATAAAAAAACAATTCAATCAATAAATGAAACACAAATAACAACCGTAATGCAATATTAATCTGATTGATCTCAATCGTTTACGTTTTATTGCACAATGAAGCCAGAAGCAAACAATATGTATCTACAATCGTATGCAATGGCGGTTTTCTACAGGAGCATATGTGCGTCTCAAACAGTAGCGAAGACGAAAAAGACAAACATAAATTAACCTATATGAAAAATCCGTTCGTAGGAGCGCGTTTGATGGAAATGAATTTAGCAGGCAGATGTTTTTTTTTTGTATTAAAAGAATTGTCTATGGTTTTTTCAAATTATAGATATTTTAAGTAGGTACCTAAGTCAGAAACCAAATTTTATTGTTTGTTCTTATAATATACAAAAATGAATATTTGTAATATACGAAAAATTAAAAATTGAAAAAAAGAATTGTAATAATTATAAACTTAATTAAACTTAATAAATTGAAAACTTAATGCACTGGGACTGACTATATGGAACGCGAGAGGGGTGTTTGCGGGACGGGGGAGCGGGAAAGGGGAGAGGGTGGGCGGGGAAGGTGGAAGGGAAACGCGGGAGGACAGGGGATGCGGGAGGGGAACAGGGACGCACGGGAAAGGACATGCAGAAAGAAACAATTTATTTCTTTGAATATGGCATTGCAACGCATGCCGGGAATCAGCTAGTATTTCATAAAATACGAACAATATTCTATCTTATACAGTGAAACGTACGAATTGTTCTCACCTCTCTATTATCTTCTGGGCCAAAATATACGTAATTTGCCGCGGCGCAATTCCCACAATTATTTTTTTTTTTATTAGGGCCTACGTCATCTTTGGGGATGCTGTGAGGATGAGGAGAGAATTTTTAGGGATAGGAAGGATATGGAGTTCTGAGAAGGAAAAAGGTATGAGGGATGGGTAGGAATCTGAGGGTCAATGTGAGTGACGGACTTACGAATCCATCCCTCCTACTGCGGTGCAAGGTAATGGGTCAAGAGAATCCGTCTGGAGAGATCTAGGTTAGAACTTCCTCAAACAGTCACTCCCGATCAGGCCCGCCACGCAGTAAATGTATTGTCCGCCGAGACCTAGACAAACCTAACCCATGAACCCGGGCACCCCTTCTAAGTCACCAAACGTAACGAACTACTTGGGGTTACCTACGGCAGGTGTGTTGATTATTAAATAAATAATTCTCGGGGCGGCAGCACCCAAACCCGCCTCCAAAATTGAAACCACATACATTGTACGTGATTCAAATGAAAGCGAAGCACTATAAAAAATCAAACAGTATTAATAGGCTAGAGACTGTACGGTTGAAAATTAAGAATCCGGCTAAGAACGCACCTTTTTCTCTCTGAACTTTGATTGAACCTCCATTGAGAATGACCACGAACCGCCACTGCTCTTACGCATTTATAGTACCTACTTACGAGTACATTATAATTTATAATGCAAACTCTTGACAAATTGCAAATCGTGCCCTAACTCTTTGACAACCTCTGCGACAAAACGGTAAGCACCCTGTAAGTTCTACACCCGGCCCCCGGCGTTGTGAAAATAAAAATGACATTAATTAATGTGGTTTTATCGTATTAACAAATAATTTTTAATGACTGGAGTTACTCATTCATACTTTTAGCAATGAATGGTTTGTTCAGTGTGAAATATTTTTATTCAGCAGCCAGATAAACAAAGGGCACGCCAACATCCGCAACATGGAGATAAAAATCTAACATTGACGTCATTTTCATCAAAAAACATAATAAAAAGAGCATCGGAAATGCTCACGACCACAATAGATTTCAAATAGTCGTATAGATGCAAACATATGTGTTGTAATACATAATTCGCTCCGCAGGTTTTTGCAGCTTAGCCTTGCGGGTGAATTTTTGTTCGGCATCGTCCAGTTTAAGTGTTGGTGACCATTTTATAAATCCGATAGGAACGGTTCCAAAAATAGTAGGTTCCTCGGATTCCGTGACAGTAGTCACCGGGACAAAGTAACCGCGACAGGTAATAACAATCATATCATCCATCTCTCCATACATGGAGAGATCGACTAAAGTACGAATCCAATAGTACTTACGCCTCACAGCCGACGCTCATCATGCTAGCTGTAAACGTAAATGGCGCCATATTTTGGCATTGCTTTAACTCGGTTCTATAACTAAAGTAGATTTGTAACAAACTCCACGTACGAAAACGGTTTTGCGTAGGGCGCAGCGTCAGTTGGATAATCGAAGAAAATATTGTCACCTTGCACGAACTCTTTTTGCTTTTGTCCCTCTCTCTATATGTAAGATCGTAGAACCAGTTGGAGGTAATAGGTGTAGGTACATAAGAACCTATATGCAGTGGCGTAGCTAGCAAGCGTGGCACGTGCAGCAGCAGCATTCACAAGAAGCGTCGCGTCATTTTGATATTTCGTTCGGCATCATTTTCTTGCGTGGGCAAACCGTCGAGCTTATTTGTGTTGGCTAAAGATGGACTGACAAAAAATATCGTACACTCAATTGCTCTTCGAAATTAATATTAATTTTCTTTACTTCATTTTCCTACTTTAGTTGGCGTTTTTTTTGTTTTTATCGGTGGTCATCGTCTACAGCGCTCCATTCCTCTTTCTGTCATAGATCCCTTCCCCACACTCCTACAATACATTCGTTATTTTTTATTTAACAACCAAAATATTCACTAGTAATAATTTATGTGGCAGAACAACGTTAGTCGGGTCAGCTAGTTTAATATAATTTCTAAATAACTTGATAATATAATAATATTAGGCACTAAATTAAATAAAACTTGATTGTAGATGGCCAGAGTCGGCTGATGACCGATAGCTACAGTACCTGGCTTTAGGGAAGAGGTCACAATGGAGTCGCGTACAAAAATAATGTAAAGCCATAAAGATAAGCGAGACTTGTATATGTTTTCAAAGACAAAAGACCGGTAATTCTATTGAACGTATGCAAAAATGAGGCAACAAATCAAACGGTTTTATTTTGTGGTTACCTCACAGTTCCTGCTGGCCAGCCATTGAACATCCCCGGCCCTGAACCAAATGGAGCGGGAGTAACCAGACAACCGAGCGATTCTATATCTTTTGTGTGACGTGATCTCCTCTCAGATTTGCGTGATTTATTTGCTTTTTGTATGTACAGCGTTCATTAAATGCATAAATAATCATACATCCTTGCAGGAATTCGTGTTTAAAACGATATAAACTAAAATATGTGACAGTAAATATGTAAAAATCACACAAATCTGACAGGAGATCACTTTCGTTATCTCGACAACGATCCCACAAAAGATATAGAATCGCTTGGCAGGTAAAATAGTTTCAAAGGTGTTCCATCACATTTTGGGTGGACTCTTTTCATTCGCAGATCTTCATTTCTACTGTTACGAAGAAAGTATGAGTAATTTTACACGATTGCACTACTTTTGTCATTTATTTTGTGCATTTTTGTACTATTTTACCTTTATGTCATCCCAGTGAGCACACATACAAAATAATTATTTCCTACATTGGCAGTGAGTTTTATAAATAAAACATATATATTGAGGAAATTAATACTGCCACATATTTTCCGCTGCCAAACAAAACATTAAAACAATTAAATAATATCGTATTTACCGACATTTTTGTCATTCAGTTCAAAATTTTGAATTAAACACAAAAGTCAAAATTTCTCTAAGGGTTAAGTGATTGTTGTTTAAAAAACCAATGTGTTTCGTAAATAAGGCTTAGGTACTTCATCAGGGTTTACTTAATACAAACTAAACTAAGTAAATTCTGATGAAGCATTGCTTACGAATCATGTTAGTTTTTTAAACAACAAAAGTGGTTAAAAGTTTGTATTAACATTCTTGTAGTACTCGTAACACAAAAAATGTCTAACTGCATTATAAGTTTTATTTAAAAAAAAAAAAAAAAAAAAAAAACTTCAAAGTAAAAGCACCCATTGACAAACTACTTAAAAGTAGTTTATTGGGACTTTTCTTTTTTGTAATATCTTATTTTTATTTGATTTCCTGTAATATTTTATAACTTTTTTTTTTTCTTCTAATAAAAAAAAAAAAAAAAAAAAAAAACTAAGTGTTTATTAATTGAGCCCTTGCCTGGAAAAATGTTGTATCCAATAATTCCGAGAAAAATGGAAAAAAACCAAACCAGTTAAGTATGTTTTATAACTTTTTCGTTATTTGTTTTTGGGGTGCTATGCCGTGTTGCGCTACCTCCTTCTTTAGCCAACGTTTCGGACATCGTTGCAGTGTCCATCATCAGGGCAGATCCGGTAGATGTATCTACCGGATCTGCCCTGATGATGGACACTGCAACGATGTCCGAAACGTTGGCTAAAGAAGGAGGTAGCGCAACACGGCAAAACACCCCAAAAACAAATAACGCAAATGCTTTTGGCCGTGAAAATCTTAAAACTTATCTGATGTTTTATAACATTTAATACTTAAAATATTATAAGCATACAATTCTTAAGAGTTTTCAATGAAAACTCACGAAGAAAGACAATTAAATTAGAATTTATTACTTACTAGAATTTTTGATGAATTAATGGAAAAAAGTTGTGAATAAAAATTTCACACCACATTATTCCACAAAATATTTTTTTTACTCTTCGTACTTTACAAAAAGCAACCTGCTCTTCTAAAATAAATTTGCACGTGTCATTGATGTATTTTAATTGATGTATTTCAGAGAAACGGCCTGGATGAAGGCGATACCCAGAACAGAAGATATTACAACCTGAGAACGAGAAGAGCCGACCCCAACAGCCAACAGCCTACCTAGGCAATGAGTTGGGACAGCGCAAGGAAGAAGAAGATTGATGTATTTTAAATAAATGAAACCATTTACTTTCGAGATACTGTTATGAGATCAACTTACGACATTATTCCACAAACCGGTTTCAATGGCTTAAAAGCAGCCTTATTAATATTTTTTCTGGACAAATACTACTTTCGTGCTTCAGCTTCTTGGCTTTGAAGTCTTTATAGTTTAAGCCATAAGACGTTCATTTTCTCAATTTATTCCCATAAATTAAATCGTTCTCCGTGATTTCAATAAACGGAATTACACAACGTTCTTCCACAAACCAACCTTTAAAATTCTACCATAGGCCTAAAACACATTTTCATTTTCTTAATCCCTACCTTAAAAGATGCAAATTAATATTCCCAAAATTATCTATCTATATACAACATTATTCCATCAATAACTCAACATGAAAGTTTTTTGGATACAACATTATTCCATCAATAACTCAACATTGATAATTATGTTGGATACAACATTATTCCGAGCAAGGGCTCAATTATGAATTAAAATGCTACAAAATAAGTTATGTTCGTCAGTCATTAAAGTTTGCCTAGGAAAAAAAAAGTTATGTTCAATTATGTTAGGATTAAAAAGGTCAATATTGATACGCTTTAAGATTTTCACGGCCAAAGTATTGTTTGTTTTTGGGGTGTTATGCCGTGTTGCGCTACCTCCTCTAGCCAACGTTTCGGACAGCGTTGCAGTGTCCATCATTTACCGGATCTGCTGAATCTGCCCTGATGATGGACACTGCAACGCTGTCCGAAACGTTGGCTAACGAAGGAGGTAGCGCAACACGGCATAACACCCCAAAAACAAATAACGAAAAAGGTCATTATTGTTATCAACAGTGTTTTCAATGTCAATATCAACTTTAACCTGAAGGTCAATATTAATACACATAAGTATTTCCCCAACAGTATTCATTGTAAATATAAAATAAAATAATAAAGATAAAATTATGGTTTATGAAAGGGCGTAAAAAATTATTTACATTCCAATTTGTGGGAGTTTTTTTATCGTGTCAAAGGAAAGGATGTTGACCGATAAAATAAACAGTTAAATCAGTGACGTTACGAGACGCTCGCGGAACCCGGGCATTATTATAAGTCCCACCTTTTGCAATGAACCTTTCAGAGTTCGGTTAGCTTATTATGCGTAACTTCGTCCGACGTCAGTTCCTCACTGCGGTTTTCGTATGAAAAAGCTGAGGATCCGGCATCGGGAAGTACTCCATGTTTTACAAGGGCTTGATGTTAATAAAGCTAGTAGGCCTGACGGAATACCTGCCCTAGTACTGCAGAGGTGCGCTAGAGAAATAGCTCCAATTTTGACGAAGCTTTTTAAAATGTCCCTGAAGACTTGCTCTGTGCCCTCTGGTTGGAAAAAAGCAGTTATCCATCCTATTCCAAAGGGTGACCGCTTCAACCCGGCCAACTACCGCCCCATAGCGATCACATCAGTTCTGTCTAAGGTGATGGAACGTGTGATCAACGACAAACTGCTCACATACCTCAAGAAGAACAAAATAACGACCGTCAATACGGATTCCCACGGAACCGCTCGTGCGGTGATCTTCTCGCGTATGTGACGCATGTTTGGGGGCGATGCCTGGAACGTTTCGGTGAGACCCAAACGGTTGCACTGGACATTTCCAAGGCCTTTGACCGGGTTTGGCACCGAGGACTTGTCAACAAACTGCCTTCTTACGGACTTCCCGCATCCTTGTGTACGTGGATTGCCGACTTCTTGAGAGAGAGGTCGATTCAGACGGTAGCCGATGGTTTCACCTCTTTCTCACACTCGATAAATGCTGGCGTCCCACAGGTCCGATTCTGTCTTCGACTTTGTTTTTGTTGCACATCAACGACCTTTTGTCACTGTGCACCAATTCATTGTTACGCGGATGACAGTACAGCTCCAAACGGAGCGAGAATCAGTACGCCCCTGAACCAAATGCAGTATGGCATTATGTGGGAAATTAAGAATGTCGTTTACCCCGACTTTTATTATCCTTGATGGACGCCGAACACGTTATTTTAGAACGTTTAGTCAATCTACATATTTTAAGGAATTTGTCGGATGAATACTAACAGAGGTTCTCATTTATTCAATGTCTACACTGTAGATCTGACGATTTCATGATGCAAAAATTAGTTCATTGCGTGAGCGTGCAAAATTGTTCCGACTTCACGGACAACTGTCATTATAGCAAACTAGGTTAGGTTTGGAAAGTTTCTGTCGGCAAAGGCAATATTATGCGCATAAATATTGCTTTCGCGGAAAACAAGAGGTATGCTAGTTTTATTTTAAAGTTTTACTGTTTGTTAGTACGTGAGAAGTACGTATAGGTAGATGCAATATTTAACATTATGAAAATTATCATGGGCCTACTTTAAACAACCGAACATGGCTTCAAAAGTAGATATTACTAGAATTATCTAAGTGTAAGGAACTAATTATTAGGAAATACAAACTTTTTTTAAACTTTTTTTTTTCGTTAGTTGTTTTTCTCACACATTTGCCCTGACGATGGACACTGTAACGCTGTCCGAAACGTTGGCTAAAGAAGGAGGTAGCGCAACACGGCATAACACCCCAAAAACAACTAACGAAAATACTTTTGAACGTGCAAATCTAAAATCATGTTTTTTACTGTATCTTTACATAGTACAAAATGAAATCTCTCCCGCTGTCTGTGCGCTTAGATTTTTTAAACTACGCAACGGATTTTGAGGCGATTTTCACCAATAGATAGGGTGATTCATGAAGGAGGTTATAGGTATATAATTTGTCAAGGTTTTGCGATGGAGCGGGCTGGCAAGCGGGAAGCGGGAAGCAGGCTGGCAAGCGGGCGGTATGGATTTGATTTCAAAATGGCGTTGGTTATAAAGGTTGGGTAATGGCGTGGCGTTATGTTTCGTTAGCCACAGCAACGCGTGTCCGGGTCTGCTAGTATTCAATAATCGAAGCAAGTAAACGAAAAGCATTTTAAGCATGTGAAACGAAGAGCTCCGGCGTCGTGAATTTAAGGTGATGCACCATTGAGAAATGCAAAATCGTGTGATTTTGGTTTGAAAATTACACATCACTAAGAAATATTTTAGATGGTTTAATTAAATACTGCGAGCATTATAACACATACGTGATTAGTATTTTTATAAGCCCAGAAAAATTAAAGTACAAGGATTTTGAAAATGGCCTTGTAAGCCGAAACAGCTGTAACAAAAACTAAATTACTTGCAAAACTTGATAATAACATTATCAAATATAATTAAAATTAAATATCGAGTTTTACGAATTAAACACAAAAACAAAGAATAGAAATTGATCGTAAAATATTTAAATAGAAATATATAAATTTGTCTGAGCTTCGCAAAAAAAATAGAACATCTTTTTTTTGGTTCCATGCCAACTCAGAATCAAGTCAACTCAACACCTTTTTGAATTTGAAAAGTCATTAATAGCTATGAAAAAATAACTTTAAAATAGACTATAACCCTAACCTAACGTAACCAATTTAACCAATTTGGGGCCATCCATAAATTACGTCACACCTTAAGGGGGCGGGGGGGGGGAGGGGAGTAGAGAAGTGTGATATGGGGTATGGGGGTCATCAGCTCTGTGACGTCACATTTAAAAATCTAAATTATTAAAACGCATATCTTTTTTAGATGTAAAATTGCAAAATATATGACGTCACACTAAGGAGGAGGGGGTCTCACAAATGTGACGATGTGTGTCATAGAGACGGGGGGGGGGGGGGGGGGTCAAAAATCATGAAGTTCGTGTGACGTAATTGATGGATGCCCCCTTTTCTTTTTTTTTAAATCACTTTTAATGACTTTTCAAAGGAGGTTCTGAGTTGATTTCATTCTGAGTTGTTCATTCACCGTTTTTTCGCAACTAAATCAAATCAGGTGGCTGGTGTTAAACAGGAATTTAAACCTTATCGCCAACGACATAAGAACTGTTATTGTTAGCGGCCGAAGTTTACACAATGTGGTACATCACGAAATATATATATAATATCATAAAATGATAAATTAAATAATGCCAACAGGAAATTTGGCCGAAGGTCGCCTAATCTACGTTTTTTTTTTACATTTCGGCAATCAGTTATTTCAAAAAAGATAATAGGTAAATACCTTCCGAGGTACGAGGTATTTGTTTGTATATGTCGTAGAACGATAGGACGGATGCTAGTAGCATTTAAAAATACGTTAAAGTTCGTGATTTTCACGCACAAGTGCGATGGGTCCGCCATTTTTGACGTCACGATAATAAGCGGATAATCATGGTTTTTACGGAGACTGTTGTTATGACCCGTGAGATAATAAATTGATACAACGAAGGCTGTTTTAGTTGAGTGCGGCTTAGATAAAATGTTTTTCATGTAAAAAGGTTTTGAAGTGGTTGTGTTTGTAATATTTCTTTATAGATGCTGTTTTGTGAAAAAATTCAATTCGCAAAAATGGCACCAATTTGGTCGTATTGTGACATTCTTAAATTTCCCAAGCGAGTAATATTTACGTTACGCGCAGTTTTACCTGTATAATTTGCTGGGCAATCGTCGCAATCGTGTAGGCCTCTCTGGCTTCTAAGATTAACGATTGCCCAGCAACTTACACAGGTGAAACTGCACGTAAAATGTTTTTCACGTAAAAAGGTTTTGAGGTGGTTGTGTTTCTAACATTTCTTTATAGATGCTGTTTTGTGAAAAATTTCAATTCTCGAAAAGGGCACCAATTTGACCTTATTATATTTTCCGAGCTCGGCATCCAGCTTTGGTATCAAGTTGGAGTCCCCTTTTCTAAAAAAAAATTGAAACTTTTGTGTTTACAAATAATACTTGCATTCAAAACGTGTCTTGATTTGCCTGTACGATGATTTGAAAATCTCCCACTACCACCACTGTAAGTTGTGTCGTTATGGAGGACTTAGCCAGCCGAGGAATCTAACACATGACTCCTGGATGGAACCCAAACGCGATGCCAACTCAGCCATTGACCGTACTGTTACTATATTATATACAATTTTTAAATTTCACATGGTGTGGGGACTGTGTTTGGGTCAACCCTTTGCGAAACCTGTCCTATAGGTACTTTGTAATTGCGTTTTCAAAATACTACTTAATTTTACTGAGGTACAAATATACATGCATTCCCATCTACATAGATAAAGAATAACACCATATCTTCGTATGAATAGGAATAATCTTTTGTATGGTTCAGTTTACTTTAGATAGGTACCTAAACCTACCTTCTTAAGATTACCCCGATTAGGTACCCATCCGGACTCGTTTTGAAAACCAAATTATTTATTAAACCATTTTGTATTTCACAGTAACATTTAATATTTACCCTGAAACGCAGGATCGAACATTTGACATTTAAATTTCATTTCAATCGGAATTCCCGCCACAAAGTTTCCTGTCGTAAAATTCTTCCAAAAAACCGGTAATATGCAAATTATTTTCTAAACCTGTTGCTCGATTATATTCGTAATTACAAAAAATAAAAGAAATCGAGTTACGTACAATGAATGGGAATGAAGAAACCTTGCCAAAAGTTTGTCATCGGCACGATATCATAATATTAATATTATTCGCTCATTAATATAAACAATAGAAATACATATAAACGTATTGAAATTCCTGTGGGGTTCCTAATGGATTCCAATGCGAAGGCAGGCAAAGAAACGTGTTTGTATTTATATACATAGGTACCTACCAATCAACAATATAATAAAATGCATGAAAGAGACATAGGTATACTCGGAAGGCGTCGTGGGTCATAAATGACTCATGTTCGCAGAAAGCGAGGTCCACGGCCAGGTGAGAATGAGGAAGTACAATTGAGTAAAAGCAAGGCCCCGCATAGAAAAAACTCACTTTCAACATTGAAATACTAACTAAAACGGGGCTAGATGAGACCAGTTTACTCGGAGGCTCCAACATTACATTACGAATGGTACCTACTCGATAACATCTGTCAAAAATTATTTATTGACATTCTTTTGTTTTTTTTTTCCATGTGCTCCTGAATGATTTTAGAACGGTGTTTGAAAAGTTTTTAAATTCGAAATCTTTCGCGATGAAAGTGAACTTTCAAAACTTGAAATGTTATTTATGATAATGTATTGAATAAAGCAGGACGCAAATATAACAATATATTCGTCTACTGGAAATAACGTACAAAAATACATATTTTAATTACTCACAAATCCTTCGTTGATTTTGATGCTGTAAATCCCATCGGGAGAGGTCTGAATGGTGTTCATTTTAACTGAAACTCAACTGACAACTACTAGTAGTCGTTAATTTATTTGTTCACAAACACCTTTTCACTAACACAGAAGTTAAGTTTATTTTGAAAGGGCAAATATCTGAGGAGAAACAAACAAAAACGAACTGACAGAAGTTGGCGGTTGAAATGGTTGCGCGAGACTGTCGACAGGTGCCGCCGTGTACCACCTCTTCTACCTGGGAAACTAACCAATCACAGATAATAATACCATCCGCAAACTAAACAAGGTAAATCAAATACCTGCCTACAATCTCAACGTCCTTGCGTACACTGAGCCACCTCACACCGGCAGGCTGTATCGCAGCCTCTATTTCGTTAAATAAAGGTTGAATCATCTTTTCTCAGAAGCGAAATTGCTTCTGTAATGTTCTTATGTAATTTTGTATTATCATCCGTAATGTGGCATATTTTTATTCAGCGAGGCGCGGCTGGCGTCATTTAAGTAAATAACTTTGAGTAATTACTTTAATTAGGTATAGGTAAATAAGTGAGGCATAATAAGCTCTGTTAACAATTAAACACGTAATTTAGGTAGGTAGCTACCTTCACAATTCACTGTGTTCTTCAAAATAAAGTAGACAAACACACCAAGATCGTTGAAAATATAATTGACGAAACTTTCAAAAAGCCCTATGCTTCGTGATATTTTTCACACCAATATCAAACGGTGTTTAGAAATTAGTGGTAATTTCTGAAAGGAAATATTGTAAGGAAGTGTTAATTTGCAAAGAATTGAAACGCAGTGCCTACTATTATAGTAATCTCTCTCACTAAACAGATCGAAATAAATACAGAAAAGACAATAATTTGTATTTTTGAAATGCATCACGCCTATTACTAAATTAGCCATTTATTAGATGTAAAACCCACGTGGAAAGAGAACGCACTTGAGTTAAGTAAATTTGTATTTTTTCTCATTCGTCGTCCCAATTTGGGAGGCGCCAACATTTCTGCCATATATCATCCCAAGTGGTTTGCTACACCTGCTGCGTGGCGGACCGAATCGAGGGAGAATAGTTGAAGGAGGCCTTTTGACCCCTCCAGCTGTACTTCCCCCACCCATCGCCTGGCACCGCAGTTGGAGGGATGGATTCATACGTCCGTCACTCCTGGACACGCTGAATCCCAGATTCCTACCCACCCCTCATACTGTTTTTCTTCCCAGAACTTCCTCTCCTTCCTTTCCTTAAAAAGACCCCCCAAACAGCATCCCCTAAGAAGACATGTGCCGTGATCGAAATTATTTTCCTCAAAGCCTCCTGTGTGGAGCTAATGTAAAAAAATCAACCTGTAACATTCGAAAGTCACATTTGAATCCATCAAAATTTTGTTCTATAATATGCGTTAGTTAGGTACACGGTGCTGTTACAATAATGAAAAAAATTGTTCCGTTTTGCAAAATTTCTTAATTATTTTGACAGACTGTATTTACTTGAGGAACTGTACATATTTTGATTGGTGACCGGACAAGTCAGAAAGAAACCAACTCAGAACCACCTCCGAAAAATCATTAGAAGTGTTGCAAAAAAATTAAATAGGTTACGTTAGGTTAGGTTTAAGGGCTATTTTAAAATTATTTTTTTAAAGCTTTTAATGACTTTTAAAAGAGGTGTTGAATTGACTTTTTTCTCAGTTGGCATGGAACCATTTTGATTGGCCCTCCATACCAATGTAGGTATTACAAATCAAGATCTACCAATCGTTATTGGCTACTTTTATAATTCCCACGGTAACGGCACGGCAACGGCAACGGCCCGCGGCATCTAGATGATTACTTTTTCCTTTGGAGGAAGCAGACAGATACGTACATTATTTAGCTCATCGTTTGTCTCACTATTATAATTTAAAAACAGTCAAGGCACAAAAATGGCAACACTATGAGTCAGAAGCCTCGATTAATATACATGACAAAAAAAGATTAGATAAGATTTCGAAATACTTCTGCAGGAATTTTATTGCCAGTGACCATTTTTCTGCAACGTTTCAATATTCAAAAATAGTTTCAGTATTTTATGCGATTCCGCACAGAGGTTCCAATTGCCCAGAATAGTTATTCTCTGTCTTTTGAGGGATCGTTATCGAGATAACGGATCTCCAGTCAGATTTGTGTGATATTTACTGTCACATATTTAGTGGCGGATACATATGGGGGGCGCGCGCCCCCTCTCCCCCCCCTTGCCCACCCTAAATATAAGAAAATCTTTCTTCAATCATTCGCTCTACATGTCTAAACCATCTAAGCGACCCTTTCTTAATCTTACTTATTACGCTTGCATCAGCCTTGCATTCTTTTCGTATTTTTCTCACGCCATCATACGTGGCTTTACCACACATAAGGGATCTTAATTCTATAGCATTTAGTCCTTCCTCTGCCAGTTTCATGCTTCACTGCCTTACATCAGGGTTGGTACCAGCACTCCATTGTGGACTGCCAGCTTCGCTTCTGACAGTTTTTTGTTAGCGCTGACGGCGTTCAGTCCTCCGTAAATGCGGAGTTACCCGCATTTACCCTTCTTTCAATATCTCTATCAGCCTTCCCATCTCTCGTAAACATACTTAACGAATACATAATAACCACTGTCATTTTTCACTCATTCAACTATTACAAATTGTCTTTGGAGATGCTATGCGAAGGGTCATTTTAGGGAAAGGAAATGGTGGAAGGAAAAAGGTGTGATAGGTGGTTAGGACTCTCTGGGTTAGTGTGTCCAGGAGAGACGGAGAGATGGACGGATGAACCTTTCCCTCCCTTAAATAATTAACGTGGCGGCGGTACCCACACTCGCCTCCTAAATTGAAACTCTTGCTTCATTCACATTCATTCGTAAACATGGCCCGACTCAAGTATTTGATTCCCTTGATCGTGTAATGCAACCCCACTGCTCCCTGTGGCCAGCCAAATTTTAAATGTGCGGTCCGCCAATCTTTTTTTGTTTATTTATTGAAGTGAAAACTTCTTTAGCACCGTTGTGATTAGACAAACACATAGATCTATATGTTTTCGCCTTCGAGAGAATGAGATAGTATAGTCGGTATCCTCTTTGTGCGCTGCTTCGTATTCTCCCCACTGTTGTCTACTTTTTAGTTTTCTTGTATCTTTAGCGCCCCCCCCCCTTGAGTTTTTTCTGTATCCGCCACTGCACATATTTTAGTTTCGATCGTTTTAAACACGAATTCCTGCAAGTATGCATAATTATTTATTCATTTAATGTACGATGTACATAGAAAAAGCAAATAAATAACACAAATCTTACAGGAGATCAGGAGATCCGTTATAAGATAGAAAATAACACTTCAGAGCTAGTGCGACTGTTCAAGCTTATGTTTAGAAATGTTAACAGGCTGAAGGAAAAGGGAGAGAAGAAGAAGATTGGGAAGTATCTGTCGTGATTTAACATTTCATTTTTTATGGGAAAAATCTGCTTTCGCCACATATCTTCCTACCTAACACAATTTAAAGAAAGTAATTTTTCTTCAGATTTATAGAGAGTTAAATATAAGTATGGAAGTAACATAAGTATAAAAATCACAAAATTAAAGCATGTCAGAAAACAACTGCTCTTAGCGTAGATACTATCCAAGCGTTGCTAAGAGACCAACCGCTGTTTTATTTATTTTTAATAATGTTAGCGTTTGGGTTTTACCCTTCATTGAATTTATTTAAAAAAAATATATTTTAAAATCCTTTTTTTTTCATAGATAAAAAAATCTTCACCCACATTTGATGAAAGGGACCACTTTGTTTATTTAACTTTATTTTCATATGTAGGTATTCATTTGAAAAACCACTGCACCCATTAAAAAGAAAGAATTCGTATGGATTGTGATTTTTGTTTTGTTTTTGGAAAATATGTAAAAAAAATATATATTTAAACAAAGGTGGTCAAATTCCAAAAAACTACCTCACAGTTGTTTCTTGTTCGTTCGTGGCATGTTTACCTGTTGCCCTACTTGTTCACACGCGGTAGAAGTGAATCCTTCACTAAAGTAGACAATAATGGGGAGGCTACGAAGCACCGCTCAAAAAGGAGACGGATTATTATATCTCATTCTCGTGCAGGCTCAACCCATAGACGTACGTGTTTGTCCCTTTTTCATTTCATCGAGTTTCAAATCACAACGGTGCTAAAGAAGTTTTCATTTCAAAAATCAAACCGGTACATTTGATAGTAGTTAGGTCCTCCGTTCATGGAGATACTTACAAACTACGTGATTGTGACGCAACCACAAGTAGCCTACATACTCGTATACTCACATACGTACTACTCTTTAAAGCTGGTTTCCGTACACGGCGCTACCCGAAATATACTGAAATGACCATTTTTCACGTGGAGATACGATGTGAAGTGACTCTAGCGATGAAGATTAAATATGTAATTAAAAACAAAAATTGTTTCGTAAAAATGAAAATAGAATTAGCAAAAGGACTAATAATTTGTTTTACACCCCCCAAACCAATACCAAATTAATGCAATCACATAGCAGTTTTATTGGTCCTCGTACATTTAATCTTCTACCAAAACACAATTAATGACAGATAAAATATCACTTTACATAAAAAAAAATTATGGCTGAATAATGCAGGTGTTGAAACACTTTTCCTATGAATTCTTTGTAAACCTTAATGTTTCACTTTTCATTACAAATCTACGGTAACTTCAAGACTAACTTTATTTACTTTCTTAAAACTATAACAAAAAATCAACAAACAGAAAAATGGATCACCGTTTTATTTACATTTTTTTTCACATATACCTAAATTTATAGACATTTACTTTAAAAAAAAATTCTTGTAGGTACTTACTCTGAGGTTGTATAGCATTTTTGTTTATATTATCCACTCACAGGCAGTGCCGTAGTGGGTTTCCATTACTTACTTTTATCTATTATATATTTTCTTATTGCTAACTGTTATGTCTGCCCTTTCCTCGGCAGATAGTAATTATTAAATACGGTTCTTTGAATATAAAAGTGTTTATTTACTGGAATAACCTAGCTGGATAGCTACGACTGTTTTCTATTCGGGGGTAGGTAAATCTCCGCGCCTTGCCAGTGGAGCTCGTCAAGTCTATCTCTCAGACTGCTTCTTGTACGCCAATGCCATCTGGCGAGCTATGGTGCAAGCTACATGCTTACCGCCATCTATCGTATTCTTTCCATATGAAATACTTAATTACTCTACATCACACTAACTATTACAATATTACTTGAACTTTATGTTTACATCTTACTATTTAGAACACATCTAAAATTACTTTTGAAATGTATATACGTAGATATAATGGGAAAAAAAGAAAATGTTCTCAATTATTTATTATAAGAATTAAAAACGATCTAATAGAAGATTTTGGGTTCATCCATATATAGAAAGAAATATTAACTGATGGGCGTTCATTGCCGCCAGGGAATGGCTTAAGCTGATCTCAGCAAAAATCATTCTTTCTAAAGAATGTCAAAGGATTCTTATTTAAATTTTGTGCACTTGTTAACTCCTAATATCCATAAGAAAAACACACCTTTTTCCAACATCGATCCTTGCCTTCTCCACCAAATGATGTATTCTTGCAACGTGTAGTTACATAAACACGCATTTTTTTCCATTTCCAGAACAAATTTAACATTCCATTCAAGTACGATCGCCATTTCCACCAAGTGTCAAACGAATAGTAGTACTCACGAGCAGTGCGTGTGACTACGCGCAGTCGCTTTAGGAGTATCTCCGTGTACGAAGCACTTTCATGATGTTCAGAATGATTTTGCAATGACAGACAGAAAGTGGGTGACATTATGCATGACGTGGTTGGTCTCCAAGCGTGAATGGCATTTTATTATTTATGCATTAAACCGCTTACTCGTTAATACGGAAAACTTATTATCCCAACAGTTATATTTAGCTTTATTATTACGAAAAGTGAGTATTTATGTCGGGGGAGACCAAAAAACATGCAAAAAATATGCATTTAACATTTTAATTTTGTTAAAATTAATTCTCTCGTGCGGTAACGCCATGTTTATTCATCGTTTTTATTTTAACATTTCATCAATGCTGCCAATCATAGAAAAATATTTTTGCGTAAAACAAAGTGAATGCATCATTGACAAGTTTGTAAATGTATTTATAAAAGTAGAACACGGAAAGAAATGTATTAAAATAATTACACAAACCCGCTAGACAAACCCTGCGTAGCTAAACAAACCATTCAAAACCTGTGATGTTTTTTAAAAGCATGATGAAATGCGAGTTTATTTTAGAAAATTTATTTTATAAGATTGGTACTTCCGACAAATGTCATATTTGATTGTCTATTAGTTAAAAAAGGAATATTCCGTATTATCCGTGCATCAAACTTCGACAACACGAACGCTCCGTATTATCCGTGAGGTGGACTAACTGCATATTTACCGGCATTTTTTTTAATTAACGTGTGTGAAGAATACCTGCATTATATTAGTCTGTTTCTCCTCGTGTAATAAATAATAAGTTAGGTACTTTGCTACTTAAAATGTTGTATGTTATAGGTTGTTATATAACTAATGTATTATGTTTCCTCTACAATGGGAATATGTAAACAAAGCACAAAGATTAGAAGTATTTATTATATCATTTTATGACATGAATCATTGTTTTTTTATCTAACTAAGATGACTCCACAATAAATTATTATAGTGATATAGATACTAAGCATTTTTAAACTTCGGCAGATTGGCGAGATTTTAATATATTTTTATAATTATTATATTTATTTTTATAAGTGTAACAAACAAAAAGAATAATAAAAAAGATAATAAATATCCAAATAAACTTATTTTTAGCAGTTTTTCAATACATTCCACTTTGCATGGAGCCAATGGGGAACTTGGGAGGCGGATATGGATACCGCCACCCCGGGAACCATTTATTGGATGACCAACATCCCTGCCATAGGTCACCCTAAATTTTCTCTACGTTTGGTGATTTAGCAGGGGTGCATGGCAGAGGCGGGTGAATTTACAGCCAGCTAGGGTGCTAACATTGGAAAATACCACGTTATCGATGTTGTAGCTGAAAATGATTTTTTGCGCCGCATCCGCAAAACTTAAAGAATCCTGAATATCTTCATACAAAAAATTGAAATTTTGAAAAAAAAATCGTTTTCAGCCACAACAACATCAAATAACGTAATATTTTTCAATCTTAGCATTCTAGCTCACTGAAAACTCACGGAGCGCCAATGGTGAGGTTGTCTAGGATTTTAATGGGAACGCGTTTGCCCACATACTGTGTGGCGGGCCGGATCGAGAAAGACTGATTGATGGAGACCTAACTTAGACCTCACACATCATACCTCTTTCATTATATAATTTTTTTTTAATATTCACAATTGAAGCCATACACTGTAAATTTAGCAATTATGTACGATTTTCGTCGACAAACATCCAAACAAGTTAGAGCTAAATTGTTAAAAAAAAATTTCTTCCATAAAAGCTCGATGAGTTGGCAGGGAACCATTTTTGGCATAATTCATATATATTATCCAAAATATCTATTAGGTAGGTATACTAACACTATCGACACCCAGGGCTGGGCAAAATACAGTTTGCTGTAATTAAAATACGAAATACAAAATACTTTCAAGTCGTGTATTTGAAATACAAAATACAAAATACAGTATTTTGACTATTTTTATTTTTATTTCAAATACAAATTACAAAATACATTTGGTTTTGGTAGAACCTTTGGTTGCAATAAATTCTCGTAAGTGCCCTTATCTAACGGTGCGTTTCCATAGAAGTAAAGCTGAGTAGAGTGAAACAGAGACGTGCGAAAATTGACCAATCATATTGCTCAGAAGACACATCTCATCTCCGCTCCACTTGTAAAGTTTTATGGTATAGGACCCAGGTGTCATGTAGATAATAATTATTATTATTATAATAACATTACATAGCGCAGTTTTGTGTTATTTCATATCAAGTGCGCTCTACTGTAATTAACTTTAAAATAATCTAGTGTTCAGTCAAATTATTCCTATAGTGCTTGATCTAATTCTATGACACAAAAATGTACAATACAAAGCAATGACGGAATTTGATCATCCATTATCAATTATTATTTATCAATTAACCCACGTCTTCATGAATAAATACCGCGTAACGATGAAAACAACAATTGACAAGATACTTGCTTTGACGTACCTACAATGTTGCCAACTCTAAATATTAACATGACATATTGCTCTGGATTCTAGCGTTATGTATTATCTATGTCAGTTTATTTTTCATTATCATTATTAAGATCGCTAAATGTATTTTGAAGCCATAAGTATTTGAAATACAAATTACAAAATACCTCAGCAGCAGGTAATTGAAATTCCAATTACAAAATACATTTTTAGGAAGTAATTGAAATACAAATACAAAACACCTATTTGTATTTCAAAAAAGTATTTCAAATACAAGTAATTCAAATATTGCCCAGCCCTGTCGACACCCCACTGCATTATTATAATTTGGTAGGTTCACCTAACTTTTATGCAATCCCAAAAACTGTTAACAATTCAGCACTAACTTGTTTGGATGTTTGACATCGTTCCATGCCTACTCAGAATGAAACCAACTCAGAAACCCCTCAGAAAGGTCATTAAAAGCTAACAAAAAATAAATTTAAAATAGCCGGTAATCCTAACTTAACTTAACCTATTTAACCATTTTTTTATATATTTTTTTATCATCAATCTTAATGACCTTTCTGAGGTACTTCTGAGTTGGTTTCATTCTGAGTTGGCCGGTCACCGCCAAAAAATCAAATAAACAAAAAAAAATCAGTGGTCTCAATGTGACATATAACCATAATTAGATCTTGATTTTGAAAGAAATAACTGTCGCAATATTACCTACAACATAAATACTTGATTTATGAATATTTCGTCCTGATTTATGAAAAGAACTCTAAAACTGTCCATCCGCTCATGGGGCAACTGAAAAAAAACAGTTGACAACTCGATCGCTATCCACAGGAAAGGAACTTGCGAATTTCATTGGCGGTCCGCACACAGGCAATCCCGAATTTCTACCGATTTCTTACTTATCTCCCAAACATTTGAAGTTTTTAAGCTCTTCAAAAATAATATGTTATTTTCGAAGATACGTAATATCTAAACATTCCCCATGCCGAAACGCAAATTATGTGAATCTGGATAGAAAAAAACGTAAAGTTCGAAATTTTTATAAACACGTTCATATCACTAATTTTAGAAGTTACATGTGAGAAAAAACACAATATTTCTTTTGCTATTTTAGATGTTCCCCGCGAAATTTTTGCTCTATTTTAAACGAGTCGTGTTTTATTAAACATTTTCACAATTTCCGCTTCAATTTTTATCGTTTTAAATATTATTGTGCTCTCTCCAACGTTCGTAATTACATATCTCTAGGTACATCTTTTTCTTTTTGAGCGGGTACACGGCGCCTATAGGCCATTTCTGTCAAGGGAGACCGGCGACTAGCAGTGCCTCACGACCTGTCAAGTTTTCGAGTAATTTTAACGAGGTTGATAATTTACAAATTATTAATAAATATATTTTTGTTAAACAAGCTAGTATAATTGCAGAAATCGTAAAGTTGAGTTGCGCCCTGAATTGAGTTGTCAACCAGTTTTCGGTTTGACAATAGATACTAGAGTCGGGCCATGTCAAGAGTCAGACTAATAGAAGAGTATGAGACGATGTATAAATGTGAATGAGGCAAGGAGTGCGTGTTAAGACCGAGTTGTTTGGCGGTCTATCCTCTCTTGCCACCCCTGCAGAAGGAAACGGTGGGATGGTTAGTTAGCAGGTTAGTCAGTTTTGTTTGTTTATAATGTTGAACTTTAAAAATAGTCATACTAACACTTATTGTATCTTGATTTCCCGCTAAGCACTTGCATACTGCTTACTAACAACGTATGCAGGGAAACTGGAGATCTAGATTCGTTCAAAATTAAATGTAGATTCATTCATTCAAAAAAAAAATTAGAGTCCTTGCGAGAGCCTTGAAGGAGTAACCATATGTTACTTATACCAGGGCGGGTAAGCGGTGGATAACCTCCAATGTACTTTAAAAAGTAAATTTGTATTTGTGTATTGTGTTAAACAAAAAAAAATTATAATACTAAAAAACATCACTAAGTCACTAAAGACCCACCCCTGCAGGGAAACGGAAAGTTAGTATAGGTTAGTCTGTTTTGTTTATTTTATGATGCTTAGATTAGATGGTTCAATGCCAAATACAAAGAAATAAATTGTTTCTACCTGCATGTCCTTTCCCGTTCCCCTACCGCAACCCCTTCCCCTCCCGAGTTCCCCTTCCATCTTCCCCGCCCCCCATTCTCTCCCCTATCCCGCTTCCCTGTCCGGCAAACCCCCCTCCCGCTTTCCATATATTCAGTTCCAGAACATTCCGTTTCCAAACAGCTCGCGTGCCACTTATTACAATTTTTTTATTCAAATTTTCATTTTTCGTGTATTACAAATAGCTATTTTGTATATTATAAGAACAATCAATCAATTTTGATACCTAACATAGGTACCTATTTACAATATCTATAATTTTAAAAATCCATAGACAATTGAAGCTAGTGAAACAGAGCTAGTGAAGAGAATGAGGAAATGTATATATATATTTGTTAGGTTAAGAAATATTTTAAATGTAAAAATAATGAAAAATGTGTACTATGCCCTTGTTCATTCTTTACTTATCTACGGAATTATAGGTTGGGGAGGCTCTTACAAAAAAAATCTAAACTCAGTAAAAGTTTCGCAAAGAATCATCATTAAAGTAATATTAAAAAAACAATCTACCTTCTCAACAGAATCACTTTTTAAATTATTTCCAGTACCAAATGTCGATGACATTTTCAAGCAAGCTTCCATTATAAAAATGTGTAAAGAAAAAATAACACAGAATATCAAGAATTTTACAAACTAATGAGAAATGGAAACCAATTTATTACACCTAATTTTAAAACAACTCAAATGCAAAATCATTATATTTTCCAAGCCATAAAAAACTATAATAACCTCCCTTCTGAATTACGCTGCATCATCAACCAATCAGAACAAATAAATAAAATAAAACAATTTTTCAAAAAAACTTACAGTAAAAAGTAAATATTTTATACAAAACAAATTATAACTTACAACGCAAGTAAGAATCGTGGCTCCCTTATCAGGCACAAGAGCCCCTCTTTTCTGATAAGGTATACATGACCAGAAAAGACCTTTAATTTAATATTTTGTAAAATATATGTGTATATAATATGTAACTCATATTTTTTATATTACAATAAAAAAATAAAAAATAAAAAAAAATAATTCTTTGTTACAAAAAAAACAGCTGCCTGATAAATTCAATTTCATCAAACGCATGAACTGTCAAACGTGCGAAGTTAAAATAGTCGTTAAGTTTTCTGAAATTATCCAATTTTCTGCGCACTATCTACTTAGCATTTTTTTTCTTCAAGCTACGTCACGCGTTCGAAATTTCTAAAGCGGCCCGACGAGTTTTTTTTAGAAAAAGGCCTGCATGAGCTAACCTTGTTATACGCATTTTCTTTGAACCTTGAAGGATACCTACATATTTTAAGTCATGTTAACTTACTTTATCTTTTTAAGTTTAATTCGTAGAACTCCAATTTTAAAATAATGTTATTATTAAGTTTTGTAAGTATTTATGTTGTAGGTAATATTGCGACAGTTATTTCTTTCAAAATCAAGATCTAATTATGGTTATGTCACATTGAGACCACTGATTTTTTTTTTGTTTATTTGATTTTATTTACTCCTACTATGTCTTTATTGATCGAAGACCCCTACCCATAAATCCCCTACCCTTATTTTTTTGTTCCGCCTGCACTGATAAGCGAGTAGATCCTGTAAAAATAGTCCCCATGTCCTGAGTCCCGTGTCCTGGGCCCCTGTGCATTCATTTGAACTTGAACGGCGAATAACAGACAACGAGACGGTCGGCTATTGTTTACTCTGGCAATTTATTCAAATTATTTGATTAATAAAAGATTAGCCATTATATTTGTCTGGGCAAATGCACAATCCACTGGGTCTATTATTCAATATTATATGCTGATGATGCTGATCGTATGACGTAGGTACTTTTACATATCTACTCTTTGGTTTAGGGCTAGGGGGTTTCAAATTCCGTTGTATTATTTGATTCACGATCAAATCGACATCAATTAAAAAAAAGCGCCAATTCGATTTCGAATCTTCGAAAACTTTGAATCTCGGAATGTTTTAGCGTGTATTGTATAACTAGTAGTTCTTTGAGTTATGGGAGTAATTATATAATTAATAATTATTATTGTAATTGTACAAAAGTATGTTTCTAAATTTCTCTCACATTAAATAATCGACACCAAAAATACCTCGGGAATCCTAATAATGGAGAACTCCAGTCCAATTTTCTTAATTTTTTGAATGAATAATAATGACCTTCTAACTTAAATAACTGCATTGTGCAAGCGAACATTGGAGGGGACCCACCACTTTCCCAACGGCGTTATAAGGAAACATATGGTTTCCTCCTTCACCGCACACGTCAAGACTCTACTTTTTTTGAACGAAGCTACATTTATTTGAACGACTCTAGACCCTCCAATGTCCATGCATACGGGGTTAGTAAGCAGTATGCAAGTACTTACATTAACATTATACAAAAGATAAATAGAAGTAGCAGCCCGTGGAATAATTCTTCTGAAATAGGTAACATCAAAAAGAGATAATAGTGTCAGTAAAAGAAAAAGAAAAATAAAAATAACGGCTATGACCAGTCGAAGAAACCTTCTGTGAATAAAATAAGTAATGAGGGAAAAACAGTTATATGATTATGTTATAATGTAAGTAATTACTATAGTAGCGGAAATAAAATAAAATATATTAAAAAAAAAGCCAGAGAGTGTATTCCATAGACCACCGGGCAGTCCCAATGAGAATGCGTATAGCTATCGGCCCAACCGCAGACGATGCTCGAAGTCCGCGTCCTTTAGCCGGTTCCCCGATTTTGCCTCGAAGAAATGTACTTGGGAGAGAAGGGGAAGTTTTTGAAGACCTTGAGGAAAGATGAGCGTCGGGTTACCGGAGGGGGGACGGAAGGACATCGAGACCGCACGGTTACGCCTCAGGCCAACGCATGTCGATGGGGGAGGCGCGGGCGGATCGCGGGAAGACCGCTCTGTTGTATGTTCGCCTGGCAATGTGCATGGACAGGGTCTATCCCACCCCCTTTCTATGGGGGAATGACGATACATAGCATGCACAGTTCAGTTGCGCCACCAAAGAATGGAAACCAAAACTAATCAAGAAAAATAGAAAATAATAAGAGCATTTATACATGTAAAACATAATTTCAGAATCAGTACAGAGTGATAATGTATCAAGCGATACTGTCATCACTACCATCGCTCACCAAGATGACCTACCGAGGTAAAAACATAAATCATTGTTAGCAGAGACCAGAGAAGAAAAAAAATAGTCAAACGTAATCAGTAATTTATAGGTCACATAAGTTATATTATAGATAGTTCAAAGCATATTCACTAAATAAAGAGTAATAGAGGAGGACCGAAGAAGACGGGAGCAAGCGAACAACAGGCAATTGCACTTATGAATGCAACTATCCGTCCTCTTCCTGTAGGAAGGTGGGAAACCGGTCTACTATGACGCAATCCAGAAGCCACGCTACCTGACAATCGGCAGTGTGCGCTGAAACGACTTCTGTCCCTGGAGAAAAAGCTAGAAAAAGACAAAAATCTAGCAGTGGCCTACAACGACAAAATAAATCAACTTATCAACAAAGGCTATGCCAAGAAGTTATCAAGCCATGAAGCTTCCACCACCACACCTCACAAATGGTACCTGCCCCACTTTGCAGTAATCAACCCAAATAAGCCAGGAAAAATCAGAGTGGTGTTCGATGCCGCAAGCCGATGCCGAGGAACCTCCCTCCGCCGCCGCAAAAGCCGTACGCACCAAGTTCTACATGGACGATTACCTAGATGCAGCAGACACGCCCAATGAAGCTGCTGCACTCGCCCAAAGTGTAAGTGCCCTGCTCGCGAAAGGAGGGTTCCACTTGACAAATTGGGCGTCCAACAGCCCGGCGGACCTAGCTAGCGTACCTATAGAAGACCGTGCCAGCTCCGCGATACAAATCAGCAGCGGAGGTCCGGAAACAGAGCGAGTGCTTGGTTTAATCTGGCACCCCACCACAGACCGCTTCCTGTACTCATTTCGTGAGGTAATCTCCCACGACACGGCCACACAACCTACCAAGCGGCAACTATTATCCATAGTAATGAAGATCTTCGACCCAGTCGGCTTCGTTGTCTGCCTTACCATCAGATCTAAGATGCTACTGCAAGCAGTGTGGCGCTCAAGCGTCGGCTGGGATGAACCCATTGCCCCTGAACACGCCCAGAGATGGACAGACTGGCTAAACCTGTTGCACACGAACAGCATCTCAATACCGAGACGTTGCCTCTACAACAAACTAAACAACGCAACACTACACCTTTTCTACGATGCATCGGAGCAAGCTTGCTGTGCCGTGGCTTACTTCACCGAAAAAATAGATGGATCCTTACGAGTAACATTCCTTGCAATTAAATGCAAGGTAGCGCCACTAAAACCTCTCTCCATTCCACGCCTCGAGCTTCAAGCCGCCCTCATAGCAGCGAGACTACCCCAGACGATCCAAAAAGAAAGCAAAGCCCTGATATCCCGCACCTGCTTCTGGACAGACTCCACAACTGTACTATGCTGGTTACGCACCGACCCACGCACCTACTCAATCTTTGTGGCAAACCGATTGGGCGAAATAGACGAACTAACCAACATACCTGACTGGAATGGGTACCCACAAAACTCAATCCCGCTGACATAGGAACACGAGACTTAGAGGTGCCAGACTTAACACCAGAAGGAAGATGGTTTACTGGCCCAGCCTTTCTCACTTCCACGGAGGGTGCGTAGCCAAAAGAACGGGCACCCGCCCACAGGCCTGACGACCTGACACTAGAAGTCAAACCTCACTACGTTGGCCTTGTGTCCACCAGGGGCGAAGCACTCCCATCAGTAGAGCGGTTCTCCTAATGGCACCGGCTGATTCGCTCCACAGCTTGGATCCTCCGATTTATCAGACGATGCAAGATGGGGCACAATAAACCAGTAGAAGGGGAGATAAAAGCAGCAGAACACAGATGGATCAAAAGGTCCCAGGAAGACGCTTTCACAACTGATCTACACATCATCCGACAAGGTCAAAAACTGCCTACTGGCAGCCGCCTCAACTCCCTGAACCCCTTCTTTGGACCAGATGACCTACTACGAATGGGGACCCCACTACAAGCCTTGGAAAGAGCAAAGAGTGTGGTCCGAACTCCCACAATACTGGATGGCGACGAACCCTACACTCGACTTCTGATCAGTCACCACCACAAAAAGGCGGATCATCCTAGTACTGAGAAAACAGTAGCAGAAATACGCAATCATTTATTCATAATATGACTACGCACAACAAGCAGGAATATAACGCACGCCTGCCCCACTTGCTTCATACGACGCAGCAAACCGACTCCACATCTGATGGGCGCATTACCACCACCCCGCCTGATGCATCACGTCCGCCCATTCACATACTGCGGGCTTGACTATTTCGGCCCTATGGCTATCACGGTCGGTAGGCATCGAGAAAAACGATATGGAGCCATCTTCACCTGCCTCTCGACACGAGCCATTCACCTAGAACTAGCCGCTTCACTGACTGCTGACTTGACCATCATGGCCCTACAAAGAATGACCGCCCGCAGAGGACAACCAGCAGCCATGTACTCGGATAACGGGACAAACTTTCACGGAGCTGACACCGAGATGAGGGACGCCCTGCTGTCAATAAATCAAGACGCCAGAATGATTGACGCAATAGCTACCCAGGGCATCGAGTGGAACTTCACACCACCACTAAGTCCGCACATGGGGGAGCTTGGGAAAGATTAGTAAGGTCAGTAAAGAAAGCCCTAAGCACTACACTAAAGGAAAGAGCACCAAAAGAAGAAACGCTACGCACCGCACTTGCAGAAGCTGAGTTTGTGGTAAATAATCGTCCACCCACCCACATTTCAGTTGACCTACGTGATGAAGAACCTCTAACACCCAACCACTTTTTGATGACCTAGTGATAATCATGGACCCAGTACTGCCTCGAAACAGTTGGCCACGTGGCCGTATCATCGAAGCAATACCTGCAGCTGATGGACAAGTCAGAACTGCCCGGATCCAAACCAGCACTGGGATATACGTAAGGCCGGCAGTCAAAATCGCCGTCATTCTGCCTGCCACGCCAGCAACTGATGAAACTGTACCCTCTGCGAAGACACCCGATTCAAAACTCAGACATCGGAAAAAGACACGCCCGACGAAGTAGCTGAGCACAGTCGAGACTGCACTGAGGGGAGTGTATCGAACGTGTCGTAGGAATCCGTGTGCATCGAACGAGGCGCGAAAGCGTATGACAACCCTGGAAATTCAAGAATGGAATTTACGCTTCCACAGAGTACCAAGCCGCCAGCACGACAATCTGAGAGCTGCTATTGGCTAGCGGAATAATGTGCATGTGGTGCCCCTTCCAAATGATTTGTCTACAACGCTATTATGTCCATTAACTAACTAATCAATTGAAAACATAAATTAAATTGATAATGAATACATGCAGCAGCCGCATTGGACTGGAAAACACATCTGAATAACCACCTAATGCTTCCACAAGGGACTCCAGACAGCAATAATCAACGCCAAGGAAATGGCTGACTATTTACGTCACTCCCACCATGCGACCAGCCGAGCCACTATTGGTCAATTCTGAACAAAGGAAAAATCTGAATCGTAAATATTTACAACAGCGAATTCATCGTCCGAAAAATTTTGAGCTCAATTTCGAGAAATTGGGAATAATTTGGATCAAGAAATAAACATCATCACCTAAAAATGAGTATATGCTACAAAAACAACCCAAAAACTGACGTCTATCAGTGATTGTTGCACTTTAAGAAAAATATTTACTTCTTCAAACTTCGCAAAATTACTTTGTGGCATCATTAATTATATAATGAATAACAGATCACTTTGTATAAACCACTATATTATAAACAATATCTACATATTTCGATAACAATGTTATCTTCATCAGGATATGTTAATATAAAGAAAAATAAATGACAAACAAGTATAGACAAATTAGAATAAACTATAACATAGATAAAATATTAATAAGTAGAGGTGATTAATTACTTACAAATAATAAAAATAGTTATACAAAATTAAATATAAAAATTATTTAAGGAAAAATAAAATTGCATTTAGATAATAAAAAAAAAAGTTGAGTTCATTGTTATTAAACGTTTTTTGCTTCAAACATTGCTTCAATGCAATATTCATTTTTAGATAATGCTAATTTGATATCTGTAACAAGAGAGGAAAGGTTGTCAAGCGTACTTTTACCCTTTCTAAATCCAAACTGGGAAGGAGAAAGAATTTGATTTTTTTCTACGAACCAGTCCAATCTATTTTTAATCATTCTTTCAGATACTTTGCAAAGAGTAGAAGAGAGGGCGATAGGTCTGTAGCTCGAACCTATGCTTGGATCTTTACCACTTTTGCAAATGGGAATGATATTTTGAATTTTCCAGTCAGGGGGAATAATGCCAGAATCCAAAAAGATATTGATGAGAGAGAGAAAGTAGGTAAGAGAATTGTCATCAGAATGACGGATGAATATATTTAGGATTTCATCCTTGCCCGGAGCTGAGTCATTGAGGATTTCAATGGCTCTTTTTAACTCATCAAAGGAAAATGGAGCATCTAACCATGAAGAAGATTTTAAAGTGAAAGGTAAAGAAGGAAGTTCATCAGAATTATGGACATAAGGGGGAGCTATTTTATTAATAAAGTCATCAATCCAAATAGCAGAATTACGAGATGGCTTTGGCAGGGAAAAGGAAGATCTAAACCTGCGAATCATGGACCAAACCTCCCCTGCTGGAGTAGCAGGGGATATATTGGTACAGAAATTACGCCAGCTATTTTTTTTTTTTAAACGGAATGTGCGTTTAGCAACAGCTTGGGCATTCTTGGCTGAGATGTAATTATTCATAGTCATCGGTTGGCAGTATATCTTATTGGCCGCTTTCCTCTCCTTCAGCACTCTAAGGCATTCCTCATCCCACCAAGGGGGAGGGCGAGCCTTCGAGCCTACGATGATTTGTGAGGAGATGATTTGTGGATAGACCTGTCAGCCGATTTTAGAATGGAATCAGTCCAAGATTTATAAGAGGAAGTGCAATTATAAGAAGAAGGGGAAGGCAGGGAGAGGGAAAGATCCTGGGTAGAGTCTCTGAAACGGGACCAATCCGCTTTTTTTGTAATAAATTTGGGCTTACTTTTAAAGTGATTGATATCCAACCGTTGAGCCAAATTCAAAATAATGGGATAGTGGTCACTGCCGCAGGAGTCTGAAGAAATTCGCCAGGAGATTAGTGAATAGATACTCGGGGAACAGAGGAATATGTCCACCGCACTAGAATTCTGTCCAGGGTGACTAAACCTTGTTGAGGATCCGTCATTTAGGAGACATATGTTCAAGGAGTCCAAAAGGTCAATTAATTTGATACCTTAGGGATCCGAGGAAGAAGAACCCCAGAGTGGGGAGTGGGCATTGAAATCACCCAAAATGACTAAGGGAGAAGAAATTTTGCTAAGCATGTGAACCCACAGTGGAAGGTCAAATGGGGTAGAAGGAGGAATATAGAGAGATACAAATGTAATATTAGAGACAGTGGCTGCCACTAATTGGAAGGATGAATTTGAGGGTTTAATGGAAATAGGGGACAAGGGGAGAGAGTTTTTAATGAAAAGGGCTGCACCACCCTTCCTATGCGGTCGTCCCGCAGACATTGATAGCCACTCACCTTGAAGAGTTGAGATGGCTTGAACCAAGTCTCAGAGACGGCAGCAATCGATATGGAGTGTAAATGTAGAAGGCGGATGAGGTCATCCTTATTGGAGGTGGCGCTTCTACAATTCCACTGCAGAATTGCTGTTGTTGGGGCAGCCATTGGGAAGAAGAGAATTCAAAGAAGAGAGTAACAAGGCAGCGCTGGACGGTAGAGAATTATTATTGTTAAAAACAGAGATAAGTAACATGAGAAGAGTTTGAATAAAAGAAGAGTTGTCATTAGAAGTATTGTTGTTAATGGAATTTGCATTTAGATCAGGATTGAAAGCACTGCTGTTAGTTGAATTGGAGTTAGAAAAGACGGATTATTGAGAAAATAGAGAGCTGATGTTACCATTTGGGAACAAGAGCTGGGAGTTATGGCCAAATTGATCATATCCAGGGGTTTTAGTTGGACGAGAAGCTTGTTTTTCCATTACAGTTTTCTTGTAAGACAAGTTTGAAGGAGCAGTAATTTGGGGTTGAGAGGCAACTTAAGCAAAAGATTTTTTAGAAGGAGCTATTAATTTGGAGGCATAGAAGTATGAAACGCTATTGGAGGCCATATAACTTTTTATGTTTTTTTGGCGAGAAAGTTCGGGGCAGGATGGATGAGTGGCTGTGTGCGAGCCTGAACAATTAACGCAAGTGGGGGAATTGGAAGGGGAGGAGCATTGGTCTGCTAAATGATTTTCTGTGCATTTAAAGCAGCGGGGAGAGGAGCGACACGATTGTTTAGAATGGCCAAACCGACACAATTAAAACATTGGATTGTCGGGTACGAATAATTTCCACCGGGAGAGAGTTGTGGAATAAATAAACGTGAGAGAGAAGGGACTGTCCTTCAAATGTCAGAACTACAGTTTGGGAGGGTTTCCAAACTACAGACTCAGATGATCGATCTTTGAAATTAAGACGCCTAGTCTTAATGACTTTTCCTGAAGATGCTGGAATAATGAGTTCTGAGATAAGCTCTTTTTCAGATAGGTCTACAGGAATACCTCTAACGAGACCCAAGCGAGAGATATTGAAAGAAGGGATATAGGCTTTAAATTTTTTTGCAGAGAGGGAGTCGATGGAATTTATGAATTTATTGGCATTCAACGCGGATGTGAACTCAACACAAATGCGAAATCTGCCCTCTGATCGGATACCACCTGGGGAAATGCCAAGTGGTTTTTTTCCAATGAATTTACCAAATTCAAGGGGATGTAAAGAGTGGCCAGGAGAGTTGTTTTGAACATAAACTATGAAGGGAGCTTTTGCTGAAGTCGGATACAAAAAAAGAGAAGTTACAGGAACTGAGACCTGTAAAGAATCAGTTTTTGGAAGGTCGCAAACTATCCTCGTTTTTGGAGACATTTGGAGTAGAAGATGGAACTTGAAGGTCTGTTATCTCTACCTCACTACCAATGTCAAAATTTGAAGGGTCAGGGGGAGCGGGATCAGGGGGTTTCTTCCCCATGGCAAAGGCTATTGGGGCAAAAGGATATAAAACAAAAATAAAATAACACTTACTGGACTTGGTCAGCAATAAACGAACTCAAAAGAGGACAAAAAACGGGTGAAATGCAGATCCCGCCAATGTGGGGGATTTTAATAAAAATGCACTTTCTAGATGAGAAAAGTGTGGAAAAGTTGAATAAAAAAGAAATTAAGGTGCGCTTGGCAAAATTGAGGGAGATACAGCCGTTTAAAGAATGAATAAAATGACACTTCGTGAACTTATACTACGCCATTTTGTTACTATTATGTTGGTATCTCAGACTTGCTATTCGAAGGTTGATACGATTGTAGCCAACTTCGTGTGATATATAATAAGGCGCGTAATTATGAAAAAACAGAATTAATAATGGTCACAAACCATGTTACACAAACCTGGCGTAGCCGCGAAACTACTTGAAAACTGGGATGTTTTTCTTGCGTTGACGCGAGTAGGCGTTATAAAGGGGCACAAACCATGTTACATAAACGGAGGAAATAGACGGTAGAGTCAAGCTGAGAATAACAGAAAAATTTCGCAAGCTGAGTTTACCATAGACATTTATTTCATTTTTACATTTCAAAACTCAAAACTCAAGATGGATCCCCAGAGCTACATTACCAAAGCTACGGAAGCGGTAAAACAGATGCAAAACTGTATTAATGATACTTCAACGAAACTTAGCAAGGAGCAAATGAATAAATTGAATCCTAAGACCATAACTATATTAGGTGTAATTAGCGAAATGGCGGCAAAAATGGCTGAAATAACTGGTGAAAATAGAATTTTAAGGGAAAACAACTATCGTGATGAGCTTCACTCGAAAATTGAATCTGAAAATTTTCCCCGATTACCTCCTATTACTAGGAATAATGCTCCTCCTGGACCTGCCAGACCTTCAGTCATAATCCACCAGTCAACTGATACCCCGTCCACCTCCGAGTCGACCCTAAAATCTGTGAACTGGGCATCCGTGTCACTGGAATGAGGGAATTAAAAAGTGGCGATGTCTTAGTACACCCTAGTACTTCTGCTGAGGCAGATAAACTTGCGAATGCTCCAGCGCTAAACAAAGCGGGACTTAAAGCAACTATTGCTCCAAATCGCCTCCCACGGATCGCCATTCACAACCTCCCTCAAGATATTTCGGCAGATGAAATCATAAGTGCCGTTCATCATCAATCTTCCAATGATACCGGTCTGTCTTTACAAAATTTAAAAGAGAACATGTCCTTTTCTCATAAATCTGGCCCTCGCACTGGAAGCTGCATCCATATTTTTAGAGTCCCGTCATCTGTGCGTCACTCTCTAATATCTCGCACCAAACTTGCTATAGACTGGCAGCTTCACCGCGTGAGAGACTGGGTAGATAGCTTGAAATGTGTCCATTGTCAACTATATGGCCACACAGCTTCCAAGTGCCAAGCAGACTCACCCACCTGTCCCCACTGCGCCAAAGTTGGCCACAACCGTGATGCCTGCCCCAAAAAGGAAAAATCTCCAGTATGTGCCACCTGCACCTTCTTCAGAAAACCGGCTTCCCACAAAACTGGAGCTCAAGACTGCCCCGCCCGCCAAGCTGCTGAAAGACGTGAACTTTCTCGGATAAATTTTTTAGGTTGAACTTGAATAATCGTTCTGAGAAAAATTCCTTCTCAATGTATTATCAAAACGTTCGTGGCCTAAATACGAAACTGAACACTATTCGCTGTAACGTCAGTGTATGTAATTACGACTTTATATTTTTAACCGAAACATGGCTATCTGAAAATATCTCATCTGCTGAACTTGGATTTTTTGACTATAACGTTTTCCGCAGTGACCGTTCTACTTCTTCTTTTAAGTGTAAAGGTGGTGGAGTGATGATATGCGTAAACAAAAAATACCCCTGCCATATTCTAGAAACATTTACCAATGTTTCTGATCAATTGTTCCTGTGTGTTCTACTTGGTACCAAAAAGCTTGTACTTGGTTGTGTTTACATTCCTCCCTCCTCTTCGGTAGAAGTCTATAAGTCGCATACTGCTTCAATTGAACATGTGTCTAGAAACGCTGATTCCCTATTTATTTGTGGCGATTATAATTTACCTAAAATATTGTGGCTGAATGACGATCAAGGTGTCAAAACTCCTTCTAGTAATCTTTCTCCACAAGCTGTTGAAATTGTAAATTTTTTTGCCTATTTGAATATGTTTCAAGTAAATCCAGTCACTAACTATCTAGGCTCTTGCCTGGATTTGATTTTCACTAGCATACCAAATGTCATAGTAAGTGAAGCTGATGTCTCTTTGTTACCTTTGGATAAATATCATCCACCTCTCTCTATTAAAATTACACATTTTTTCAAATTTGATTCCTTGAAACCGAATGTCTCTTATCACTACAAATATCTTAACGGCGACTATTTTAATATGAACAAATATCTATCCCAGATTGATTGGTCGACACTATTTTTAAATTCTGATATTAATGATGCTGTACTTAAATTTAATGAATGTGTATCACATGCTGTAGAATTGTTTGTTCCTAAGGGGTGTTACTCTCAACCTAAGTTTCCAAATTGGTTTAGCACGAAACTTAAACAGTTAATAATTGAAAAAAAGAAGACTCATAAATTATTTAAAGACACTGGGAACTTAAGCTTTTATCATAAATTTTCTCAATTAAGGGAACTGTCCAAAATCGAATCAGCCAAATGTTATAAATATTTTGTAGAAGTTACAGAGACAAAGTTACTGCAAAATCCTAAACAATTTTGGCAATTTGTTGCGCATAAGCGTACTGATAATGATCTTCCTTCAAGTATGTATTATTATGAAACTCATGCTACTAAAGGCCATGATATTGCCAACCTTTTTGCCAAACACTTCTCCTCTGTATATTCTGATGCATCATGCAACATCCCTCCACTTAACTATGACCATAATATCGACTTAAATGATTGCCAAATTACACTTAAGGAGGTTTACCAATCCTTAAATAATCTCTCTAACAAAAAAAGTACCGGACCTGATGGCATTCCAGAAATCTTGCTAAAAGAATGTAAATATACACTATCTAACCCAATTTGTATGTTGTACAACTTGTCACTTTCATCTGGAACATTTGCTGACTCATGGAAAATTTCATATATTCGACCCATTTTTAAGTCCGGAAACAAGTCGAATATTGGAAATTACAGACCGATATCAATTATATCTAATATTCCAAAAATATTAGAGTCGATAATTACAAAGAAAATTACTCCTGTTTTCAAAAGTGTTCTAATTGAGGAACAGCATGGATTTAGATCGGCGAAATCTACAACAACAAATTTACTTTCCTTTACAAGTACCATTGTGAAAGCCTTAGAAGATAACACTCAGGTTGATGTTCTATACACTGACTTCTCCAAAGCCTTCGACAAAGTTAATCACCGTATTCTCATGGCCAAACTTTATGCTATAGGCATTAGAAACCCTTTGTTATCATTCTTTTACTCTTACTTGACAGATAGAAAACAAAGGGTTAAAATAAATAACTTTGAATCCTTTAACATTGATGTAACTTCCGGCGTTCCCCAAGGAGCCCATTTGGCCCCGCTTCTTTTTAACCTTTTTATTAATGATATCACAAAAGTTTTTTCTCACACACGTTTCTGGCTATTTGCTGATGATAATAAGATTCTTAAGATTATTAAATCCCACCTTGACTGTTTACTATTTCAACTTGATATTGATTCATTTAACGATTGGTGCAAAATTAACTGCATGGAACTTAATGTTGATAAATGCAAAATTTTGTCCTTTTATAGAACCAAAAAACCTATTCAGTTTGATTATAAACTAAATAGTGTTTGTCTATCTACTGTCACATCTATCAAGGACCTTGGGGTCACTCTAGACTGCAAACTTTCTTTCCGTGATCACATAAATAATATCGTAAATAAATCACTTAAACTACTCGGCTTCATTCATAGAATTACCTCTGACTTCAAACATATAAGTACACTTAAAACTCTTTACTGTTCGCTGGTTCGCCCTCACCTTGAATATGCTAGTGTCATTTGGTCTCCTTTCTACGCTGTCCACATTTGTCACATCGAATCCGTACAACATCGTTTCCTAAGAGTAATTGCTTGGAGGTTGGGTCTTGAAAGAGGCAAGTACTCATATGATGAAATTGAACACATCTTAAACATGCCTTCTTTAGAAAAACGTAGAAAGGACTCTGATCTAATTTGCATATTTAAAATTATCAACAGTATTACAGATACACCTGCATTGTTACAACTCATCCAGTTTAACATCCCTTCCCGTAGGCTTCGAAATAATGAATTGCTGTTCCTCAATCAACATTCTACTAATTACGGATACCATTCTCCCTTATCCAGAATGTCGAGACTTGTCAACGCAAGTCAAAGCATTGATTTTTTTGGTGTAAAACTAAATGACTTTCGGCAGTCGTTACGCAATATTTAAATGCTTCTTCATGCTTTGACTTGTAGTGTCTCTATATGTACTTTTTATATTTTATATTGTCATTGCTATTAATTTTTATGTGCTCTCCCTTCACTGTCATCTCTGTTTTTTATTTTTATTCGTGTTATTAATATGTTTTTAATGGACTGTTGTCCGTAAATTAATAAATAAATAAATAAATAAATAAACCATGTTACACAAACCTAGCGTAGCCGCTAAACTATTTGAAAACTGGGATGTTTTTCTTGCGTTGACGCGAGTAGGCGTTATAAAGGGGCACAAACCATGTTTAGCGTAGTCTTAGGTTAGGTTACTTTAATTTGGGAGGTGGTAAACAGTTTAAAAAATCGTTTAAAAAAAGTCCGCTAGAAAAATTTCATAATTACGCGTCTCATCTATCACATGAAGTCGGCTACAATCGTATCAACCGGTTCTATAGTCGGCTATATCATCAATGATATTGGCGCAAGCGATTCTGACCTTGTTTTCATACAAATTCTGTACATAGAAGGGTCAAAATCGCAGACAAACTTTTTTATTTCGAAATATTTTTTTCGCGCATGCGCAAAAGCTGCGCGCAAATGAGCGTGTCCGGCCGATTACAGGTTAATAGCAAGTCTGAGATACCAACATAATAGTAACAAAATGGCGTAGTTTAAGTTCACGAAGTGTCATTTTATTCATTCTTTAAACGGCTGTATCTCCCTCGATTTTGCCAAGCGCACCTTAATTTCTTTTTTATTCAACTTTTCCACACTTTTCTCATCTAGAAAGTGCATTTTTTATTAAAATCCCCCACATTGGCGGGATCTGCATTCCTCCCCAAAAAACTAAAAATATAACTGACTTAATGCCAAAAATTAGATTTTTCGTATTAAAACGAAAAAAACGCAACAGTGTTTTTCAACTGTCAAAATTCGAATTGCCGTACCGATATATTTTAATATGTAAAATAATTTCAAACAAGGAATAAATTAATTATTTGTCCAGAGAAACATCACATCTCGACGCCAATTCTTTTTTCAAACTTTCTTCAGGCAAGTAGGTAGGTGCCATAATATTGAAAAAGTGTAAAAAATCTGTTCTGAACCATCAAAACGGCCGCCATCTTGAAACTGAATGTAAAAACAATTTACAGACAGATGAAACGCAAAACGGTGGAAAACCGGACATCATTAAGCCCAGTCCATAAAAAAAGAGCGATTATTTCAAACGGTGTGGTTTTCTAAACGTTGCTATTTTAAGTAACCATAGAAAATAAGCATAGATATGCGCATAAATTAGAAACGTCACCTAGAATTTTGACACTTCACTTTTGACAGAACGTCTAAAAGGGGAAGAGAGCTGTTTTTCGTTAACAGTTTTTTGATATTGCACAACATTGTGTAATTATAATCGGTTTATATTTACTATATTAATACTGTTGAATAATAAATAAAATTATCATGGATAAGTGGATAAGTGAAAGGCTTTCGGATTGCTTAAAATTCACCGTACCCGAAGACTTAGTCCAGTAAGTTAATAAAACATTGAAAAAAATGTACATAACAAATGTTCTCTTTTCTACGATGTCGACATGAATTTCTTGTAAAATCTTTTTATTTCAGATATATATCGGACATTGATAATAATCGTGAATTGGAGGATTATTTGAAAACTTTACTCAATGTAGAAAATCCACATCACCGGGAATTTCTCACAGAGATTTTGCAAAGAAAAAAGAAAGGTAGATTTTCAATTATTTGCTAATACTTTGGGTGAAATGCAGATCCCGCCAATGTGGGGGATTTTAATAAAAATGCACTTTCTAGATGAGAAAAGTGTGGAAAAGTTGAATAAAAAAGAAATTAAGGTGCGCTTGGCAAAATTGAGGGAGATACAGCCGTTTAAAGAATGAATAAAATGACACTTCGTGAACTTATACTACGCCATTTTGTTACTATTATGTTGGTATCTCAGACTTGCTATTCGAAGGTTGATACGATTGTAGCCAACTTCGTGTGATATATAATAAGGCGCGTAATTATGAAAAAACAGAATTAATAATGGTCACAAACCGTGTTACACAAACCTGGCGTAGCCGCGAAACTACTTGAAAACTGGGATGTTTTTCTTGCGTTGACGCGAGTAGGCGTTATAAAGGGGCACAAACCATGTTACATAAACCATGTTACACAAACCTAGCGTAGCCGCTAAACTATTTGAAAATTGGGATGTTTTTCTTGCGTTGACGCGAGTAGGCGTTATAAAGGGGCACAAACCATGTTACACAAACCATGTTTAGCGTAGTCTTAGGTTAGGTTACTTTAATTTGGAAGGTGATAAACAGTTTAAAAAATCGTTTAAAAAAAGTCCGCTAGAAAAATTTCATAATTACGCGTCTCATCTATCACATGAAGTCGGCTACAATCGTATCAACCGGTTCTATAGTCGGCTATATCATCAATGATGTTGGCGCAAGCGATTCTGACCTTGTTTTCATACAAATTCTGTACATAGAAGGGTCAAAATCGCAGACAAACTTTTTTATTTCGAAATATTTTTTTCGCCAATGCGCAAAAGCTGCGCGCAAATGAGCGTGTCCGGCCGATTACAGGTTAATAGCAAGTCCAGGGATTGGTTTATTTATGAGCAAGTCTGAGATACCAACATAATAGTAACAAAATGGCGTAGTTTAAGTTCACGAAGTGTCATTTTATTCATTCTTTAAACGGCTGTATCTCCCTCAATTTTGCCAAGCGCACCTTAATTTCTTTTTTATTCAACTTTTCCACACTTTTCTCATCTAGAAAGTGCATTTTTATTAAAATCCCCCACATTGGCGGGATCTGCATTCCTCCCAATACTTTCACTAATACCATTAGTTCTTAGAATTAACAAAAGAAAAAAGAACAGAAGCAGAACCGAATGAGGTAATTATCGGTTCGGACTGGCCACGCTTATTACGAATAATTTTTAGAAAAAAACTTTAGATTCGTCTTAATTACTATAAAATGAAACTTTTTGGCTTTGGGGCGGCGGAAAATAATGCATTTTAATTTTCAATTGCATAAAACCAAAATTCTCTTCGCGATCCGACACAGCGAAAATCCGCGGCCGTACCTGTCACTGTGATGTTGGTATCCTTTATAAATTAACAAGAGCTAATACGACTGTAGCCGACTTCGCGGGATACCTACATGAAATACCGCGAATCACAAACCATGTTACACAAACCTAGCGTAGCCGCTAAACCACTTGAAAACTGGGATGTTTTTCTTGCCTTGACGCGAGTAGGCGTTATAAAGGGGCACTTTCTTTTGTATCACAAACCATGTTAGACAAACAAGCCCGCTAGACAAATTTCATAATTACGCGCCTTATCCCACGAAGTCGGCTACAGTCGTATTAGCTCTTGTTAATTTATCAAGGATACCAACATCACAGTGACAGGTACGGCCGCGGATTTTCGGCGTGTCGGTCGCGAAGCGAATTTTGGTTTTATGCAATTGAAAATTAAAATGCATTATTTTCCGCCGCCCCAAAGCCAAAAAGTTTCCTTTTATAGTAATTAAGGCGAATCTAAAGTTTTTTTCTAAAAATTATTTGTAATAAGCGTGGCCAGTCCGAACCGATATTTACCCCGAATGAATAAAATATATTTTTCTTGTTTTCAGTCACTTATGAAATCGTTTCTCAATCCATACTTTTTTTTCAGAAAAAGCTTCCAATAAGAAAAAGAAAGGCCCAAAACCAGTGTCTGAAAACAATGCCGCTGTGGCCAATACGTCGGATGAATCCCCCGAGAAAGAATTGCCTGGGAAAAAGAAAACTAAATTTGTTAATCTGTACACACAAGACGGTCAAAACAGGGAGACTGTCTTACTGAAAGGTTTGTTTTATTTTTTATGAATTTTTTGCAAATATTTTCCAGTTAGGAACCTAAGTAGAGACCGCCAAATAGTGTTCCCAATGACCAAAATTTCGTGAACAGAGCGTCATTTGCATTATTTACAACATTCATAGTTCAAAGAATTAAAATACTTTCTAATCTTGTCAAAAGTCAAAGCGTAACATTCTAAATTCATTTGATTATTGATTTGAACCTACGCCTTGAGATTGTTTTATGGTATTGTGGATCTGTCTGGGTTGCTAAAGTTGAAGGTAAATTTTTGAGATCGCTGGCAATGGTTAATACGCACTTTTTTTTGAAAAAATCTTTTGATTCACCTTAATTACATTAAAAGACAACTATTTGCATTGGGGGAAGTGGAAAATATTTCATTCTAAATTTCGATTACGTAAAATAAAAATTAGCTTTCATTCTGCGAAACGAGACCGTCCATTTTCAAACATTATTTTCAAATGTCATTTTGTTATGTTGGTATTCTTGTTACTGTACGAAAAGATGCTAGAGCAAAGCGTAGCAGACTTCATGGGAATTCGAGGTTTGTGTAACATGGTTTGTGATACAAAAGAAAGTGCCCCTACTCGCGTCAAGGCAAGAAAAACATCCCAGTTTTCAAGTAGTTTAGCGGCTACGCTAGGTTTGTGTAACATGGTTTGTGATTCAAAAGAAAGTGCCCCGTACCTTCAAAATCTTCTAGCCGTTCGTTATACATTCAAGTGTATCAGGAATACCAACATACCAAAGTGACAGCGAATGAGCTAATAGCTAATGGCGTACAATCTCACAAGACGAAAACTAATTTTAATTTTACATAATCGAAATTTAGAATGAAATATTTTCCACTTCCCCCAATGAAAATAGTTGCCTTTTAATGTAATTAAGGTGAATCATAAGGTTTTTTTTAAAAAAAAGTGCATATTAACCGTTGCCAGCGATCTCCAAAAATTAATCCATCTTCTACCGGATCTGCCCTGATGATGGACACTTCAACGCTGTCCGAAACATTGGCCGAAGAAGGAGGTGGCATAACACCTAAAAAATAACATAACACCCCAAAAACAAATAACGAAAATGCTTTTGGCCGTAAAAATCTAAAAACGTATCTTTCATGGTACCACTTCACTATGTATACAATTATAATGGTTACTGAATTAAACCATTTTAAAAGTGAAAGCCAAAAAGTGAAAGAAACATCTATTCTCTTTATGAGACCGATTTGAATCTTAGCATTAAAAACCTGAAAAAGCATTTCTCATTGTTTTGCCAAGTTCAAGTATTATCTATTTAAGATTTAACTGCAGATTAGTGGAAGGTACCTACATAAATAAGTATTTGCCCACAAACTGAGTAAATATTCAGCAAGTCAATTATTATGTAATGTGGTGGAAAAGTAGTTTAAGTGCCTGTTTGGTACATACATTAAAAAGTCTATGTTTTAAAAGTCTTATAATTTATTTTCCAAAAATGAAATTGAAATAAAATAAAATATGTTATTATAATAATTAAACACGTTGATACATTAATTTAATGAATTTAAATAGGTAGACATCACTGTGATTGCCAGGCCAGTAAGCATTCGCTGGTGAACAACTGTATGCAGTGTGGTCGCATAGTTTGCCAGCAGGAAGGTTCAGGACCGTGTTTGTTTTGCGGTAACCTGGTGAGTCATTTGTTTATATGTGTATAAACAAATACCCATAATCTTAATAATACATCCAACTTCTGATACTTCCCATACATTCTGATGGCAGCATGCTGCATTAGCCCCTGCTGGTGGCGTGAGTTAGTTTTCTTTCATATGTTATTATGAATTTTATGTGAAATATATTTTAGAGACAGGACATAATACTCATAATTTTTTTGATATAAATTTTTTATAATTATGTATTTCATATTATAATCCAATTCTTACGTAATCAAGAACATTTTATTTGCTAGGATTTAACAATCTCATGTTATATCATTTGTAGGTGTGTTCTGCAGAAGAGATGCAGGTGTTGAATTCTGCTACCAAAAAGTCTGCCTCGCTCCGCACTCGACTGACAGAGCAGAAAAGGCCTGTGGGCTGGGAAGCTGCTCTTGCTCAAAGAAATAAGCTACTGGAGTATGATCGCACCAGGTAACCCACTTTTTTTTTTTTTTATGGAGCAAAGATGATGTACGTATAGTTTCTGTGAGCACTTAGGCCATAGGCCCATTGTGCTATCTCCTATTTTACACCATTCCTTTAATAGTAACACGGTCCCTTTTATAAAGTTCACCAGGGTTGTCATTGGATCTGAGGCTATGTCTTCTGGTAACTTTATGTACATTCCGAGGTCTAATGTCTCCTCTCCACTACCCCTAACCTTGGTTTCCTGAAGGCCCCCAGAGGGCCTCAGCTTTCCTCTCCATGCTCCTTGATTCCTTGAAGGCCGAGTTCCATGACGGAAAAGGGAGTTTTGGAATGGATCCATTTTCGTCCCACAAGCATCTAAGGAAATAGAAGGCCCAGAGTGCTGGGGTAAGGTCTCTAAATACTCCCAGATGCGACCCTGTTTCTTGGAGGCACCGTTCGTGACACTGTTCGTGACACATTCAGCCTGGGCACGGTAGCTCATACCTCGGCTTAGGATGGCTATTACAGGACTGTTTCACTCCCTGAGTGATGGATTTGCCACACTCCCTATGCTGCAACCTACAAATGAATAAAACTTTATTTTTTATATCATTTTTTTTTTTTACATTTACTCCACACAGGAGGCCCTGAGGAAAATAATTTCCCTCAGGGCCTATGTCATCTGGGATGCTGTGTGAAGGGGTCTTTTTGACGAGAGGAAGGAATGAACATTGGTCTTGAGGAGACCCATGTTGTAGGAAGGAGGAAACACAGAGGCCGGCAAATTATTCCACAGCCGAGCTGTTGAACACAAGAACGAGTCGAAGAAGCGACCCGTTCTCATGTGACAAATGTCAAATGTGAACAAATGTTGGGAACCGTTTGGCGTGTTTCCCGACTATGCACCGGTGCCGAAGGGATCAATGACGCTAGTTCCTCGGAGCATTTTCCATTGTAATACCGGTAGAACAAGGATAGCATTCCCACCCGATGCCTGTGCTCTAAAGATTGCAATCCATCTGCTAAGATGGGAGAATCTATTAAACGGACTGCCCGTTTCTGCACAGAGTCGAGGGTATTTTTCAGGTATTTTGGAGCTCCAGACCAGAGGTGGCTGCCAAATTCAAGCGTGGGGCGCACTTGTGATTTGTACAGGGTTAGCAGTTGTGTACTATTAAAGTATCTAACTTTACTCTGGCTTCGATGGAGCCCCCATACCTGAGTTGGTCACTTAGGGTTACACCAAGCATATCAATGGAGGGCCTGTTCGGAAGACTGCTACCGTTGAAGATACTGTATATACATACTGTTTATTAATATTTTTTATGCAAACTTGTTTTCGTTTTTACTGAAACCTAGACAGGTATTAAAATTAACCTGATCTACCTACACGACTGTCGCAAATGTGACCTATCAGCGGCTGTCTCCGTATGCGGATGTCTTCTTTTATGAACTATAACTTCACTAAAACTCATACATTGTGTCAAAGTGTGACTCATGGTGGAATACATTGCATTGAAAAGGTCAACATTTATATCAATATTTTTTTATGTGAAAAGGTTATGGCACATTAAAGCCATTTACGAATTTTATATCGCCTATTACAGAATTTAAGAACCTTTTTAACAAAGCATTTTCACCATTGAAATGATTTTCATGCATCAAAGATCTTGGGATTTAATGTCTACAAAAAGAGGTATCTACCTACAATTTTTTTATTGCCCCTCCTGAAATACAGGTCCACCGGCCGCTACCACCGTCAGAAAATGAAGGTTCTTCTGCACTTTTACAAAAATAGATTACTGTTAAGGATAGCTGTTAATTTTTTTTTTTTTTTTTTTTTACGGTGAATACCGCACAAGAATCTCAACTGCTCCCGTCTGGAGCCAGTGAGACTATGGCATCCCCGATTGGGGTATGTTGTGAGGCTGAAGGTAGTGGGGAGGGGAAGGAGGTGGGGAGGAGGAAGGTTGGGAAGTACCTGGCTATTCAGATCTGGTCACCAAACACGGCTAAAGCCATTTTCAAGCAACGTTTCAATTCTGAATGGTGGTCTTACACCAGGGCGATACTAATAGTATCTTCCACTCTGGAACATGCCGCAAATATGCTATATATTATTTTAAATGAATTAATTGTGAAATAACACAAATTAATCAAATAAAATTTATTTGCGCATGCCGGGTTCGAACCCGCGACCTCCGGATTATGAGTCAAGAGTCTTATCCACTGGCCACTGAAATTTCATTTATCAATAATAATAAAGTCTTATTATTATTGATAAATGAAATTTATTATATACTCTTATTATTATTATTTATTGTAATAGCGAGCGCCGCACTCGGGTGACTGACGATGACAGTGACTACTTCAGCAGCGGGTCTGTTTGGCTGAGCAAGGGGGAACGGGACAAGTTGGACAAATACCAGAACTCTCTGCGTGAGAAAAAGCACGCCTCTAGACGTGACCAAACTTTCACATTTGATTTTGCAGGTTAGTTTTTGTTTAATGTTTTATGTATTTGTTTATCAAGAATCGAAACGTTGCTTGAAATGGCTTTATGCATGTTTGATGACCAGATCTGATTAGCTAGATATTTCATAATCTTCTTCTCCCTCACCTCCTTCCTATAGGTCTTATAACATAACATACTTGCGGATGCGATAGTCCCACTGGTTCTGGACAGTTGGAAGCAGTTCGGACTCTTTACATTATTTACAAAAACGATAAATGGTTTTCCCCTCTTAAAATTATTGAAATATGAAAAAGATCCCGTGTGAAAAAGAACCAACGGAGGAATTAGCTATTGCACCACCATTTTCCCAACGGCATTATAAGGGAACATAATATGGTTTCCTCGTTTCGGCTTCCCGATTGACCCTCGACCAACTGTACTGTTAGGATTTAGCTATGTATGCATTTCAAATACAGAGTTTTGTTGTATCCGTATAATTTTTATTTTATTTATTTATATATTTTTTTTTAATTGCACAACAGATTTTTATTCAATTACTGTACAATTTTCTCATCTTGACAGTCTTAACACCCAGGAAGATGATTATTAAACAAAAAAATCTTAAGGCTATCTAAAGAAGAGTTATATATATCTAGTGTTTCCAATATTTCGTTCAACAGCACCATTCCTCTTGTCATGCTATGCTGTGCTTTTATGTATAAAGGAAGGATTTGGTTTAACCCCTCAGGCTTCGGCCATATTTTTTCAGATGGACAAAATATTACCACCTTGTCATAAAATTTCTGAAAGTATTCGAAAACTAAAAACTGTTTTTGAAAGGTGGTAAAATACACCTTCAAATTTTATATTTCGAAATGAACGTATAATTTTTGAAATATAAAATTTTTGCGTGTAAACATAAAAAGTTTTAATTTTCACCTCACTTTTTTGTCGTTGCATGTAAAAATAATTAATAAAAAATTTCCAATTTTTTTTTCAAATTGCGATCTGCAACTTTGGTTTCATAAAGGTGTGCATTTTACTTATCTTGTAATTAATTTTTAGATTTGAATATAAAGCGTGGTGTTTTCTCTTTCTAACGCCATTTATGGAAGACACAATGATTTCTATGAGACCTATATGATTTGTTCCGAAAAGCGAATGAATTAGCCTGACCGGTTAAAAAAAGGCTAACTCGACCTTCATATTTATTATTATAAAAATGATTACACTGATTATTTTTTTAGGTCGTCAAGTGATAGAAGAAAAAGGTTACGAGGGAGAAGCCGACGAAGAGATAGTGACTGCATTAGCAGACATGGCGAAGAGAGAAGACTTTTTCAAAAATCAACCCAAAAAGAAAGAAGAGGATCACGAAGGTGACTTGCATCCTGGCTATTGCGGCCCGGCACCACAGGTTATTATATATTTTATTTATTATGTATTTTGAAGGCTTAGAACTAAAATATTGTGTTTCCAATTTTGGTTAATATGAATTGTACCGAAATGTACCGAATGTACCGAAAATAGCCCATATTTTTTGGGTTAAAATATTGCATCTCCTATACCAGTGGTGCCCAACTGGAATTGCTCCAAGGGCTATTTTGAAAATCCCGATACGCCACGCGGGCACCGCAGAATTAATAGAAAAACATAAGTTATATAAAGGAAACCTCATTATACAATAAGTACGCAAGAATAAGTACGCATTGTGGAATAAGTACGCAAGGTAGGAAGAAAGGTGACGCATGGTGGGATGAGGAGATCAAAGCACTGGTCTCAGAGAAGAAAAAAGCATGGTTACGTCTGATAGCGGCTGGCACTGATTCTAGAGAAGAGAGAGATAGAGCGAAAGAAGTTTATAAGGGGTGTAAGAAAAGAGTAAGTGTTGGAGTGAAAGAACGAAAGAAACGCCTGGAAGAGGAAGAGGGAATAAAAATGATAAAACACTTCCAAGAAAACATTAAACTGTTTTGGAAGGAGGTCAAAAGGGTCCGGAGTGGTTCAGAGAATGGAAGCCTGAAAGTCATAAAATCAAAAGATGGAAAAATGTTGACGAATGAGGAAGAAATAAAAGAGAGATGGATAAAATATTTTGAGGAGGTTTTCGAAAGCAATCCGGGTGATAGTGAGGCCAGCAGTGAATCGGGTATGAACGATGACGGAGTGAATTCAATCAAAATCAGTGTGGATGAAATAAAAAAATCGATAAAATGCATGAAGGCTGTTGGTTTCGACAATATTGCTGCCGAATACTTTAAAGGAGATAGCCATATTATTCTCACATGGTTGTGCAAACTTTTTAACCAGTGTTTAGAGGAGGGTTACACGCCATTAGATTGGAGAAGGGCTGTAATCATGCGGTTATACAAAGGTAAAGGGTCACGTATGGAAAGTGGAAATCATAGGGCTATTAGCCTGCTAAGTTCAGTCGGCAAGCTGTACGGAAGAATATTGATTGAAAGGGTAAGAATGGAAACAAAGGATAAAATATGGGATGTGCAAGGTGCCTTTATGAGTGGAAAGGGATGCATGGACCAGATTTTCTCCTTGCGCATGCTTACTGAGAAGTTTCTGGCGAAAAACCAGAAACTTTTTTGTGCCTTTGTAGATCTACAAAAAGCACCGAGTCGACAGGAAAAAGCTATGGAAGGTTTTGTCCAAGTATGGAGTGAATACAAATCTCATACAGGCAATTGCGTCTCTGTACAAGGGAAGCGTTGCGTGTGTTAGGGTGAACGGTGGTTTTACGGGGTGGTTTGACATCACAAAAGGTGTCAAGCAAGGCTGCGTAATGTCACCATGGTTATTCAATCCATATATGGATAATCGTATGCAAGAATTGAAAGAGGTGGGATTGGGCGCGAAATTGAGTAATCTGAAAGTATGTTGCCTGTTGTATGCTGATGATGCGGTGCTGATTTCTAACACTATGGAAGATCAACAGTCTCTCGTATCTAGGATGAACGAAGTATGTATGAAGAATGAGCTAATGATGAATGTAAGTGAGTCTAAAGTCATGGTGTTTGAAAGGGAGAGTACGAAAACAGTATGCAACATAGTTGTGAATGATGAATACTTGAGCAGGTGGATGAGTTTGTGTATCTGGGTAGTATGTTTACGAGAGATGGGAAGGCTGAAAGAGATATTGAAATAAGGGTGAATGCCGGTAACTCCATTAATGGTGGACTGTATGCCGTTGACGCTAATAAAAAACTGTCAAAAAAAGCGAAGCTAGCAGTCTACAATGGAGTCCTGGTACCTACCCTGATGTATAGCAGTGAGGCATGGAACTGGCAGAGGAAGGATGAAAGTAAACTGAATGCTGTTGAAATGAGATCCCTGAGACGTATGTGTGGTAAAACAATGTATGATCGTGTGAGAAATGTGGATATCCGTAAAGAATGTAAGGCTGATGTAAGCATAATGAGTAAGATTAAGAAAGGGACCCTCATATGGTTTGGGCATGTAGAGTGAATGAACGAAGGAAGTAGTGTAAGAAGAATATACGACGCGAATGTGAATGGTAGAAGAAGTCGGGGACGCCCGAGGAAGACATGGCATGATCAAGTGAATCAGATACTTGAGTCGGGTCATGTCAAAAGTCAGAATAATAGAAGAGAATGTATGAGACGATGTGAGTGAGGCAAAGAGTGTGTGCCAAGACCGAGTTGTTTGGCGGTCCGTCCTCTCTGCCTACCCCTGCGGGAAACGGCGTGATGGTTAGTTAGTTAGTTAGGCTCATTATACAATTACTCCACTCTTTATTTATTATGTTAACACTTACTAAACTTCAAACAGAATAGACCGGAACAGCAAAAAACTAATGCGATACTTGGCTGTCCATATTTTCAGAAAGCTTCTTAAAGTCTGGTTGGTAATCTTCTGTGTAACCCAAAATCATACAATTTTTGACGTGTTCGTTAGTTAACATACTTCTGTATTTGGTTTTAATTACTTTTAGTTGAAAAAAAGCGCATTCACATAGATAGGTTGACCCAAAAATGCTTTAAAGAGATGAGAGCACAGTTACATATGTTTTTGTATTTAACAGGGTCAATGATCTTGAAAACTTAAGTGTAATAATTTCCAATTCAGCTTCCGCTTTATTAACGAAGCAATGGGTTTCCATCAATGAAGCTAGTTGTGAAACATCGCTTTCGAAAAATGGATTTTTGACAAAAATAAACAAAGGTTCCAGGATACAGAAAATGTTGTCAAAACGCCTTTCGAATTCCGATTTTGACTGGTGAAACAACTCCAAATGTTTAGCTGGGTTATACTCCGCAAGATATTCAGCATCCAAAAGGAGAGTTAACGAAGGAAAATGTTGAAATTTTTTCTCCTCTAACTGCCTCTTCCATAGATCAATTTTTTTTACGAAAGCTGAATTTGCGCTCATCATGTCTGATAGGTAAGTGTTTTTCTTTTCGTTGTAGTGTTTCGTTGAGTTTATTTAGTTTCCCAGTTACATCAGTTAGAAATGCCAAGTCGGCCAGCCATACTTTATCATCGAGTTTTGCTTCATAGCTATCTTTAGATTGCAAAAATATTTTGATTTCTGTCATCAAACCAAAAAATGTTGCCAGCACTTTACCACGACTGAGCCACCTTACTTCAGCGAAGTAGATCAAATCACCATGTTCACTGTCCAATTCATCAAGCAAATCTTTGAAAAGACGATGGTTTAACGCTCGTCCACGTATAAAATTCACAATTCAAACTACTAAGCTCATAACATGGCCAAGGTTAAGTTTTTTGGCAATCAAATTTTCCTGGTGTATAACACAGTGATAGGAATTAAATTTAGGAAAATCTTCATTCTTTTCACACAGACCAACAAATCCAACATATCTGCGATCATAGCAGGTGCTCCGTCGGTAGTCATGGCTACCAGTTACTGTATTGGTATGTTCTTAATGATCTTTTTATTGCGTCATATATGTCTTATTCTTATCCTGGTATAAAAGTTACCAGCGTCAAATTAGCGAATAATGCTTCTTTAACAGAAAAGTCAGAAAATACCATTCTGATGAACATCAAAAGCTGTGGCGAGTCAGTAATAATGTCCGTCGACTCGTCCATTTGCCATGCAAAAAACTCTCACTTTGCCAAGTCATTGGTTAAAGACGTCATTTGCTATTTGATCAAGTCGTCGTGTTACCTACACCTACTAACGACTCATACCATGCAGCGTAATTATTTTGTTATTGATTATTTAATTTATTTCACCAATATTATTCGCGGGCGCCTAGAAAACAAGCCGCGAGCTACCAGGTGCCTGCGAGCTACCGGTTGGGCACCACTGTCCTAAACCTACCATCTCAAAGATTAAAATATATTGTAAATGTTCCAACCATTATTTTTATGAGCACAATCAGGCTCTTCCTCACGTGTGCTTCGGTACCAGCATTCCAGACCGCCGCACAGAAGAGTAAAGTCCGCTAACTGACTTTTTACGATCGTCAGTTTGCCTTTGAAAAAATCTTGACAGAAAGCCAATCTGTTTTTGGGAACGGAACTGATGTTGATCGAACGTTCGGGAACTGTGTATTTAGGGTACCTTCACATAGTGTTTCAACCAGCGAGTCACCCAGCCCTAAGAGATCATAATTAATAGCTTTACAAGCGTGGCCGATTAAATTTCTGAATTTTTTTGTCAGTTGCAAAGCGATAAAGTAAGGTAAAGTTTGAAGTGCAGCCCATTGCATTTTGTGGATTTATGAATTTGGTTAAATGTTATATGGCAGCTTGTGCTTTATAGGTGAGTCTGGAATTGTCGCTGGTATTTTATGTGGAGGTCGATGTTGATAGTCAGTGCAAAATAATAATAATGATTAATTACACATTTCAGTTTGACAACACTGTAAAAAGCCAGAACGTAGCAAGACCGGGTCGGGTGGGTTACTCGGATCACATCAAGATAATCCAGGACTCCTCCATGCAGGAGATGGACGACCGGGGTGCCTGTCTCTCCATGCACCAGCCGTGGGCTTCTCTGCTGGTCACCGGCATTAAAATGTGGGTTTGCTTTTTCTCTACCTTTTTTATGAGAAAATTTAACCTAAATAATCTAAAGGGACCATCAGATGGATCCGATTTTGTTTGTCCAATTTGAAGAAAACATTTCTGTAGCTTGAGGAAAGGACAGTCAAATGGTCGGGCCTTTTGATGTGTTTGCTCCGTCTAGTACGACAGATTCTATTCTTAGAATGATTGTTTCCAATAAAAGTGGTAGTTGTAGTTAATAATTAGTTGAAGATAATATTGTTAATTCTAAAATTTGAAATATGAGATTGACAAATATGACGGTTTAACAGAAGGTGGCAATAGCGTAATCGGTTAACGCGCACATCCCGGTTAGACGAGAGGTCTGGGTTCGAGTCCCAGTTGCGACTATTGTCTTTTTTCTGTTTTTCTGTGTCTTGTTTTCTTTCACATTTTCATTTAGATTATTATTTTTATCTTGTTCTTCAATTATTTTACTTCATCTATGCATTTATCTTTAACCTGTTGTTTTTTTGCTCAATTCCACTATCAGTAATTATGTTTTTCTTTTATCGTTTACATGATTTATAAAAATGTATTTTATGCAGAATCTTCACTGGTTTATGTAACCCAGAAAACTTGTAATATTGGTTATAAATAAGGCTAGCTTTCTTCCCATCAGTGCCGCTCTGATGAGTCAGTTTCTTCAAAATTCCTACAACTATTGGTGCTTTTTACTACTAGTCGCTTATGACTCCCGAGGTGGTGTATCCTTTGTAGCGTATCGTTTAAAAGACAACTGTATATTAATATTATTTGTTATTTGTGTGCTTTAATTTCTGATTGAAACTAATTAATATTTTGTTTGTATTGCAGACATGAAGGACGGAGTTGGTACACCGCTCATCGGGGACGCCTCTGGATAGCCTCCACCGTTCAACCACCAGACAATGAGACCGTCCAGTCTATGGAAAATATGTACACAGCTCTTTATCCAAGTAAGACCCTGGAGTTTTTTTTAACACTCACGGGTTACGAATAAATATGACAATATTACCTACTTACAAATCTTATGATTTCCGAGTAAAAAATTTTTTTTGATTTATTAAATAAGAGAAAATTAGAAACATACTTTTTTTGGATGCGAGGTGCCCTGTTTACAGAACTACTAGTTAATTATTAGCATTTTCTTGACCTATTACATGTTTTAATCTTATCTACATGTTTTTGTTTTTTACATTAGCTCCACACAGGAGGCCCTAGGAATGTAATTCTCCTCAGAGCCTATGTCATCTTTAAAGATGCTGTGTGGAGGGTCTTTTTAGGAAAGAAAGGAGAGGAAGTTCTGGGAAGGAAAAGGGTATTAGGAGTGGGTTGGAATTTGGGGAACGTATGAATCCATCCCTCCCAATGCGGTGGGAGAGAGTATGGCTGGAGAAGTTATAGAGACTCCCTCAACCACTCTCTCCCGATCCGTGTATGCTATGTTGGCTAAGAAGAAATATTATATAATTTGTATTTCATTTCTTTTCAGATGATAAAATAACATATCCTAAGTTTTATCCAACCGCCTGCCTCCTGGGTTTTGTCAATGTGGAAGATTGCCTGCCACAGGAAGAATACAGACAGAAGTAAGTCTAACTGTTGAATTTCGCAAATGAAAGACATTCCATTCTGGTATATTTAAAAACTATTTCAAAAGTTCCCAACAATTTAAACTGATTTTATAAATTTTTGCAGAAGTTTTTTAAGATTATGGCAGCAAGTGCATTTGCCTTTCATTTCATAAATGATTGGTGTTTTTTTTTACATTAGTTCCACACAGAAGGCCCTGAGGAAAAAATCCCTCAGGGCCTATGTCATCTTTGAGGATGCTGTTTGGAGGGTCTTTTTAGGGAAAGGGAGGAGAGGAGGTTCTGGGAAGGAAAAGCTATGAGGGATGGGTAGGAATCGGAGTGCCAGTGTGTCCAGGAGTGGCGGATGCATGAATCCATCCCTTCCACTGCAGTGCAAGCTAATGGGTCGAAAGAGTCTGGCAGGAGAGGTCTAGGTTGGAGGTGGGCAAACATGTTCACCGCCAAGACCTAGATAAATCTCACTTCGTGAACCCGAGCACCCCTGCTAAGATACCAAATGTGGCGAACAAAACATGGCAGATGTGTTGGTTTTCCAATAAATGGTTCCTGGAATGGTACCAATACTAATACCCGCTTCCCAAATTGAGAATTGTTTTCAAATTATGGCACATTTCTTTATTACATAATTGGTGTACGGTATTCTTTATTTAATTCAGGTACCCAAACGGTGAGAGCGAAAGTCCTTTTGTGCTGATCTGCACTGATCCCGTTGCGCTAACTTTGAGATTCCCCGTATCAGGAAAACATAAAATCTGTAAGTAATATTTATCACCTTTAGATGTCATTAGCTTACCTTATTGCTTCCATTTTTCAGTTAACCCTTTCCCCCCATTTCTGATGAGTAAAATATTGTGATTTATATTTTTTACTTGCTGCCTTTTACGAGGCCTTGATCAAGGTTATGGATGATTGGAATGAAGTGGATTTAATGTAGTCCTTTACCGACAGGGTAAAATAATTTATTTTTTTATGTTTTTTATGTGTTCTCCTTTTTACCGCCAGTGGTGAAAGCAGAGCTACTCTCTCTGGCGGTACAACTGTGGTCCAAGCCTTAATGAAAGTTCGCCCATTATCTATTTTGGTGAAATATACATACATACATATTTATACCAGGGCGGGCTGTCGTATTAATAATTTATGCCTAAATCACATTAGCTATGCGGACGACATGATTCTCCTAGCTCCGTCGATCAAGGGGTTGAGAACATTATTAAAAATCTGTGAAGAATATGTAAATGACCAACAACATGATGTACAACCCCAAGAAGACGGAATTAATCGCATTCCACCATGGAAAAAATCCTGAGAAAATGCTCCCTGAGGAAGAATGTAAAATAATTGGGACACATTATTACTGAAGACCTCTCGGATGACAGTGATATTGAACGACAGCAGAGAAGTATCAGTATACTGTCTAATATGATTGCCCGATGATTCTTCAAATGCAGTAACAATGTTAAAAAACATTGTTCAGTGCATTTTGCACTAGCCTATATACACATGAAATATGGTGTCACTACCGAACCAGCTCAATAGAACGACTCCGGATCCATAATATGCATAATTATATTTGGATACAGAAGATACAGCAGCGCTTCTTCAATGTTTACGGAGCTAGGACTACACGGATTCGCCGGTCTGATGAGACACCGGGTCACTGGAGCCAGGATGCGGCTAATGGCTTCCGATAACAAAGTGGTGATCGCAGCCTTCCAGCACCAAGCGCCACTCCTGAGCGAGTGCTGGGCCCGAGCTCACTCCAGACCACGTCCATAATTGATTGTTTATTTTATTTCTATTTACTTTTTTTACTTTTTCTGTTGTGTAAATATGTACAAATTTATGCGACATGTGGGATTGCACTATCCTCCCCACATCCTGGAATAAACATTATTATTGTTAAAAATAAAACTAACTGAATTCCATTGGCCGGGAATTCAAGCAGATTTTTTTTAAATTTCATGTAGTCAGTGACCTTTCTTTTATTTTGATGGTCAAGTGTGCAAAATTTCATCAGTCTCTGAATAAAAGTACTAAAAATCAAATCCGCACTGCTTGCCCGCCACGAACACACATTCTCCTTTATATAAATACTAGCTGATTCCCGGCATGCGTTGCTATGCCATTTAATAAATAAATTGTTTTTCCCTGCGTATCCTTTCCCATTCATCCTGTTCCCCTTCTGTCTCCCCTTCCGCCTCTCCTTCCTCTCCCGCGTCTCCTTCCCCTCTCGCATTCCCACTCCGCCTCCTCCATCTTTCCTCTCCCCACTCCACTCCCCCCCTTCCCCCGACCCGCAAACCCCCCTCCCGAATTCCGCTCCCCCCTCTTGGGTTCCCCTCCCCACGTACCGCAAACCCCCTACCCGAGTTCCCCTCCCCCCTCCCGCATTCCATACATTCAGTCCCGGTACATTCAGTTTTCAAACAGATCGCTTGCCACCTATTGCAATTTTTTTATACAAATTTTATAATGCCAGAGCTCACCAGTAGTTTTATACAAACCTTGTTCTGACAACAACGAACACAAAAAAAAAGAATTATCCAATTTGGTGCAGTCGTTCGGAAGTAATGAGCGTACATTTATTTCGACGATTCATTTTTATTTATATAGATATTATGTTTTTAATTATTTATAAAAATGTGTTCTACATTACAATTTCATTTTAATAACTTTCAGATACCCTGGACAGTAAGATTCACCAAGCGGCAGTCAAATCTATGCAGAAATTGGCAAAAATTGAAGCCAGCTTATAGATTACATTGCCTTCACTTCTCTCTTAACTGGGATGTACCAGTTTAAATTTTCCGAACCAAAATTCTAGTGGTCACCAGAGAGTTGCCTGTGTTTATAATCTTATTTAAAGGTTAATGGTGGGTTTCTTCATTTACCGAGAATGCTAAATGCAATTCTAATTGTAAAAGTAAATGGTCAAATGCATAGAAATTTTTAAATTTCAATCGTTTACTTTTACAATTAGCATTGCATTTAGCATTCTCGGCAAATGAAGAAACCCACCCTTTTAGACTCGCAATAAACTTTTTGTGACCCCTTCGAATTGTTTTTTGAGCGCTTATTTCTTTTTTTTATTAGGTTTTTCGTGTCTTTTTATGTTTTGGAAATAATTCTTACCTTTCCAATTATTTGTAATGTCATCGGGTAAAACAAATAAATTATTAAAAAAAACTTTCAACATTATTTTATTTAACATTAAAATAGAGCATTATATACATTTGGTTTTTCTTAAATTATACAGGTAGTAAATAATAAAATTAATTTTAAAAAGATTCACTCTTACATTCATTCTTCAGTTTCATCTCCATACGCAGCCAGTCTTCTCGATACACTTTAGTGGGGTATTAGTAAAATAAATAAAATGATTTAATTACAAAAGCTTGTGCAATTTTCATTGGGAGAAGCAAATGTCATATTTTATGTGCTGTGTTTATCTTGCCGAAATCCTTGCAATTTCTTCCCTGCTTGTTAATTTTATTTATTATAACTCATTCTTTACTTTCCGATTTACAACCAGATTGTAAGATTTTGTAAGACCACAGAAATAGGTAAAAAAGCAGAGAAGGTAGAGAAGAGCAGTTATCAAACTTTTGGGTTTTTATCTGCCTTAATTAAGTGTTGTTATCCACCTCGAAGTGTGGTTATCTGCCTTGAAGTGCGGTTACCCACCTTGAAGAGTGGTTATCCACCTCGAAGTGCTGTTATCCACCTCGGAAGTGTGATTATTCTGAAATGTGGTTATCCAACTCGAAGTGTGGTTATCCAACTCGAAGTGCGGTTATCCACCTTGAAGTGTAATTATTCTGAAGTGTGGTTATCCACCTTGAGTGTGGTTATCAACCTTGAAGCATGGTTATCCATCTAGAAGTGTGGTTATCTGCCTCAAAGTGCAGTTATCCACTTTGAAGTGTGGTTATCCACCTCAAAGTGCGGTTATCCACATTGAAGTGTGATTATTCTGAAGCGTGGTTATCCACCTTGAAATATGGTTACCTACCTTGAAGTGTGGTTCCTTGATATATGGTTACCCACCTTGAAGTGTGGTTATCCTCTTCGAAGTGCGGTTATCCTCCTTAAAATGTGATTATCCGCCTTGAAGGGTTTTCATCAATTTTTAATTGTGGTTGTCATTGTATAATACACTATTATTGACATTGTCTCATAACAATGGTTCATTCCTTCTTTTTATAGTTAATTTTTCAGTAGTTAGGTTTTTGATAGTTATGTATATTGCACATGCATATTTGGATTGTGTAAAACTTTGGATAAAGATGAGCTTACATCAACTGAAATAAATTACCTATCTAATTTTTTAAATCAAATACTAACGTAACGTAGAAACACTCTTTTTCTTTTATGTAGATATTTTCTAGCATGGACATTATAGATTTTTGTTTCTCAAAACTGCATTTGTTTGACTTTGAATTTCTTAGTTGTTGTAAGGAAAACCATTTGCAGGTCCTTGCGAAGAATCTAAGAGTCTTTTTTTTGGTTTAACTGCGGGAAGAAGGCTTCAATCGGGAGGATGGGGTCATCGGTAGCGATGGTAAAGTAATCAGGTACTCTCCTTGTATTAGGCGATACGGACTTGAAGAGTCCAGAAGTGTTGTATTCCTTGCTGGCCGCAAGCGTGAGGTCGGCCACCCTCTGGGAGGGGTCTACAGACATGTTGTCCACCGCCTCCTCTACGGGATGCTTGCGCTCTTCCTTTGCAATCTTCATAATGGCAGTTTCAGATGTGGATTTCTCCGTACTTGCTGCTTTATTATCATCTTCCAAAATAAATAGTACACTCTCAGTTGATGGGACGATTGAAATAATCGGTTCGGTTGGATTCATTTCCATAATTTCTACAGTTTTAGTTGCATTTTGCCCGCGCTTTCTCAAAGTTGGCAGGTTTGGACGCTTTGAAATAGTGTACACGTTGTTGGATTTTTGCGAATGTTTCTCTGTTCTTTCTTCCTTTACTTCAAATGGTGTTTCGGTGCTGGTTGTTGTACGTTTGCGAGCTGGGTCTCTCCTTATACTTCCCCTCACTCTGGGAGCTTTGGCTATCGCCGCATTTTCCAGAGTGAAGTTAGCCTTCTGACTTGGTGGAACTCTTATACTTGGTACAACATTATTTTCTAGGATTTCTTCTATGACATTGTGTCTTGGATCTTTGGGCATAAACTTCTTCCTAGGTTGTTCAGTAGATGTGCTTTGCTCTGATCCTGCTGATTTGCTGTCTCCATAGGGGTCCTTAAAACTTGGGAACCTCGAACGATTGGGGAACCTATTTCTGGAAACGACCTCGACTGGCTTTTCTGTACTCGATGTGGATGAGTATTGATTCAAACGGTTTCTGTAATCCTTAACACTGAATCGCGGTCGATTGGTGTCATACTTACTGGATTTAGTTTTGACTCTGTTGGATTTGGTTGAGCTACTTGCAGGTGTGGTTGTTATAGGTTCGCTTTCGGCAGTAGGAGGAACCGTTTCCTCATCTGTTTCAGTCTTGGTGATCAAATTTTCTTCTGGCTTGGCGCTTCCTCTGTTTCCAGATTTTTGATCTGTGAATTGTACTACTCGAGTGGATTGACTCGCCTGAACATAAGTTGTGCCTAAATTCTCATCCAACAGAGTTGGTAAAGTGGGAGTAACCTGTACTTCAAGATTGGAGCTGTGGTGAGCGGAATCGTGGTTTTTAGTTTTTATGTTTTGGAATTCTTCAGTGTTTACGGAAGAGCCTTCTCGGAATTTTTGGGAAGAATATTTGCTCTCATACGTATTGACCGAGATGTCGCTGGTGGGTGTGTCTTTTTCGTCTTGTTTGTGTGAGTAATCAGGGGAATCGTTGAATATGCCGATCCCAGTGGGGGAATATTTGGTAGAAGGAGAGCGATGGAAGTGGTGATCCTTGGCTATCTTCATGATTGAAGATTGCTCGACTGTAGCCGAAACTTTGGGTTCCCTTATTGTAGTTGTTTCTGATAGGTCTTCGAAATCTAGTGAAGATTGCGTTGTACCCCTTATTCTGCTGTGCAGCTTGGGGCGGGTGGTGACAGGAGAGGTGGGCAGTGTGGTTGGCTGGGCACTGCTGGTGGATTCTGATTGGCTGGTTGGACGCGTGGGCCTTGCCTTATGATTATAACGGAACCTCGGTCTCAGTGGTTTTGTAACATCCTCCACTTCTGGTGCTGGACTGGTGGTTCTGTACCTGTTGTATGTTCGTACTGGTATGTCAGTTGTTACGATGGTTTCTTCTTGCGCTTCTTCAGTTGTGGTTGAAGGTTTTGATGGCCTTCTGCGCCTTAACTTATTTCGCTTCTTTGTTTTTTCTTCATTCCAATTATCATTTGCAGGAGGGGTAGTCAACGCTGGTCGTTTAAAGAATTTACTTGGAGGAATGGTCGGTAAGTCTACTACTTGCAATTCATTCTCTGTTGCCGGAACGTGTTCCTTGAATGTTTCAAATCTGGTTGTGTAGTCTTCTTCCGCACTGCTGGCTGTGGAGGTTTCTTGCTGTGGACGGTATCGGGATGGTTTTCGCCGAACATTAGGGCGAGTAGTTACTTCATCGTAAATCTCTGATGTAACTTTAGGCGGTGTTTCACTCTGAAAGTTAAACGCGGTGCTGCTGTAAACCGGTGACGGGGAACTAAATGCCGCCAAATCAGGTTTCTTCCTGTCTGAAATAATTTCTTTGATTGGTGTTAGAGAATTTTCCAATTGATTCAAGAAGTTATTCTGGTTTTTCTCTGCAATTGTTGAATAGATTGTTGTCACGTCGGAGCTTATTTCCTGTGTTGTGCTGGAGGGTACTGAAGTGGGGAAGTAAGGTTGGGATAGTAATTTGTTTTCATGTTTAGATATTTCCTTGGAGGGGGTCTTTGAGGAACCCAATGCTTTGCTGGGAATAGAATATTGTTGGAATGATTGCGATGGATTGAGCCAAGAATGTAGGGTCGGCTGAGTGATGGCTTCCCCGGAAGGTCCCCAAGTTTCTGTCACTTCGTACTTGTGTGGTGCGGGTGTTTTCGGCGGATTTGTTTGATAGTTGTTGGTATTATACTTTGAGCCGAAATATTCCTGTTCTCTTGGCGGGAAGAATTGAATATCTTCATTCACTTGGTATTTTGTATTTGAAATGGGACTGTTGTGGTTCACTTGACTAAATGCTTGATATTTGTCTTTATGGTTGGCTGCCAATTTAATGGTCTGTCCGTTGAATGGATTGAAGCTGTTGTACGGAGGGGGCAATTGAACCAAAAGATTCTCCGGGACTACATTGGTGCTTTGCGGCTCAAAAGGATCGATGGTAGACACAGAGGATAGAGTGGAATCAAAGAATGAAGACACTCCGGGTCTCTTGGTGGACAAGTTGGTATTGTAGACATAATTTTGTTGCTGCTTCAATTTAATGCTTGGGAATCTCTGAGAATCCAGACTTCCCTGGTATTTGCTCAATGGATCAAGTGGACTCGGTATGAAGTTTCCTTGTACAGCTGGGCTTGAGAAGGAGCCACCTGATGCAGAAGGGCTGGAGAAAGAAGCGATCTGAACTGACGGGTTGGAGAAAGAGTTACTTTGAACTGACGGGTTGGAGAAAGAGTTGCTTTGAACTGACGGGTTGGAGAAAGAGTTACTTTGAACTGACGGGTTGGAGAAAGAGTTGCTTTGAACTGACGGGTTGGAGAAAGAGTTACTTTGAACTGACGGGTTGGAGAAAGAGTTGCTTTGAACTGATGGGCTGGAGAAAAAGTTGCTTTGTGTGGAAGGACTGGAGAACGAATTGATCTTATCCGATGTCAGATTCTTGGTGCTATAATTTTTATGTTGGTAATTTTCATAATGTGTTTGAACCTGCGGTGGTGGAACAAGGTTGTTTGAGAAATCATCCTTTACATTTCCACTATTAAAGTTTTGTACGGAAGTGGCTGAAGATGAGGGACTCTGAGGAGAAACAACCACATCAGTATTGACTGTGGAGGTTGAACCGTACGTCTCATTGGTGATATAAGGCGACTTGGTTGGAGTTGCTAAGTATCCGGTTTTGCCGCTGTTGTAGATGACGGGATCTCTCGCCTTAACTGATGCATGACCAAAAGAACTAAAGCTTCCTGTAATAAGAAAACAAAATATTTTTTTTATAAACATTGGGTTTGTTTGTCTTTAGAAATTTATTCATAAAAAACTTAAGAAGATAAAAGAGACAAGACCATCAACTAATTACTAGTTAGAAATTGACTAATTAAATATTGAATCAATTTATGTAATAAGTTATTGGTTATTGCAACGGCTGGGATTCGAACTTGGTCCTTACACTATCTAGTTGTCTGCTCAAATCAATGAACTAATGTGACAACCTTCAGTTGTACCGCACTTCTGCAATACATTATGGTTTCTGGAATTATTTTACTAGTTATTATAATAGCTAATTTTTATTTAAATGAAGACAATATTAGCGAAACTCAATCAAAAATCTGAAAACAGAAAAAGATACGGTTATATCTGGGACTCGAACCTAGGACCTTCGGCTTTCCGGGCCGCAACTCTACCAACTGAGCTGATTTATCCGATTCCTGTACCATACTTCTACTAAGAACTACCAACATTGACTACATTTTCTTAACGCATATTTTATTGGTTTCTGTCTTATGTATGATTGCAAGATTAAAATCTTTGATTTTTCTGTTGTCAGATTTTCGATTGAGTTTCGCTTATATTTTCTTCATTTAATTGAATATTACAATTTGAGGTTTTACTCATTTTTTATTTAATGTCACCATGAAGTGCTGTGCTTTCTTGAACCTAACAATTTGAATAAAAATAGTAATTTACCTAAGATGCTAGAAGGTATCGGACCGAATGAATCTTCCTGCACTCCAAAATGTTGGAATTGTGATCCCAGAGGAGGCTTGTAGGTGACTGGTGACACGTTCTGGCTGTGAGCTTTAGTCAGCTTGGAAAGAGACTCGTGAGGATTCACAGGCTTGTTATTCCCTCCTGCATTGTTTTTTCCTTGGTTATTGTTACTTCCCTGATTGTTGATGTTTCCTTTGTTATTGTTATTTCCTTGGTTTTTGTTGCTATTTTGTTCGACTGGTCTGGGATGAGACTCTACTGGCCTCGCAAGACTGTTATGATAGGACTGTAATGATTGGTGATACTGGTTAGCCGCTATCTGCTGGAGAATCTGTGCTTGAAGCTGGTTGACTTTCTGTCTTTTCCCTTGCATTATCTGTCCTTGGTGATTATTGTATACGGGACGATGACTTGCCAAAGGCTGTTGGTGTCTTATAAATGCGTTATTGTCGAATTGGTACCCTTGCGTCAGTTTGTACGGATTAATCCCATTGCTTGCTCCCAGAGAAAAGGGGTTCATGTATGAGTTAATGGGTGCATTATAATTTAAGCTGTTGAGAGGAAAATGAGATGTTTTATAGTTCTGTCCGAGAGTAGAGAGTTTATTGTTCAGATCTCTTGTGACCAGCGGTCTTGTCGATGTGCTGATTGCGCTACCAAAGAAATCGCCTGAAAATCCCTTTAAGTGTGGGCGAGGACTGTTGGCAATGCCCTGTTTAGTTTCCTGATTTGCAGGACCAGTCATTATCTTCTGAGTGGCCTGCAGTTGGTTCTTGGGTTGATTGTTTTGTTTGGCAACGTTTCCCAGATTGTAGGTCACGAGACCGGACATTCCCACTGACCCTGCCGTAACTATTGGTCGCCATCCTGCTTTATTAGGTGCCTGAAATCAATAATAATTTAATTACCAAACAAGTTAAGTAAATAAATTTAAAAGAGTTATTTGAAATATGCTTTGCGATGCTACCTCATAGCATTATAATACGTACGTGTGATAGATACACAGCCCGGCCATCTTGGTAGTTCTGCGCCCTTCCCTGGCTCGAGGATATCAGGCAGATGCTCACGGCTATCCAGTAGCCTGCAAACAACAACAATCATTTAGGAGGAATCGTAAGAATGATCAGAAGAGACGTCATAATTTTTTTCTGCTGTCCGCTTTCTCTGAGCAATTTTCTTACATGGGTGCAAAAATGTTGCGGAAAATAGGCGCACTTTTTAGAACGGTGTACCTATCTGTGTTAGCATTCATCATCGATGTCGAACTACAATAATTGGTCGTTTAAGCCTCTTTTAGACAGTCCACACAATATACTTTAAAGAGCAGTTCACACGAGGTAGAAACGAAATTTCACCAAAACACTCTCAAAGCGGCCGATGAGCGCAGTTTGACGCTTCGTAGGTACTGTAATGTGTCATTTCCGTTTCATCCGAAATTCAAATCACAACGGTGCTAAAGAAGTTTTACTTCAAAAAACTTCGAAAAGGTTAAATAAAAAAAATACATCGATCACGAAAATTAGAAATATTGTAAAGGATAACATGTTAATTGTTCAGGAAAGCGAAAAGAAAGTTGTTGAAGTGAAAACTTCTTTAGCACCATTGTGATTTGAAACTCAATGAAACGGAAACGGGCGACACTAAAAAGAGACAAACACATACATTTATAGGATTTAGCCTATGAGAGAATGAGATAGACTAATCGGTGTCCTCTTTGTGCGGTACCTACTTCGTAGAATAAATTATAAAATCATTTTTAACTTGGTAAAAATATTATAATAAATAAAGCCTACAATTATCCTACTCCTGACACTCAAGTTTAGTTCTCTGAAGGTTTTATTCTACCGCACGTGAACTGCACACAGTTTTTTACTTTTTCAGAAAACCATATCTCCTGTTTTTGTAGACCTACAATTATGAACTATTATTATAAAATAACATTAAATAGATCTTTCAGAATTATTAACATTTTTTGTATTTTTTTAAATCACAGTACCTACTTATTTAATGCATTTTTAATTATTCAGGAAAAAAATGCTCTTAAATTTTTAGAGACACTTATTTTCCTTGAAATTTTTCGACGACGCAGACCGAAAGAGAAAAAAAAACGAAAAAATTAAATATTATTTTATTTTAAAAAAGATAACATATAAGTTACAAATAACCTGACAATATTTGAAATTCTCCTACTATATATCACCACAGTAAGCCGAAAATGTTGCTTATGTCGTGATGGAGGACTTAGCCAGTCGAGGAACCGAAACCGCGATGCCTGGGTATGACCCAAACTTGTAAAATTTTATTCAAACTTCATTTACGAGCTTATGAAACAATGTCTAAATGAATTTATTGATGAAAGTACTTACACGTTTTTGGAATATAAGCTTCGATAAATCACTAAGGATGGGTTGATTAATTTTTTTTTTATCAATTCATCAAATATTTGGGGTTCATTTTTACGTTCTGTGAAGGTTCTACTCAAGTATGATTATTTCAGTTTTATGAAGCAACCGGTCTATAATGATATAATAACAGAACTCGAATAGAACTTACACAGAACGTTAAAATCAACCTTAAATATTTGACGAATTGTTAAAATTTTTTGAAACAACGCACCCTATGCCGTGAAGGTGATAAAGATTTGCTTAAAAATCACTTCAGTCTTTTAAGTTAAAATTTAAAAAGAAATGGGCCGCCAGCATTAGAAAAATTGATCGCTTTTTAAAAATAAATAGACAATGGCTTAACACTTGTAGTGTCCGTCTTTGCAATAGTAAAGCATTCTAGTTTTATTCACGAATTCATAAAAAAAATTTTCCTCGTTGATTTTAATTTGTGATTAGTGAAAAAAATATAAAATCATGCCTCCAAAATACGTTCTATCACGAATCAACTCGAAAAAACTCACTCCATAATTTTAACCAATTTTCGAGGGGAAATACTCCACTGTGCGATGTTGTGAGCTAAAATTATTTATTATTGTAGAAAGCAATCACTTTGTGGTTTAACATATTTAATAAAATCAAATACTTTTTTGTTTAAAACCACGATATTTATTAATTTTTTAACCGACCGGTTTCGCTTAACTTAAGCATCTTCAGGGTACAAATTAATACTAAACAAGAAGTACATAATGTGTGCTTATATATAACAAAATATAGAGGGAGACAACACTATACAAATATTACAAACAAATAAACGGTCATAAAATACATTAACATAACTACTCAAGTAATGGGAAAAAACAGAAAGATAATTATGTAGACTAATGGGTTATAATAATAAATTTGGAGAAACAAAGCATCAACTGGCATGGTGGTAAGGAGCACTGGGAATTTTTATTTTTAAGGGTTTATTGGAAACAGACCTAATATAGGACTACTTGATATGTCTAATTGATTATTAAGTATATGACTTTTGGTTTTTACAGCTTTTTTTATTTCTAGCGCCTCTAGAGTGTTTAGTTTGTTACCATGCCCAATTTTTGTATAAGATTTTAGCACCGGTGCTATGACAGAACATATGATCTTTATCGATCAAATGATTTGCGAATTCTGAAAAACCGTTATTATTGAGGCAACGGAGATGTTCCTTTATCCTAATATTGACATTACGTGTTGTCTTACCGATATAGAAAGCCGAACAATTATTACAATTTAATTTATAAATTCCCGAATGATTTAATTTGTCGTCCTTATCTTTAGAATTAATTAGAAATTTACCTAGATTGTTATTAGTATAAAAGGCCGGTCTGACTTCAGAAGGAAGATTTTTTACACTTAAGGTAGAAAAATTATTAATGAATAAAATTCGCCGCCATTGATGATTAATATTATTATCATTGATTTGAGGACAAGGACTAGTAAATAAGAAGCGATTAACGGCTATTTGTTTTAGTTTTTTATTTAAGATAAAATCTATAAAATGCGATTCATGGCCATTATTTACCGCAATTTTTTTAATTATTTTTAGTTCATTAGCAAAATTATTATCGGACATTGGAATTGTGACCAAACGATGGACCATTGAATGGAATGCGGAGTGTTTATGTGAAATAGGGTGATTGGAGGTGCTGTGTATGACAAT